>JABVZY010000001.1:8202714-8246089 GCA_020883555.1 Drosophila nannoptera | reverse complement strand
TGGCTGTTGCGGCTGGCTGTCCGCTGCCCGATGCGCGTCGTGTCCTGGCGCAAATGTCATGGCATTTTATCGTTTGACGCTTTCGAATTTGATAAATTTATCACAGCTTACAGAAATAAAGCGCAAGGAAATCATACGAATTTATGCAAATTATAAGCAAATTTCTTTCATAGATTATGTAATGGGCCAGCGAGGTCACAGTCCGGCAGCCACGCCCACGCACCCGGCCATTCAGTTTGTCTTCGCTCGCCCTATCCTGCCCGGGTTTCGTGGGCATCGCTGCCGCTGGACGCATATCCGAACATTACATGCTCTTTACAGTAGAAAAAACCAAAGAAAATAACGCTAAAAACAGCTATAAAAAAGCCAAAAGAAAACTATGAGCAAAATCAAGCGTTCATTAGAGTAAAATTGACGTAAGCTTAACCTAACCTAAGTTTCATTCGTTTTGTCATGGCTAATAGTATTTGTCGGTCATTGTCTCTGTCCCTGTCTACTGGGAGCTCTTCTTCTTCTTGGGCATCTGCGCCCAGAGCCGGAAGAAGTACTCGTCGCGTTGAAGCAGCCTGCCGCGCGCATACGAATGTATGTCGGCGTCCATATTGTGATCCCGCAGCCACGAGGATGTGTTGCACGTGCTCATCTCCGTGCGCGGCTCATCCGGCAGGCTGGCATGACCTGCAGAAGGAGACGGAGAATGTGTATCTGAAGTGGCCACAAAATCCCATCCCATCCCATTCCCAGCATACCTGCAGTCATCACTTTGTAGGGCTCCTCGGACTCGAGCGGATTGCTGAGGCCGATCTCGTTCTTGGCGAATATGCGTATCATGTACTCGTGGTTCTCCTGCAGATCTCTGATCTGGAATTTCTGCACACCGGCCGGCACCCGGCCGACCTCAATCCACATCGACTTCTTCATGTCACGTATGGCTATGTGGTAGCCGAGCAGAGGCGCACCTCCATCTGACTCGGGTATACCCCATTCGAATACGTGTGCATTGGCCGCCAGCACGCGGGCCTCCAGCGGAGCGGTGGGCGGCGATGGCACGGCTGGAGCAGAAGGAGAAGAGTGGACTCGTGAGCAGCTAGAGAATATGGCTGGGGGGGCAGGGGCTTACTTGCGTGTGTCTTGAGCGATATGCTCTCGGTGAAGGCTGGTGCACCTAGTCCAACCTCGTTCTCCGCCGACACACGGAACCAATACTCGCACTTGTCCTTCAGATTGTCAATGGTGTAGTGCAGCTGATGGGCGTCCAGTGTAATGACCTTTGTCCAGCTGGTCGATGTCGAAGAGCGCTTCTCCACGCAGTAGCCTGTGGGGGAAGGATGCGGATTGGTCTCGTCATTCAACCAGTCGCGGCGAGTGCTTGAGCTCGTGTTACCTGTGATCTCGGAGCCTCCGTTGCGGGCCGGCACCTCCCAGTCGAGGGTTACGCTGCGGCTGGTCACATCCGGCGCTCTCAGGTTTTGCGGGGGCGAGGGCGGCGCTGGGGGAACACGCACACACAAGTGATTATTAGAGGGGGGGAAATGGCTCAGTCAATGGCAGCCACAACGTACCCATGTTCTCGTTGTTATTCGCTGTGTAATTATTATTTTTGGCGGGGCGAGCGAGGCATTAGCGAGGGAGCGCGGGGAGAGAGAGAGAAAGCAATTGGCAAGGCAATAAAAGCAATAAGCAGTAAGCAACGGGCAATTGCCGTTAGTTGGAGCATTCGCTGCCACTCACTTATCAAGCGTCCAACGACAATCTTCTCCGTGGTCTCGAAGGCGTCGCTGGTGCCGACCTCGTTGCGGGCGTAGATCCGGAACAGATAGCCCTTGTTGCGGACAACACTTTCGACGTGAATGTTTGTTACGGTGCCCGTTGTCCTGCCCACGGAGCGGTAAACGGTCTCAGTCTCTTCCCTAATTTCCACGATATATTCCAGTATCTTGGAGCCGCCATCGCTCTCCGATGGCTCCCAGGCGAGCGTGAACGAGGTGTCGTTCATGCCCGACACCGAGGTGGGCTCACGTGGCGGACTGGGTTTCTCTGCAAAGCGATGGAAGGGGGTTGGAGTACTGAGGAGCACACTGCCCGCTGCTATATACTTACCGAACTTCCTGGTTATGGTGACGGGTTCACTCTCGGTCGGCTCCGATTCACCCACTGGATTGATGGCCACCACGCGGAACATGTACTGGGCATTCATGGAGAGCTTTTGAATGGCATACGAGTTGATGTCCTTGTCGAAGTCGGACACCTTCATCCACACCTTGTTCTGCAGATCGCATTTCTCCAGCGTGTACTGCTTGATCTCCAGGCCACCGTCGTCCACGGGAGGCGTCCATTCCAGCGTAATCGAATCCTTCTTCACCTCCTTGATCTCCAGCGAGAGCGGCCTGCTCGGCTTGTCGATCACCTGGACCGTGCACTCCGCGTAGCTGCTGCCCGACTCATTGCTGGCCGTCACCTTGTAGCGACCGGAGTGCTCGCGGGTCACCTTCTTGATGCTGTAGGTGGACGTGGTCTCAGTCGTCTCGATGGTCACTTCCTTGCTGGCGGACGTCTGTTCGACCGTCTCCTTGTGCCAGGTCACAGTCGGCCGCGGGTAGCCGCGCACTGTGGCCGGAATGGTGAGAGTGCTGCCGGAGCGCAGCTTTTGCGACAAGTACTTGTCCTCAATCTCTACGGCCGGCTTCTGCTGCAGCTTCAGTCGGCAGGACGTCTCCACGGAGCCCTTCTCGTTGGTTGCCACGCACGTGTAGGTGGCCTCAGTCTCAATGGTTGTCTTTTCAATGGTGTACTTGGCGACGCGGTTCTCGTAGCGCAGGCTACTCGACTCGATTACCGTGCCGTTCTTCTTCCAGGTGACCGTTGGCTCGGGGATGCCGCCAAAGACACAGGACAAGGTCACCTCCTTGTTCAGATCGCTGACTATGTCCTGCAGCGGCTCCCGCACGCTGGGCGCCTCCGTCTCCACTTTCGGCATCAGCCGTATCGGCGAGGAGATCGGCGACGGCGGCGACGGACCCACCTCGTTGACGGCTATCGACCGGAACACGTACTCCGTGTCGATCTTCAGCTTGCTGATGGTGTACGTGGTGTCCTTAATCTTGCGAATCTCAGTCCATCTGCCGGGGCGAGAAAGTTTTCAGTTTGATTAATCTCTTGTACGAGAGTGTTGTTCCTCGGGTTTGACTCACTTCTCCTGCTTCACGTCGTGATACTCGAGAATATATTCAATGATTTCCGACTTGCCGTCGTCATCGGGCGCCTTCCAGTAGAGCGTTATCGAGTCGTGCATCACCTCCAGCGGCTGGGGCGTGCCTGGCGCCGTCGGTTTGCCTAAAAGTTTTGACACAGGTCTCTCAGTTTGCGCGTCAGTGAGCTTATAATTAATTTTCTATACTCACGCATAATGACCAGGCGGAGGCTGGCCTCGGCCTCGCCCACGGGATTCACCAGCTTCACCGTGTACTCGCCCTCGTCATCGTCGACAACCTTCTTGATGGTCAGCGAGGCGGACTGCTCGTCTATTGTGGGTATGGTTCGCTTTGACTTGGGAATGACAACGTTGCGCGTTGTCCACTCGGCCTCGGGCGTGGGCGCTCCAGTGTACTTGACAGTGAAAGTGGCATCCTCGTCCTGCTTCACTTTGACGGTCTGATCCTTGTCAGAGGTAATCACCGGTGGCAGCTTAAGCTCCTCCACGCACAGCTCTGTGCTGCTGGTGACGTTCTCGGCCACGCAGCTGATCTCGCCCGCATCCTCGTCGGCGGCGTCGTGGATGACGAGCCGCCTGACCGTGCCCTCGACGAAGACCTCGTGCTTCTTGTTCGGCTTGATGGGCTTACCCTTCTTGTACCAGGTAACTTCCACGTCCGGCTGCGAGAGTTGGACAGTGAATTCGGCATCTGTTGTCTTGGTGGCCAGCGTGACGTCGGGCAGGCGGATCACAAAGTCCACCAGCGGCTCCTCGACTGTCAGCTTGGCCTTGGACGACTGCTCGCCCACCTCGATGCTGTACTCGGCCACATCATCGGGCCGGGCCTTGAGGATGCGCAGCGACTGCTTTTTGCCGTCAATGGACAGCTGGACGCGTTCGTTGAATTTGATTTCCTTGCCGTTCTTGAACCATTTGACCAGGGCATCGCCCTTGCTCAGCTCAGTGTCGAACGTGGCGTTCTCTCCCTTGGTCACGCTGACGTCCTCCAAGTGCTTCACTATCTCAGGTGGCAGCTCGATGACAGTCAGCTCGGCGCTGCACTCCTGCCCCTCCAGCTTGCACGTGTACTCGCCCTCATCGTGAATTGTTGTATCGCGGATGACCAAGCGTCTGGATTTGCCGTCCTTGATGAACTCGCAGTTCTTGTTCTCCGGCGTGATTTTCTCGCCGTCCTTGTACCACGTGACCTCGACGGCCTCGGTGGTGAGCTCAACGTCCAGAATGGCGGTGTCCTTTTCGGTCACCTCATAGTCCTCTAGGACCTTGAGGAAGTCGGGCTTGCGCTGCAGCACCTCAACAGTTGATTGCGTCTCCTGTTTCTTCACCTTGCACACATACGTGCCGGAATCGCGCAGATTTGTGTTCCTGATGACCAGCTTGTGCGTCTTGCCGTCCTCCACGACCACGCGATGGTCCATGCCGCTCAGCTCCTTGCCGTTGAAGAACCATTTGGTGGTGACCACATGCGAGGTCTCGCACTCCAGCGTCAGCGACTGCACCTCCTCAATGGTGATGGTCTTCTTCAGCTTCTTGGTGAAGGTCACCTCGTCCACCTCGACAATCACGCGCGCTCCGTGCGACGTCTTGCCAATCGGATTGCTGGCAATGCACTTGTAGTCGCCCGAATCGGTCTCCGGATTGGCGTCCTTGATGATTAGCTCGATGTTCTCGCCGTCGTAGATCTGCTGCACCCGCTCGCTGCTGTACAGCGGCGTGTTGTTGAAGAGCCATTGCACCTCGGGCACCGGGTTGCCCGAGACCTTGGCGGGCAGCCGGATCTCGCCCTTCTGCGGCACCGACTGCTCCTCGAAGCGCTCCACAAAGAGCGGAGGCTCCGCGTTGCCGCTGGTCGATTCTGGATGCAAATAGAAAGGGATTAGTATGGGGCCTTCCTAGCGCGCTCGCTACACGGATATTCTCCACTGAACACGGAACATATAGACGTACCTTCGATCGTTAGATAAGCCGTTGTTTCCACACTGCCCAACGGATTGACAGCCTTCACCGTGTACTCGCCCTTCTCGGACTTCTTTGGCGTTATCAGGGTGAGGGTGTGCAAGTCTTTGTCGGATTTGGCATTCTTGATAGGCTTGCCGTCCTTGTACCAGGTCACCTTTGGCGCCGGGTTGCCCACGATTTGCGTGGAGAGCACGACGCTCTCGCCCTCCCGTATGACCATGTTGCGCAAGGGCTCCAGAATCTGCGGAGCTTCCTTGTCGGTGGTTCGCACCTTCAGGGTGATGGGGAGCCGCGATTCGCCCTCGCGATTTGTGGCAATGACCTCGTAGGTGCCCTCCTGCGACTTCTTGACCTTGGTTATGTGCACGACGCTGCAGTACATGTGCATGTCGGACTCGGTGACGATGCGGACATTCTTGGTCTCTTCCTCGTCGATGTCTTCGCCGTTGAAGGTCCAGACGATATCGGGCTCGGGCACCGCCACGAGGCGGCACTCCAGAATGACATTGGTGCCCTCGTCGACATACTGGGCCTTGGGCTTGCGTGAGAACGTCGGCGGAATACCTTCGAGTATGTCCGCCAGCGAGGACTCACGCGACATGCTGCGGCGCGACAGGGCCGTGGCATCTGAGCCGTGATCGGATAGTGGACTCTCCACGACCAGCTCGGTGGTGCTGGACGTGAAGCCGGCGGCGTTCTTGGCCACGCACGTAAATTTGCCAGCGTCCTCGGGGAAGACCTCGCGAATTATCAGCGTGGCCACGTTGTCGTCGTCGTAGAACATTTGGAAGTCTTGCGAGGGCTTTATGATGGCCGTTTCGCGGAACCAGGCGATCTGCGGTCTCGGATTACCCTCGACCTTGCACTCGAACTGCACTGTGTAGCCGTCGGGCGTATGGATCGGCTGCAGCTTCTCAATGAAGCGCGGTGCAATCGGCTTGTCCTCGGGTCCGGGTCCTTAATAGACGCACGAACACAACACATTAAAATCGCAGGTTAATAACTCGACGGGACACAGTTGGACAACCCACGCCCTCCCCCCCCTTGGGGGTGTTAGTACAAAAAACATTGAGAGACGATCTCGTGTACTTACTCTCAAAGACGGGCAGCTTGTCGATCTTCTCGTGCAGCTTGTTCTGCACATATTGGGCATAGTCCTGGGGCTCCATCAGGTATTGGGCTGGCACCCAGCCCTCCTCCTCGGTGATGCTCTTCTTCACGTACCACCACTCGGAGCTGTGGCGTCCGATCACCTGAACCTTCTCGCCTTCCACCAGGTTGATGGCCTCATCGTTGTCGGCTATGTAGTTGCAAATGGAGTACATGATGTTCTCCGTTTGGGACTCTGCAAGGGAGTGAAAATATGATTGTACTCTCGGCCGGGACAGGCTTGAGGCCAGAGGCCATTGCAAATATTCACCTTCCACATCCATTTCTCTGGTTATATTAAGAGAGGCGCCATCTGTGTCGGGGTAAAAATAGAGATATTAATATCGGGCATACCCAAAAGAGAGGACTATTAATATGGAGCGAGCGAGTGAGTAGTCGGATCACATCTATGGGAGAGTTAAGCGTTAGCTACCAACATTTACTTGGCTTCGGGTGGCTTTACCTCGTTTACCTCTAGGCTATTGCCATATAAGCAGTTGTGCGATTTGAATCGAGTGAGAGATTATTGCAGCTTGATAATTAAATATGGGCCAATGGGACTTACCTTCGTTGAAGAGTTGCTGCACGACTTTGCGCTTCTTCTTGAACGTGAGCGAGTCCTCGTCGTAGGTGATGGAGTCGCGCTTGGCATGGCGCAGGCCGATGAGGAACTGTTCCTCCTCTTCGTCCTGGACGGAGTAGTGAGGCTTCGGCTGCTTTCTGGGCTTCAGCTTGAAGTCAACCTCGTCGGGCGGCAGCTCCTCGACCAAGTACTCTTCGGGCTCCTCGACCTCATCGATTGTGTCCTCATCGTCATGGATTTCTTCAATGATGGGTCCTTCGCCGTCGTCGTAGTCTTGTATGATCTTGATCTTGGCCTCATCGGTGGCCTCCGAGTAGGTCTTCTTGATGGGTTTCTTGAGCTTCACCTTGCCGGACATGGAGACCTCCTCTTCGGCATAGGAATCGAGGGCAATGTTGAACTCTTGGTCCACGTCCTCCTTGGTCTTTGTGGTCTTGGCACGGAAAGTCACATTCTCCACGTCCGCGAACTCCGGAATATCAACCTTCTTGCGGCGCTTGAGCTTCTTCACCGTGTATTCTTGGTCTTCTTCGTCGGTGATTTGCAGCGGCTTCGACTTGGGCCGTTGGCTAACAACGAATTCCTCGACGTCGTCGCCCTCTTCGTATTCCTCTTCCAGCCGCTTGATGGACAATTCTGCTGCGGCCTCATCCATGGTAGTTGGCCTGACCGGCCTCTTCTTGAGAACTGTAGCTGCTTCCTCAACGCCTTCGGTGATCGTGTGGGGCTTCTTGAAGGAGAGACTGAACTCGGCTTCTTCGAGCTCCTCCACCGTCGGCTCGAATGGCTTCTTCGGCTTTCTGCGCACTACGACAGCCTCTTCAATGATCTCTTCCTCTTCAATCTCGACTGGTCTCTCTTCGACAACAGTCTGTTGAAGCTGCAGTTCATCGGCTGCCTCTTCTGCTGGCTTCTGCGGCTTCTTCTTTTTCTTGAGCTGCACAGTCTGGTCAGAGGTTTCCTCAGAAACCTGCTTCTCCTTGGGCAGCTTGACATCGACGGAGAAGTCTTCCTCCTGCACCTCCTTCGGCTTCTTCGGCTTCAAGGTAACCTCAGCCGCAACCGGTTCCTCTTCCTCGGACGCCTTTGGCTTCTTCAATTTGAAGACGGCGTCATCGGTTTCTTCAGGTGCTGGCTGCTCTGGTCTCTTGACCTCGACTTCCTCAACCACTTCCTCCTCCACGACGATGGGTTCAGGAGTGACCTCTTCCTCCACCTTAACGGTCAGCTCGTCAGCCTTCTCCTCGACAGCCTTCGGCTTGGGCTTCTTCTTCGCTATCTTTACTTCTTCCTCCACTTCCTCAGTCTTTGGCTGCGGCTTGAGCGTAACTTCGGCCTCAGGCTCTTCTGCTGGCACAGCGGCCTTGGGAGTCTTCTTTGGCAGCTTAACCTCTTGGACTTCCTCGACCTCCTTCACCTCTTCGGGAGCCTCGGGCTGGCTTTCCTTGACTGAGAACTGGTACTCGGTAGGCTTCTCGACTGGCTTTTCTTCGGGCTTTTCTTCCGGCTTCTCTTCGACCTCTTCAACAATTTCAATCACCGCTTCTGGGGCCGACTCTTCGGTCACCGTGACCTTCAGTTCAGCGGCTGCTTCTTCTTCTCGCACCGGCTTCTTGGCCTTCTTCTTGATTTTAGCCTCTTCGGTGACCTCTTCGACTGGCTGCTTTTGCTTGATCTCGAAAACTGCTTCAGGCTCTTCCACAACTTGCGGCTCAGGCTGCTTCTTCTTCTTCTTCTGAATGGTAACCTGCTCCTCGGGCAGCTCTTCGACAGTTTCCTTTTGCTCCGGAACTTTCTTCTTCTTCTGAATGGTGACCTGTTCCTCGGGCAGCTCCTCGACAGTTTCTGTTGGCGCCTCAGTTTCCTTAATGCTGAATTTGAAGTCTTTCGGCTTCTCCTCGGGCACTGGCTCCACGGGCTTCTCTTCAACTGTTTCGATCTCTTCAATTTCCTGCACAAGCTCTTGAGGCTGAGAGACTTCATCGATAACAGTAATCTTCAGCTCGGCGGCTTCTTCCTCGGTCGGCACTTCCGGTACAACCGTGATGCTCTGGACCGCCTCGACCTCATCGACAGGCTTCGGAGCGGACAAGCTCACTTCGGCCTCGGGCTCTTCAGTCACTTCTGGCTTGGGCTTCTTCTTCCGATGCACCTTAACGCTCTCTTCGAGAACTTCTTCGACAATTTCACGAGGCGTCTCTTCAATCACTCGCACCTTGAGTTCTTCGAAGACTTCGGGCTGTGGCTCTTCAACAATGGGCTCTTCAACCGATTCCTCTTCTTTGGGCACCTCCGCCACGGGCTTCTCAACTACCGATTCCTTGACACCAATCTCGTATGATTTGTGCTCCACAGTGGGCTTGACCTCTTGGACGGCAGGCTTTTCCACCTTCGGCTCTTCGGTTACCACTTCTGCAGCAGGCTTTTCGGGCTGTGTCTCCTTGACGCCGATTTCATACGACTTGTAATCGACGGTTTCTGCCGATTCCTTGACTTCGGTCACAACCTCCTCGACCTCCTCGACTACGGGAATCTCCTGGGGAGTTTCTTCAGTGACTTGGATCTTCAGCTCATCTGCCGCCACCTCCTTGACCTTCTTCTTGGGCTTCTTGGTCTTAATTTCCGCCGCTTCGGTAACTTCCTCAACAGGTTTGCTCTCCTTGAGGACAAACTCTGCTTCCGGCTCTACCGCAGTAACCTCCGCTGGTTTCGGCTTCTTCACCGTGAATTGTGCAGCAGTTGGTTCCTCTTCTGGCTGTGGCGCCTCTGAATCAGAGACTCGAATCGAGTACTCCTTGGGCGTTTCTTCAACGGGCGCGGGCTTCTCCTCAATAATCTCAACTTCCTGAGTTTCCTCTATGATTTCTTCAGGAGCCGCGACCTCTTCCACAACCTTGATCTCGAGGCTGGTGGCCTCTTCGGTTTTCTTCGGCTTCTTTGTTTTCTTCGGCTTGACTTCAGCTTCGACCTCGGTCTCTTCGGTTGGCTTTGGTTCTGTCAGGACGAACTCAGCTTCGACCGGTTCGGGCTGCTTCTTTGGTTTTCGAGTAACTACAGCCTCGTCAGGGACGTCTTCACTTGGCTGCTCTGTTACCTCGACCACCTTCTCCTCCTGAGATTCCTTGACGGAAATCTCATACGAGTCAAAACTCTCTGCTACCTTTGGAGCTGGCTTGGTGACCTTTTCCTTTGGTTTTTCCTCGACTACCTCTTCCGGCTTCTTCTCCGGAGCTTCCGTTTCGGTAAGCTGGAACTCGAAAGATTTCGGTTGTGTTTCCACAATCTTTTCTTCTTCCTCGACCACTTGAATCTCCTTCTTTTGCTCCTCGGGCTGAGTCTCGACAACCTGCACCACATCTTCCACAACTTGCTCAACCTTTTCCACCGGCTTCTTCTTGGACTTCTTCTTGACGACCACCTCCTGCTCTTCGGGCTGCGGCTCGGTTAGCTTCAATTCCACTTCGAACTCTTCGGCTTCGGGCTGTGGCTGTGGAGCGGGGATCACGACTTCGGCAACAGCTTCTTCTGGCTCGGGCTGGACTTGCTGTGGCTCTTGGAGTGTAACCTCGAACTCCTCGGGCTTCTCTGGCTTGGGCTTCTTCTTCCTGGTGACGACCTTCTCTTCGACAACCTCCTCTGTGGTTATCTCCTTCTCGTCGAAGTCGATAACCTTGACCTGGTGCTCCTTCGGAGCCTCTTCGGGCTCCAGGACAGTTGTCGTAATTTTGTACTCAACAGGTATATCCTCAGGAGCTTCCACTGGTTGAGGAGCTTCTTCGACAACTTCAACTGTCTCGGCTGGCACTTCCTTCGGCTTCTTCTGCTTGACCTTCACCTCTTTGGGCTTTTCGACAGCCTCGGGCTGTTCGATCGTGGATTCTTCTTCCTTAATGGAAACCTCAAATTCTGGCTGCGTCTCCTCAACAGTTTCTTCCTCCTTTTGTTTTGTTGTCTTCGTCTTGGGCTTCTTGGGCTTCTTGACTTCCTCTTCAGTCTTGGTTACCTCTTCTTCTTGCGTGGGCTCCGTAACCGTTGCCTTGACTTCGACCTCTTCGGGCACTTGCTCTTGAGGCACCTTTTTAACCGGCTTGAGCTTGATTTGAGAATCGGTTTCTTCTGGCGCTTCACTCTCGGGCTTGCGGAACTTAACTTCAGCCTCAGGAACTTCTTCTTGCTCCTTTGGTACTCCGGGCACGATTTCGGTGATATTTGTCTCCTGCTCCGGCTTCTTTTTGTCTTTGGGCTTGTATTTGGTTTTGCTGGGTTTCTTTTGCTTTTCGGGCTTCTCTGGCTGCTCGACTTCCTCAAGCTCTTCTGGAACGTACTCTGGCTGCTCGAAGTCCATTGGCTCGAACGGCTCGACCTGAACATCCAGCTCCCTTGGCTGCTTCGGTTGCTCCTCAGTTACGACCACATCCTTTTCCTTGGGCTTAGCTTCGACTTCTTCTTCAGCCTCCTTGGGCTTCTGTGGTATCTTCTTGAGCGTGACATTCTCGGGAGATTCCTCCTCCTTGGGCTTCTTCTTACCCTTGCCAATCTTAAGCTTAACGTCTTCGGGAGCCTCCTCGGGCTTGGCAGCTTTTTCGGGCTTCTGGTACGGCTGCTTTTCTTCAGCTTCCTCCTCACTGCTCACATACTTCTCATACTTTTCGAGCTCAACCTTCTCCAAGTCATCCTTGATCTTCTTTGGCTTCTTGGTCTTGCGCGGCTTGAACTTGAGTAGCTCCTCCGCCTCCTCAATGTTGCGTGAGAGTTCGCCATTCTCCTTGACGGCGCCAATGTCAGTGAGCTTTGGAACGAGTGGGACCGGGGGATATTCGACCATGACCATGCGAGTCTTCAGCCGGAATTTGGGCAGCTGAACGGCTTGCTCTTCTGCTGGCTTCTCCTTGCGCTTGCCCGGCTTTAGCTTCACCGTCTTGGGAGCATCGGCGGCCTCGACGATTGTCACCTTAGTTGGCTTCTGCTCTTTCCTTTCGATTTTGATGGGTTCGAGGTCTTCGAATTCGGGTTTCAGTTTCTTGGGAACATCGAACTCGATCTTCTCGTATTTCTCCAGCTCGGTTTTCTCAATCTCCTGCTCCAGCAGTTTTTGGATAAGCTCATCGTGCTCATTGGTCTTCTTCTTCACCACCTTCTTCTTCTTGGCCTTTGGCTTCGTGACATCCTCAGCGGTCTCCTCGGCAGTTGTCTTCTCGTCTTCTTCTTCGACCTCTTCGACAATTGGCTGCGACTCTTCCACGTCGGCAACCTCATCGATAACTCGAACTTCCAGGATTTTCTCGGGCTGCTGTTCCTTCTCTTCGGGCTCTTCGTCGATTATGCTTATATGATAATCCTTGTAAGCTTCGGGTGCTTCACCTGTCATGGAAATTCATATTTTAAGTAATATACAATTCTTGCGGCTCTATCATGAATCCGTGCATTGCCTTTGCAGAAGAATGCAAGCAAATCGTTGAGCTTGACAAAAGTGTAAATATTTACAGCAGAATTATAGAATTGAACGTTCTTCAATGAGTATCCCAAATATTTTTTTTTTTTTCCAAAACTTTACATTAAGAGGTGAGTAATTTGGTACAGTTAGTCATTTTACAGAATTTACAAGGATTTCGTTTTCAGGAATGCAAACAAGGATTTTAGTACACTTCCAATGTCAAGAGGAAAGAGCATGCAAATTCGTATCATATCGGGTGAGTGTGTTTATGTGGATGTAAATAATAAACGGGGAAATAACTTAGTCGAGCCTGAGCCCAACTCACAGAGCGGAGAATCAGCAGAAGGGGCGGGGGGCGCAAAGTATAAGAAAAAGTATAAGAGAGAATAGTGTGTGAGAGAGAGTGAGAGAGAGAGAGAGAGGGAGGTAGGAGGCGCGAAAGTGTGGAATTCAACGTTGGAAAACAAAGGCGTAAGACAAAGACAGAGACAGAGACAAAGGAGCAGGTGCTGCGTATTTGCGGAGGAAATTTGAAGCCTCAATTAACTCTCATCTAATAACTTACTTGTTTCAACGCTTTTTACTGTGTCTGGCTTAGCTTTCTTATGTTTAACTGTTTTTTGAACTGTATCTTTAGTGTCATCTTGAGTAGGTATATCATCTTGTGCGCTTGGTGTAATTTGTGCAGTGGCTGTGTCCTCGGGGTGTGCGATTTGAGTGGGTGTGTCTTCAGTGCGGTCCTCAGTCTCAGGCGTGGTCTCTGCCGTCGGTTCGTCTTGTCTCTGTTCGACCTTTTCGACCTTTTTGGGTTTGACCTTCTTAGGCTTGTCTGAGTCAACAACTGCTATGGGACTGTCCGGTTCACTAGACCTAACCTCTTCTACAATAGTCTCTACGGGCGCCTTTTCTTTCGGCTTCTCTGGCATTTCAACCTTTTCGTAAACCTCCTTTTCAGTTTTCGGAATTTCTTCGTCGATTAGTTTCTGAACATAATCGACCAAGTCATCCTTCTTGACCTTCTTTACAATCTTCTTCGGCTTGGGCTTGGGCTTTGGCTTGTCTTCCGCTATATCCTCGGGCTGACTTTCAACGGCTTGAACAGGCGCGACTTCCGGCTCCTCGTCCATGATGACTGTCACCGTATCGCTGTTTTCACTTTCGATTGTCGTGATCTTAAAGGTGGTGTCCTCCTTGGGACCCTTCTTCTTGAGCACTCGCTTGGTAGTCTTCTCTTGAACGGGAAGGCCTTCATCGGTAATGGTTTCCGTGATTTGCACTTCTTCCGGTTGCACTTCGACTACTTCGACTACTATTTGCGGCTCTTCCAATGGCTCCTCCTCGATAATCTTGATTTCAGCTAAGGGCTCTGTGAAGGATTCATCCTCCTTTGGCGACTCTTTGGGCTTCGCGTGCTTGGTCTTCTTTGGCTTGTCGGCTGGAGCTTCCTCTTCCACCGTGACTGGAGCACTGTCAGTGGGCTTTGCTTTTGGTATGGACTCGAAGTCAATTTTCTCATACTTCTCCAGCTCCGTTTTGGGAGTCTCCATCTCAATCAGCTTCTGAATATAATCGTGAATGTCATCCTTTTTGACCTTCTTCGATTTCTTCTTTGGCTGCTTTGGCTTCTCCTCCTCGCTGGGCAGCGTCGGCTCATACTCCACGATTGTGATGTCGGCATTTGGCTGGTCATCCGTGACCACTTCAATGATTTCGATTATCTCATCGGCCTCGCCCTTTGGACGCTTAATCTTCCTCTTTGTGGTGACCACCTTGTGGACCTCACCAGCCTCGTCTGTGGTTTCTTCCGCTTTCGTTTCGCTTTCGATGATTTCCACAGACTCTGGAAGATCTTCGGGTTGGATGTAGCTTTCTTTTACGGATATCTCGTATGCTGGTTGCTCGGGTTGCGCCTGCTTTTCCTTTATCTTCTTTGGCTTGGCTTCCTTCACCTCTTCCTCAGGCTTTTCTTCCTCTGAGAGTCTGACAGTGTATTCCTTATGCTTTGGCGCTTCAGGTTCTGTCTCCTTTTCTATCACCTCCAAGGGCTGCTCGACAGTTTCTTCTTGAGGCTTCTCCTCGACGATTTTAACCTTCTGCTTAGAGGGTTTCTTTTTCTTTTCAGGTTGTTTTACCTCTTCGGTTACCTCGAGTTCCTTATCCGACTCGACGGTTGGGGCAACTTCTTCAACCTCCACAGAGAATTCTTCAGTTGGCTCTTCTGTTGGCGCACTTTCGACTATCTCCACAGTTTCTTCGGGTGTCGGCTTGTCTTCTTCCTTAGGTTGTTTCTCCTTCTTTTTGATCTTCTTTGGCTTTTCAGGAGCCTCCTTCGGAGCTGATTCTTCAGTAACTTCCACGACGTCAGATGGTTCCTCTTTGGGAATATCTTCCTCTATAACCGTCTTGATGAAATCTTCAACGTCAGCCTTCTTGACCTTCTTGGTTCGCTTTTGCTTGACAGTTACTTCAGGCTGTTCTTCAGTTTCGGCTGGAGCTGATGTTATGATAGTGATTTCAGATTCACCCGTGTCTTCATCATGGACCACTTGTATGTCGTGGACTATCTCCTCGGGACCCTTCTTGTGTTTGATTTTCTTGGTTTTCACTTCCTTGACCTTGACTTCACCTGCTTCATCCGGAACGGGCTTAGTCTCGACAAACTCCTCGAGAACTGTAACTTCGAACGAGGTTTCCTTGGGCTTTGGAGCTTCGAATTCCTTGATAGTAACCATCAATTTCGTATCCTCCACAGGACTCTCCGTTGGACGTGCAACGTCTTCGGGGGCTTCTGTTACGGTTACCTCGGAGCCCTCTGGTACTTCTTCTTCTTTGACTTTGACCTTTTTCTCGGGCTTCTTCTTTTTCATCTTGACCGGCTCGTCGAAATCGATCTTTTCATATTTCTCCAACTCGGCTTTGGGTATGTCCTGCTCAATGAGCTTTTGTATATAATCGTGCAGGTCGTCCTTCGGAACCTTCTTGGACTTCTTCACCTTCTTGGGTTTCTCTTCCTGAGGACTCTCTTCCACTGGCTTTTCGGCTTCTTGAACAGTTACCGTGACCTCGAATTCGGGCTTGCCATCCTTTTCAGTCTCAACGATTTCAATGATTTCCTCCTTGGGGCCAACCTGCTTGCGGATCTTTCGCTTGCTGACAACCTTCTTAGTCGTTTCACCCTTCTCGTCCTGCTCCTCGACCTCTTCGGGCTTGGTTTCGATTTCCTCAATTTGGAAGGCAGGCTGTTCTGTTGGCTGAGCCTCTTCCGATTCTGCGAGCTTGACTTCACTGTCTGGCACCTCGCTCTCAGCTATTTCTTCTACTGAAGTCACCTTTATGAGATGCTCTGGCTGTTCATCCTGCTCAGCTTCGGCAGCAGGCTTCGATTTGACTGGCTTCTTCTGCTTCTTGGGCTTCTTATCCTCAGTAGGTGCGGTCTCTTTAATGCCGACAGCAAAGTCTACCAACTCCTCGGGCTGCTCAGCTTCCTCTTCAGCTGGCTGCTCAGATATATCTTCCGCCGGCTGCTCTGGCACTTCCGACTGGACTTCTTCGAGCTCACTGATCTTGTACTCTTTCGGAGCCTTCTTTGGCTTTTTCTTTTTCTCTTCGACGATCTCCTTGACCTCCTCCTCAACTGTTTCTTCTGGCTGCTCTTGCACAAAGTCGTCAATGACATTGATTATATATTCCCGAATGTCCTCCTTCTTCACCTTCTTAGGTTTCTTTACGATCTTCTGCTCGACGACTGGTGATTCTTCAGTCGAATTAGCCTTCTCTTCGGTTATCTCAACGACTGTCACCTCAGCCAAGGGCTGGTCATCGCTCGTGGTTTCCGTTATCTCGAAGACGCTTTGCTTGGAGCCCTTCCTGTGAGTAACCTTACGTTTCTTCACAGTAACCTCCTTTACAGTGCCATCCTCTGAAGGCTGCTGTATAACTTCCGTGGTTTCGGCTACTTCATCTAAGACTATCGGAGCTGCCTCCACCTTTTTCTTCTTCTTTGGTTTCTCTTTCTTAGCTACCGTGATCGCTTCGTCAGTCACGTCTTCTATGATTTGGGCCGGCTCTAAGAACTCTTCCAAGACATTCGCCAAATACTTGTCAGGCTCATCTTGCTCTATGGACACGTCCTCAGGCTTCTCTGATATGACAGATTCGATCTCCTCCTCTACGAGCTCAGGTTGCACTTCGGAGACGTCGTATTCATGCACGGTCACGGGCAGGCCATCAATGATTTCCACGCTCTTCTTGTGCTGTGGCTTGACCTTCTTCTTGAGCTTGGGCTTTGGTTCGATTTCCGTTGGCTCATATTGCTCAAGATCCGTTTTGGTGATTTCTTGTTCGATGAGCTCCTGAATATATTTATCCAAATCGTCCTTGACGGCCTTCTTCTTCTTCACTTTCTTGACTACCTGAGCGGGCTTTTCCTCGTCGGCCTTGAGCTCCTCCTCTTGAGGTATTTCAATGGTTGTCACTTCGATATCGGCGTCTGGCTTGTTTTCCTCATACGTTTCGACAATTTCGATCAAGTACTCCTTGGGTCCTTCCTTCTTCTTCAGCCTCTTCGTGGTCTTAACCTGTTTGACCTCTTCGCCTTCTTCGTTCACAATATCTTCGATGGTCGTTTCAGGAGCGAGCTCTTCGATGCGGATTGTGTGATCTTCTGGCTTTTGGCTCGGTTTCTTGGACTTGGTTGTCTTCGTCTTTGGCTTGGGAGTCTTTTCTGGGATCACCTCTTCGGTTTCTTGCACAGGAAGCTCCTCAGATTGAGTAACCTCCTTGTCATCCTCTTCAGGAGTTTCCTCAACTTCAGCCACCTCATCAAATGGTACTCTGCTCGGTTCTGTAAACTCTTCCACGACATTTATTATATAGCTTTCGACATCCTCGCGCTTGAGTTTCTTTGGTTTCTTGACTGGCTTGGGTTTGGCTGGCTGCTCGACTTCCTCGCTGGGCTTCTCCGTCTCTGTTATATCCACGATGGTGACCTCAGCCAAAGGCTCCTCGTTATTTGAGGTTTCCGTTATTTCAAAGACATGCTCCTTCGGTCCTTGTTTACGGACGATCTTGCGTTTCTTCACTTGAACCTCCTTCGCTGCGCCATCGTCCTCAACAACTCTTGTGATTTCCACACTTTCCGCGATGTCTTCAATGCGAACTGGTTCTTCATCGACCACTTGGACCTTGGATTTTTTGTCCTTCTTTGGCTTGCGCTTCGGCTGCTCTTCAGTAAGCTGAACTTCGAGGTCCTCGGGCACCGTCTCAGGGATATCCTCTTCGACGATTTCCACAACACTTTCAGGCAGAGGTTGTTCCTCTTCCGGCTCGAACTCTTGAATGGTGAACTCGTGCACGACATGCGGAACTCCATCGACGACTTCTGTGATCTTCTTGTGCTGTTTCTTTGTCTTCTTCGGTTTCTTCGCCTCCGGAGACGACTCCACTTGGGTTGTTTCGAACACCTCAAGCTCCGTCTTCGGCAGCTCCTCTTCAATCAGCTGCTGAATGAACGAGTCAATGCTCTCCGTCTTCGGCTTCTTCTTCTTCACGACCTTAACTTTGTGGTCTTTGGGCACTTCAGACTCAGACTCTGGCAAGATTTCAGTAGTCTGAATAACCAACTCGGACTCGGGCTTATTTTCCTCGTAGGTCTCGATCACTTCAATCAGGTATTCCTTGGGACCTTCCTTCTTCTTGAGCTTGCGCTTGGTAACTGTTCGTTCCACCTCCTTGCCCTCCTCGTCGACTACTTGCTCGATTGTGGTCTCAGGCGCCAGCTCCTCGATGCGGATGGTATGCTCGGCAATGGGAGCAGGTGCTGGTTTCTCGGGCTTCTTTTTGGGCGCCTTCTTCTTAGGCTTCAGCTCGCTCTCTGTCACCTCAACCGAGTAGTCTTCGTGGGAGAGCACTTCAGCGACTTCAGCACTTTCTTCGGTGGTTTCTTCTGGCTTAGTGCTCTCTTCGGGCTGTGCTGGCTGCTCTTCAACTATCGTGACCTTCTTGGGCTTCGTTGATTTCTTCTTCTTGTCCTTTGGCTTGCTCTCCGGGCTCTCAATCGATTCTTCTTCAGGCTTGACAGCTTCTTCGGTCACATCGTCAACGACGGTCGTCCTGAAGGACGTGAAGTCTTCGTCGTCTGAAGGTATCGATTCGGCCACAGTTGATACATCCTCAGAGAGCTTGGCAAGGAGCTCTGTTGGCGCTTCCTCCACAACGTTGACAATGTATTCCTTGAGCTTATCCTTCTTAACCTTCTTTACGATTTTCTTTGGCTTTTCGGGCAGCTCCTCGCCGGGCACATCTTCGCTTTGTTCAACGATCTCTGTTGTGATCACTGTGACCTTAGCATCCTCGCGCTCATCCTCCGGTGCCAGGGTTTCCACAATTTCGATCTCATACTGCTTCGAGCCCTTTCTCGCCTTCACCTTTCGCTTCTTGACTACTTTCGTTGTCTGCTTCTCAACCTCTTCGATTGATTCGGGAACATTTTCAGTCTGCTCCTCAAGCACGGTGATGGGGAGAGTCTCAGCTATATCTGTGATTATGTCATCCACTTCGAGAGCAACCGCCTGAATCGTTTCTTCAACGATTTCTCGAGGAGATGGCTGGGTCTCAACTGTGCTGATGGTGAATTCATCGTGCTCCGTGACAGCTTCCGGCTCGATGACGGTTTCCACTTGAACCTCAGGCTTGGGCTTTGGCTTCTTGGCTTTGGGCTTCTTGACAGGCTCTTCCTGCGTGATGCCCACCTCGAATTCTTCGCCTTCCTCGACGGGTGCCTTGGGTTTCTTGCTCTTCTGCTTCTTCGGCTTCTTGGGCTTTCCGTCTATCTCGGTTCTTTCGTATTTCTCAAGCTCGGTTATGGGAATCTCGGCATTTATCAGCTGCTGTATATACGCATCTAGGTCGTCCTTCTTCATTTTCCTAGTCTTTCGCTTGGGCTTCTCGACGGTCTGCTCTGCAGCCGTAGCTCCCTGCTCAGGCTCAACAGATTCAACTGTTACCTCGTACAACGGCTCCTCGCCGGGCGCTGCCAGAGTTTCCACGATTTCAATGACCTCCTCCTTGTCGCCGCGCTTATGCAAAAGCTTTCGCTTCGGCTTCTTTGTGGGCTGATCTTCATGAGGAGCTTCCTCAGCTTCCAGTTCGGTTAGCTTCACTTCATAGAAATCGGATATGGCACTTTCATAGAAGGTTTGTTCTGGCTCCTCCTTGATTTCGGCAACAAACTCATCCAATTCCTCCTTATTCATGCGCTTCACCTTCTTCTTGAGTATTTTCTTCTCCTTCGGCTGCTCCTCGCTCACCTCCGAGCTGGTGACCGTAACTTCGTACAGCTTGTCCGGGCTATCACTTGGCGAGACTTCCACAATCTCAATGACATTTTCCTCCAGCTCTGTCTTCACCTTAAGCTTGCGTTTCTTCTTCGGTTCCTTCTTGGGACTCACGACGTCCTCACTCAAGTCTTTAGGCACTTCCTCTGCCTCTAGTTCGATTACCTCGAACTGGAAGGTGGGTTTGCTTTCCGTTTCCTCAGACTCCACATCACTCGTCTGTGGCTCAAAGCTGAGATTGTCATCCGTATCTCGCGAGGGCTTTGTCTTCTTGGATGTCTTCTTTTCTTTGGGCTTCTGCTTTGGCTTTTCAGCTGCCTCTTCAATCTCCTCATCCAATTTGACCGGCTTCAGCTCCACAGTCTCAGTGGACTCGACGTTTTCGGGTATCTTGCCCTTGCCGATTTTCAGTTTCTTGGGCTTCTCCTCCTTCTCCTGGGCATCCTTCTTGCCGCGAACATATTTGGGCTTGTCTGGAGCTTCCTCTGACGGCTGCTGCTCCTCATCGAATGTCTCCAAGTCCAATTCTTCGAGCTCTGCTTTCACCGGCTTAGTGTGCTTGAATTTCTTTGGCCGCTTCTTCAGCACTTCCTCGGCCTCCTCTACGTTCCGAGAGAGCTCACCGTTGTCTCGATGGGTTTCCATATCGACAACTGTGTATGGGAAGCAGTACGGCGCGAAGGGTATGAATTGGATCCAGCTCTTGAGCTTCTTGTTTTTGAACGAGGCGTCGTTTATCTTCTTCTTCTTCTTCTCCTCCTGCGGACGCTGCTTCGGAGTCTTGAGCTTGAGCATTTGCGGGAACTCGACCACTGAACTGATTTCAACCATCTTCGGCTTCTTCACCTGGACCTCCTCAATTTTCATGGCAGTCAGCCTGATGGGCTTTACAGCCGAGTCGCGACGCGCCCTTTGCGGAAGTTCCATTTCCGTGCGTACATATGGCTGTAGCTCCGTCTTGGGTATTTCTTGATGGATCAGGAACTGTATGTATTCATCCATTTCATCGCGTTTCGACTTAACGACCTTCTTCTTCTTTGGCTTTTTCTTGGTTGAGCCCGTCTCCTGTTCTACCTCAGCCGCCGGCTGCTCTTCAGCCCCCTCGGGAACCCCCTCGACCTGTTCAACCTTTGGTTTACGTTTTGGTTTGACCTTAGTTTCTATCGGTTCCCCAGAACCGCCCTCGTCCTCCCCAGTCTCGTCAATCTGTTCGAACAGTTCGGCCTGCGGTTTTTTCTGTTTGGGTTTCTTAGCTTTGGTCGGTGTGGGTACGGTGTTATCTGCACTTGCATCTTCGGGTTCTGTGATTGTGTACTCTTTGTTGTTGTATTGGTCTGTTTTGAGAAAAAATTATGTGTTTGTGTGTTAGCACTAAACTAATTGGTTAAGATTATATTTGCATTTTGCATAATGCGTTAAAACACATCAACTTTTGCCGTTTCGAAAAGTTGCGTATTTGAGTTGAGTGTTAACCAAAACTCTGTTTCTACGACTTTGTAATGTACGCTTTACGTAACTGTCTCTTAGGTTTTTTTTTCTCGCTCAAATTGTACAAATACAATCTTAGTATATGTATATGGCTACAGAGTCTTCTAGTTCAACTTTGTTAGTAATTGTAGTGCCAAAAGTTTCGCAACAGAATTTTGTGTTTTTGCTTTTGTTGTTGCTGTTGCTGTGTAGATATTGTTTGTGTTACTAAAGTGGAAGCTAAAATTGCGTTGATTCAAGGCTATTCAATCACAGCCTCGCAGAGAATTTCATTGCCTATCGAACAAGTACTTGCGATTGATTTACACTCAGGTAATAGCATTTGTCATATATAATATAGTCTCTATAGGCATGTACTTGTATGGGTGTGTATAAGTATATATAGTATGTAAATCACCTGTTGGCTCGCTGACTTCGACAATTTCAATGTTTGACTGTGTGGTGTCTTCCATAATGGGTTCTGTGTCACTGAGCACCTCCTCAACAACGATGCCTTCTTCCTGAGAGACTTTCTTGTTTTCTGTTTGAATTGTGGTCTCGCCATCGTCGTTTTGTACAGACTTGAATGTTGTTATGTAAACAGGGTGTTCCGTTTCAGTGTGTTCGGGTTGTTGTTTTTCCGCTGTGTTTATGTATCGGTATGCATTTGTTTGTTTTTTTTTTTTTTTTTTTTTTTTTCGATATTAAATGGAATGATTAGAAAAATTTGTTATTAACAGTCCAGATATGTTCTTTAAGCTAAGACTAGGTCCTACATAATACTGATGATATGCCTGGCTCAACGGGCACAGTACTATAATCTTCTTCTTTTTTTTTTTTTGGCAAATTTCGAATAAAACAGAAAATAATAAATAATAAAAAAAAAACTAAAAAAATGAAATGGCGATAAATTCTTAGAAATAAAATATCAGAAGCGAATTGCGTATACTTGAGATGGGGCCCTGGTGTAAAATGTGGTTGTGTATGCAGAGTGTTGTGGCTTGTGTTCTTACCCTTGTGTGGCTTGTGTGGCTTTTGTTTTTTGTGTTTGGGAAGTTGTTCGTCGTCGAGCTTACTGATATCGATGATATCCGCGATGTTCTCATCGCTGACAACGCGAATGAGCGAGAATGGCTCTTTGCCTTCTTCTTCGATGGTCTGGATCTGATAGTATTCCTCGTCCTGAGGACCTTGCTTCTTGAATGTCCTTGTCTTGGTGGTCTTCTTCTTGGGCTTCTTAGTGTCAGAAACCTCTTCAGTGAAGACTATCTCTTCGGGCAATTCCTCAATGGGAATGGGCGATGTCGATGTTTCGTCAACCGGGAAAACTTCAACTTGCACACTAGTCACGGGTTCCATGTCGTCCTCTTCCACAGTGTTCACTGTGGTCACTTCGTCATGACCGTCGTCGAGCTTCTTCTTGAATACTCTCGTTTTGACCGTTTTCTTTTTCTTGGTTCCGTCCGGCGTTATAACCTCAAATTCTGTCACTTGTTCAGGCAGCTCAACCGCCTTGCTGTCGGTTTCGATGGGCTCAGAGAATGGCAGCTCGTTGACAGTTATCGTATAGACAGGCTCTTCTGAGCCCTGTTCGGTAATGTCAATTTCCGTAATTTCCTCATTGAATTGATCTTTGGGCTTCTTAATCACCTTCTTCCTTGTCTTAACAACCTTTTCGACGCCGTCCTTGTCTAGAATAGTAGACTCAACAACCTCCTCTGGCAGCACCGTGACTTCGGTCAACTTTTCTTCGGGCAGTTCCGGGAAAGGTGCTTCGAAGTTCTCAACCGTCACCTTGGTCTGGATCGGTTTCTCATACTCCTCGATAGTTTGCACTTTAGTAACTTCCATATTGGAGCCTTTCACCTTTTTAATAATTTTGGTCTTGATGACGGTCTTGGTGGGAGTGCCATCTTCCTTCTCAGAGAGAATAACTGACTTCCTCTCGGGCAGCTCAACAATAGAAACATCATCTTCGGGCTTGTGAACAACGACTCTCTTCTTCAACTGAACCGTTTCCCCAAATGGCTTCTCCTTGTCTGTTTCTTCAACGGTTATTGTTGTTTCTGGCTTCTTATCTTCCTCTTCGACCGTTTCAATCTTGGTGACCTCTTCTTTGTCCCCCTTGACCTTCTTGATGACACGAGTGCGTATCTTCTTCTTCTTGGGCTTTCCGTCTTCGGAGACTGTTTCAACAACGCGGACTTCTTCGGGAAGTTCCTGAATAGTTTCTTCTTCTACAGGAACCTCTTCCACGGTCACGGTTGTTTCGGGTTGTTTGTCATCCTCCTCGACGGTTTCGATCTTGGTGACCTCTTGCTTGTCGCCCTTGACCTTCTTGATGACACGAGTGCGAATCTTCTTCGTCTTGGGCTTTCCGTCTTCGGAGACTGTTTCAACAACGCGGACTTCTTCTGGAAGTTCCTGAATAGTTTCTTCTTCTACAGGAACCTCTTCCACGGTCACGGTTGTTTCGGGTTGTTTGTCATCCTCCTCGACGGTTTCGATCTTGGTGACCTCTTGCTTGTCGCCCTTGACCTTCTTGATGACACGAGTGCGTATCTTCTTCTTCTTGGGCTTTCCGTCCTCAGAGACTGTTTCAACAACGCGAACTTCTTCGGGAAGTTCCTCAATCTTTTCAGGTTGTTCTTCCTCGACAGGAACCTCTTCCACGGTCACGGTTGTTTCGGGTTGTTTGTCATCCTCCTCGACGGTTTCGATCTTGGTGACCTCTTGCTTATCGCCCTTGACCTTCTTGATGACACGAGTGCGTATCTTCTTCTTCTTGGGCTTTCCGTCTTCGGAGACTGTTTCAACAACGCGGACTTCTTCGGGAAGTTCCTGAATAGATTCTTCCTCCACAGGAACCTCTTCCACGGTCACGGTTGTTTCGGGTTGTTTGTCATCCTCCTCGACGGTTTCGATCTTGGTGACCTCTTGTTTGTCGCCCTTGACCTTCTTGATGACACGAGTGCGTATCTTCTTCTTCTTGGGCTTTCCGTCTTCGGAGACTGTTTCAACAACGCGGACTTCTTCGGGAAGTTCCTGAATAGTTTCTTCTTCTACAGGAACCTCTTCCACGGTCACGGTTGTTTCGGGTTGTTTGTCATCTTCTTCGACGGTTTCGATCTTGGTGACCTCTTGTTTGTCGCCCTTGACCTTCTTGATGACACGAGTGCGTATCTTCTTCTTCTTGGGCTTTCCGTCTTCGGAGACTGTTTCAACAACGCGGACTTCTTCGGGAAGTTCCTGAATAGATTCTTCCTCCACAGGAACCTCTTCAACTGTGACGGTTGTTTCAGGTTGTTTGTCATCCTCCTCGACGGTTTCGATCTTGGTGACCTCTTGCTTATCGCCCTTGACCTTCTTGATGACACGAGTGCGTATCTTCTTCTTCTTGGGCTTTCCGTCTTCGGAGACTGTTTCAACAACGCGGACTTCTTCGGGAAGTTCCTGAATAGTTTCTTCTTCTACAGGAACCTCTTCCACGGTCACGGTTGTTTCGGGTTGTTTGTCATCCTCCTCGACGGTTTCGATCTTGGTGACCTCTTGCTTATCGCCCTTGACCTTCTTGATGACACGAGTGCGTATCTTCTTCTTCTTGGGCTTTCCGTCTTCGGAGACTGTTTCAACAACGCGGACTTCTTCGGGAAGTTCCTGAATAGATTCTTCCTCCACAGGAACCTCTTCAACTGTGACGGTTGTTTCAGGTTGTTTGTCATCCTCCTCGACGGTTTCGATCTTGGTGACCTCTTGCTTATCGCCCTTGACCTTCTTGATGACACGAGTGCGTATCTTCTTCTTCTTGGGCTTTCCGTCTTCGGAGACTGTTTCAACAACGCGGACTTCTTCGGGAAGTTCCTGAATAGTTTCTTCTTCTACAGGAACCTCTTCCACGGTCACGGTTGTTTCGGGTTGTTTGTCATCCTCCTCGACGGTTTCGATCTTGGTGACCTCTTGCTTATCGCCCTTGACCTTCTTGATGACACGAGTGCGTATCTTCTTCTTCTTGGGCTTTCCGTCTTCGGAGACTGTTTCAACAACGCGGACTTCTTCGGGAAGTTCCTGAATAGATTCTTCCTCCACAGGAACCTCTTCAACTGTGACGGTTGTTTCAGGTTGTTTGTCATCCTCCTCGACGGTTTCGATCTTGGTGACCTCTTGCTTATCGCCCTTGACCTTCTTGATGACACGAGTGCGTATCTTCTTCTTCTTGGGCTTTCCGTCTTCGGAGACTGTTTCAACAACGCGGACTTCTTCGGGAAGTTCCTGAATAGTTTCTTCTTCTACAGGAACCTCTTCCACGGTCACGGTTGTTTCGGGTTGTTTGTCATCCTCCTCGACGGTTTCGATCTTGGTGACCTCTTGCTTATCGCCCTTGACCTTCTTGATGACACGAGTGCGTATCTTCTTCTTCTTGGGCTTTCCGTCTTCGGAGACTGTTTCAACAACGCGGACTTCTTCGGGAAGTTCCTGAATAGTTTCTTCTTCTACAGGAACCTCTTCCACGGTCACGGTTGTTTCGGGTTGTTTGTCATCTTCTTCGACGGTTTCGATCTTGGTGACCTCTTCTTTGTCCCCCTTGACCTTCTTGATGACACGAGTGCGTATCTTCTTCTTCTTGGGCTTTCCGTCTTCGGAGACTGTTTCAACAACGCGGACTTCTTCGGGAAGTTCCTGAATAGTTTCTTCTTCTACAGGAACCTCTTCCACGGTCACGGTTGTTTCGGGTTGTTTGTCATCCTCCTCGACGGTTTCGATCTTGGTGACCTCTTGCTTGTCGCCCTTGACCTTCTTGATGACACGAGTGCGAATCTTCTTCGTCTTGGGCTTTCCGTCTTCGGAGACTGTTTCAACAACGCGGACTTCTTCTGGAAGTTCCTGAATAGTTTCTTCTTCTACAGGAACCTCTTCCACGGTCACGGTTGTTTCGGGTTGTTTGTCATCCTCCTCGACGGTTTCGATCTTGGTGACCTCTTGCTTGTCGCCCTTGACCTTCTTGATGACACGAGTGCGTATCTTCTTCTTCTTGGGCTTTCCGTCCTCAGAGACTGTTTCAACAACGCGAACTTCTTCGGGAAGTTCCTCAATCTTTTCAGGTTGTTCTTCCTCGACAGGAACCTCTTCCACGGTCACGGTTGTTTCGGGTTGTTTGTCATCCTCCTCGACGGTTTCGATCTTGGTGACCTCTTGCTTATCGCCCTTGACCTTCTTGATGACACGAGTGCGTATCTTCTTCTTCTTGGGCTTTCCGTCTTCGGAGACTGTTTCAACAACGCGGACTTCTTCGGGAAGTTCCTGAATAGATTCTTCCTCCACAGGAACCTCTTCCACGGTCACGGTTGTTTCGGGTTGTTTGTCATCCTCCTCGACGGTTTCGATCTTGGTGACCTCTTGTTTGTCGCCCTTGACCTTCTTGATGACACGAGTGCGTATCTTCTTCTTCTTGGGCTTTCCGTCTTCGGAGACTGTTTCAACAACGCGGACTTCTTCGGGAAGTTCCTGAATAGTTTCTTCTTCTACAGGAACCTCTTCCACGGTCACGGTTGTTTCGGGTTGTTTGTCATCTTCTTCGACGGTTTCGATCTTGGTGACCTCTTGCTTATCGCCCTTGACCTTCTTGATGACACGAGTGCGTATCTTCTTCTTCTTGGGCTTTCCGTCTTCGGAGACTGTTTCAACAACGCGGACTTCTTCGGGAAGTTCCTGAATAGTTTCTTCTTCTACAGGAACCTCTTCCACGGTCACGGTTGTTTCGGGTTGTTTGTCATCCTCCTCGACGGTTTCGATCTTGGTGACCTCTTGCTTATCGCCCTTGACCTTCTTGATGACACGAGTGCGTATCTTCTTCTTCTTGGGCTTTCCGTCTTCGGAGACTGTTTCAACAACGCGGACTTCTTCGGGAAGTTCCTGAATAGTTTCTTCTTCTACAGGAACCTCTTCCACGGTCACGGTTGTTTCGGGTTGTTTGTCATCTTCTTCGACGGTTTCGATCTTGGTGACCTCTTGTTTGTCGCCCTTGACCTTCTTGATGACACGAGTGCGTATCTTCTTCTTCTTGGGCTTTCCGTCTTCGGAGACTGTTTCAACAACGCGGACTTCTTCGGGAAGTTCCTGAATAGTTTCTTCTTCTACAGGAACCTCTTCCACGGTCACGGTTGTTTCGGGTTGTTTGTCATCCTCCTCGACGGTTTCGATCTTGGTGACCTCTTGTTTGTCGCCCTTGACCTTCTTGATGACACGAGTGCGAATCTTTTTCGTCTTGGGCTTTCCGTCTTCGGAGACTGTTTCAACAACGCGGACTTCTTCTGGAAGTTCCTGAATAGTTTCTTCTTCTACAGGAACCTCTTCCACGGTCACGGTTGTTTCGGGTTGTTTGTCATCCTCCTCGACGGTTTCGATCTTGGTGACCTCTTGCTTGTCGCCCTTGACCTTCTTTATGACACGAGTGCGTATCTTCTTCTTCTTGGGCTTTCCGTCCTCAGAGACTGTTTCAACAACGCGAACTTCTTCGGGAAGTTCCTCAATCTTTTCAGGTTGTTCTTCCTCGACAGGAACCTCTTCCACGGTCACGGTTGTTTCGGGTTGTTTGTCATCCTCCTCGACGGTTTCGATCTTGGTGACCTCTTGTTTGTCGCCCTTGACCCTCTTGATGACACGAGTGCGTATCTTCTTCTTCTTGGGCTTTCCGTCCTCAGAGACTGTTTCAACAACGCGAACTTCTTCGGGAAGTTCCTCAATCTTTTCAGGTTGTTCTTCCTCGACAGGAACCTCTTCCACGGTCACGGTTGTTTCGGGTTGTTTGTCATCTTCTTCGACGGTTTCGATCTTGGTGACCTCTTGCTTGTCGCCCTTGACCTTCTTGATGACACGAGTGCGTATCTTCTTCTTCTTGGGCTTTCCGTCCTCAGAGACTGTTTCAACAACGCGGACTTCTTCTGGAAGTTCCTGAATAGTTTCTTCTTCTACAGGAACCTCTTCCACGGTCACGGTTGTTTCGGGTTGTTTGTCATCCTCCTCGACGGTTTCGATCTTGGTGACCTCTTGCTTGTCGCCCTTGACCTTCTTTATGACACGAGTGCGTATCTTCTTCTTCTTGGGCTTTCCGTCCTCAGAGACTGTTTCAACAACGCGGACTTCTTCGGGAAGTTCCTCAATCTTTTCAGGTTGTTCTTCCTCGACAGGAACCTCTTCCACGGTCACGGTTGTTTCAGGTTGTTTGTCATCTTCTTCGACGGTTTCGATCTTGGTGACCTCTTGTTTGTCGCCCTTGACCTTCTTGATGACACGAGTGCGTATCTTCTTCTTCTTGGGCTTTCCGTCTTCGGAGACTGTTTCAACAACGCGGACTTCTTCGGGAAGTTCCTGAATAGATTCTTCCTCCACAGGAACCTCTTCCACGGTCACGGTTGTTTCGGGTTGTTTGTCATCCTCCTCGACGGTTTCGATCTTGGTGACCTCTTGTTTGTCGCCCTTGACCTTCTTGATGACACGAGTGCGTATCTTCTTCTTCTTGGGCTTTCCGTCTTCGGAGACTGTTTCAACAACGCGGACTTCTTCGGGAAGTTCCTGAATAGTTTCTTCTTCTACAGGAACCTCTTCCACGGTCACGGTTGTTTCGGGTTGTTTGTCATCCTCCTCGACGGTTTCGATCTTGGTGACCTCTTGTTTGTCGCCCTTGACCTTCTTGATGACACGAGTGCGTATCTTCTTCTTCTTGGGCTTTCCGTCTTCGGAGACTGTTTCAACAACGCGGACTTCTTCGGGAAGTTCCTGAATAGTTTCTTCTTCTACAGGAACCTCTTCCACGGTCACGGTTGTTTCGGGTTGTTTGTCATCCTCCTCGACGGTTTCGATCTTGGTGACCTCTTGCTTGTCGCCCTTGACCTTCTTGATGACACGAGTGCGTATCTTCTTCTTCTTGGGCTTTCCGTCCTCAGAGACTGTTTCAACAACGCGGACTTCTTCTGGAAGTTCCTGAATAGATTCTTCCTCCACAGGAACCTCTTCAACTGTGACGGTTGTTTCGGGTTGTTTGTCATCTTCTTCGACGGTTTCGATCTTGGTGACCTCTTGCTTGTCGCCCTTGACCTTCTTAATGACACGAGTGCGTATCTTCTTCTTCTTGGGCTTTCCGTCTTCGGAGACTGTTTCAACAACGTGGACTTCTTCGGGAAGTTCCTGAATAGATTCTTCCTCCACAGGAACCTCTTCAACTGTGACGGTTGTTTCGGGTTGTTTGTCATCTTCTTCGACGGTTTCGATCTTGGTGACCTCTTGTTTGTCGCCCTTGACCTTCTTGATGACACGAGTGCGTATCTTCTTCTTCTTGGGCTTTCCGTCCTCAGAGACTGTTTCAACAACGCGGACTTCTTCTGGAAGTTCCTGAATAGATTCTTCCTCCACAGGAACCTCTTCAACTGTGACGGTTGTTTCGGGTTGTTTGTCATCTTCTTCGACGGTTTCGATCTTGGTGACCTCTTGTTTGTCGCCCTTGACCTTCTTGATGACACGAGTGCGTATCTTCTTCTTCTTGGGCTTTCCGTCTTCGGAGACTGTTTCAACAACGCGGACTTCTTCGGGAAGTTCCTGAATAGATTCTTCCTCCACAGGAACCTCTTCAACTGTGACGGTTGTTTCGGGTTGTTTGTCATCTTCTTCGACGGTTTCGATCTTGGTGACCTCTTGCTTGTCGCCCTTGACCTTCTTTATGACACGAGTGCGTATCTTCTTCTTCTTGGGCTTTCCGTCCTCAGAGACTGTTTCAACAACGCGGACTTCTTCGGGAAGTTCCTGAATAGATTCTTCCTCCACAGGAACCTCTTCAACTGTGACGGTTGTTTCGGGTTGTTTGTCATCTTCTTCGACGGTTTCGATCTTGGTGACCTCTTGCTTGTCGCCCTTGACCTTCTTTATGACCCGAGTGCGTATCTTCTTCTTCTTGGGCTTTCCGTCCTCAGAGACTGTTTCAACAACGCGAACTTCTTCGGGAAGCTCCTCAATCTTTTCAGGTTGTTCTTCCTCGACAGGAACCTCTTCCACGGTCACGGTTGTTTCGGGTTGTTTGTCATCCTCCTCGACGGTTTCGATCTTGGTGACCTCTTGTTTGTCGCCCTTGACCTTCTTGATGACACGAGTGCGTATCTTCTTCTTCTTGGGCTTTCCGTCTTCGGAGACTGTTTCAACAACGCGGACTTCTTCGGGAAGTTCCTGAATAGATTCTTCCTCCACAGGAACCTCTTCAACTGTGACGGTTGTTTCGGGTTGTTTGTCATCTTCTTCGACGGTTTCGATCTTGGTGACCTCTTGCTTGTCGCCCTTGACCTTCTTTATGACACGAGTGCGTATCTTCTTCTTCTTGGGCTTTCCGTCCTCAGAGACTGTTTCAACAACGCGAACTTCTTCGGGAAGTTCCTCAATCTTTTCAGGTTGTTCTTCCTCCACAGGAACCTCTTCAACTGTGACGGTTGTTTCGGGTTGTTTGTCATCTTCTTCGACGGTTTCGATCTTGGTGACCTCTTGTTTGTCGCCCTTGACCTTCTTGATGACACGAGTGCGTATCTTCTTCTTCTTGGGCTTTCCGTCTTCGGAGACTGTTTCAACAACGCGGACTTCTTCGGGAAGTTCCTGAATAGATTCTTCCTCCACAGGAACCTCTTCAACTGTGACGGTTGTTTCGGGTTGTTTGTCATCTTCTTCGACGGTTTCGATCTTGGTGACCTCTTGCTTGTCGCCCTTGACCTTCTTTATGACACGAGTGCGTATCTTCTTCTTCTTGGGCTTTCCGTCTTCGGAGACTGTTTCAACAACGCGGACTTCTTCGGGAAGTTCCTGAATAGATTCTTCCTCCACAGGAACCTCTTCAACTGTGACGGTTGTTTCGGGTTGTTTGTCATCTTCTTCGACGGTTTCGATCTTGGTGACCTCTTGCTTGTCGCCCTTGACCTTCTTTATGACACGAGTGCGTATCTTCTTCTTCTTGGGCTTTCCGTCCTCAAAGACTGTTTCAACAACGCGGACTTCTTCGGGAAGTTCCTGAATAGATTCTTCCTCCACAGGAACCTCTTCAACTGTGACGGTTGTTTCGGGTTGTTTGTCATCTTCTTCGACGGTTTCGATCTTGGTGACCTCTTGCTTGTCGCCCTTGACCTTCTTTATGACACGAGTGCGTATCTTCTTCTTCTTGGGCTTTCCGTCCTCAGAGACTGTTTCAACAACGCGAACTTCTTCGGGAAGTTCCTCAATCTTTTCAGGTTGTTCTTCCTCCACAGGAACCTCTTCAACTGTGACGGTTGTTTCGGGTTGTTTGTCATCCTCCTCGACGGTTTCGATCTTGGTGACCTCTTGCTTGTCGCCCTTGACCTTCTTGATGACACGAGTGCGTATCTTCTTCTTCTTGGGCTTTCCGTCTTCGGAGACTGTTTCAACAACGCGGACTTCTTCGGGAAGTTCCTGAATAGATTCTTCCTCCACAGGAACCTCTTCAACTGTGACGGTTGTTTCGGGTTGTTTGTCATCTTCTTCGACGGTTTCGATCTTGGTGACCTCTTGCTTGTCGCCCTTGACCTTCTTTATGACACGAGTGCGTATCTTCTTCTTCTTGGGCTTTCCGTCCTCAAAGACTGTTTCAACAACGCGGACTTCTTCGGGAAGTTCCTGAATAGATTCTTCCTCCACAGGAACCTCTTCAACTGTGACGGTTGTTTCGGGTTGTTTGTCATCTTCTTCGACGGTTTCGATCTTGGTGACCTCTTGCTTGTCGCCCTTGACCTTCTTGATGACACGAGTGCGTATCTTCTTCTTCTTGGGCTTTCCGTCTTCGGAGACTGTTTCAACAACGCGGACTTCTTCGGGAAGTTCCTGAATAGATTCTTCCTCCACAGGAACCTCTTCAACTGTGACGGTTGTTTCGGGTTGTTTGTCATCTTCTTCGACGGTTTCGATCTTGGTGACCTCTTGCTTGTCGCCCTTGACCTTCTTAATGACACGAGTGCGTATCTTCTTCTTCTTGGGCTTTCCGTCCTGAGAGACTGTTTCAACAACGCGGACTTCTTCGGGAAGTTCCTGAATAGATTCTTCCTCCACAGGAACCTCTTCAACTGTGACGGTTGTTTCGGGTTGTTTGTCATCTTCTTCGACGGTTTCGATCTTGGTGACCTCTTGCTTGTCGCCCTTGACCTTCTTGATGACACGAGTGCGTATCTTCTTCTTCTTGGGCTTTCCGTCTTCGGAGACTGTTTCAACAACGCGGACTTCTTCGGGAAGTTCCTGAATCTTCTCAGGTTGTTCTTCCTCCACAGGAACCTCTTCCACGGTCACGGTTGTTTCAGGTTGTTTGTCATCTTCTTCGACGGTTTCGATCTTGGTGACCTCTTGCTTGTCGCCCTTGACCTTCTTGATGACACGAGTGCGTATCTTCTTCTTCTTGGGCTTTCCGTCTTCGGAGACTGTTTCAACAACGCGGACTTCTTCGGGAAGTTCCTGAATCTTCTCAGGTTGTTCTTCCTCCACAGGAACCTCTTCCACGGTCACGGTTGTTTCGGGTTGTTTGTCATCTTCTTCGACGGTTTCGATCTTGGTGACCTCTTGCTTGTCGCCCTTGACCTTCTTGATGACACGAGTGCGTATCTTCTTCTTCTTGGGCTTTCCGTCCTCAGAGACTGTTTCAACAACGCGGACTTCTTCGGGAAGTTCCTGAATCTTCTCAGGTTGTTCTTCCTCGACAGGAACCTCTTCGACTGTGACGGTTGTTTCGGGTTGTTTGTCATCCTCCTCGACGGTTTCGATCTTGGTGACCTCTTGCTTGTCGCCCTTGACCTTCTTGATGACACGAGTGCGTATCTTCTTCTTCTTGGGCTTGCCGTCTTCGGAGACTGTTTCAACAACGCGGACTTCTTCGGGAAGTTCCTGAATCTTCTCAGGTTGTTCTTCCTGCACAGAACTCTCTTCGACTGTGACGGTTGTTTCGGGTTGTTTGTCATCTTCTTCGACGGTTTCGATCTTGGTGACCTCTTGCTTGTCGCCCTTGACCTTCTTGATGACACGAGTGCGTATCTTCTTCTTCTTGGGCTTTCCGTCTTCGGAGACTGTTTCAACAACGCGGACTTCTTCGGGAAGTTCCTGAATAGATTCTTCCTCCACAGGAACCTCTTCAACTGTGACGGTTGTTTCGGGTTGTTTGTCATCTTCTTCGACGGTTTCTATCTTGGTGACCTCTTGTTTGTCGCCCTTGACCTTCTTGATGACACGAGTGCGTATCTTCTTCTTCTTGGGCTTTCCGTCCTCAGAGACTGTTTCAACAACGCGGACTTCTTCGGGAAGTTCCTGAATCTTCTCAGGTTGTTCTTCCTCGACAGGAACCTCTTCGACTGTGACGGTTGTTTCGGGTTGTTTGTCATCCTCCTCGACGGTTTCGATCTTGGTGACCTCCTGCTTATCGCCCTTGACCTTCTTGATGACACGAGTGCGTATCTTCTTCTTCTTGGGCTTGCCGTCTTCGGAGACTGTTTCAACAACGCGGACTTCTTCGGGAAGTTCCTGAATCTTCTCAGGTTGTTCTTCCTGCACAGAACTCTCTTCGACTGTGACGGTTGTTTCGGGTTGTTTGTCATCTTCTTCGACGGTTTCTATCTTGGTGACCTCTTGTTTGTCGCCCTTGACCTTCTTGATGACACGAGTGCGTATCTTCTTCTTCTTGGGCTTTCCGTCTTCGGAGACTGTTTCGACAACGCGGACTTCTTCGGGAAGTTCCTGAATCTTCTCAGGTTGTTCTTCCTGCACAGAACTCTCTTCGACTGTGACGGTTGTTTCGGGTTGTTTGTCATCTTCTTCGACGGTTTCTATCTTGGTGACCTCTTGTTTGTCGCCCTTGACCTTCTTGATGACACGAGTGCGTATCTTCTTCTTCTTGGGCTTTCCGTCCTCAGAGACTGTTTCAACAACGCGGACTTTTTCGGGAAGTTCCTGAATCTTCTCAGGTTGTTCTTCCTCGACAGGAACCTCTTCGACTGTGACGGTTGTTTCGGGTTGTTTGTCATCCTCCTCGACGGTTTCTATCTTGGTGACCTCTGGTTTGTCGCCCTTGACCTTCTTGATGACACGAGTGCGTATCTTCTTCTTCTTGGGCTTTCCGTCTTCGGAGACTGTTTCGACAACGCGGACTTCTTCGGGAAGTTCTTGAATCTTTTCAGGTTGTTCTTCTTCGACAGGAACCTCTTCCACGGTCACGGTTGTTTCAGGTTGTTTGTCATCCTCCTCGACGGTTTCGATCTTGGTGACCTCTTGCTTGTCGCCCTTGACCTTCTTGATGACACGAGTGCGTATCTTCTTCTTCTTGGGCTTTCCGTCCTCAGAGACTGTTTCAACAACGCGGACTTCTTCGGGAAGTTCCTGAATCTTCTCAGGTTGTTCTTCCTCGACAGGAACCTCTTCGACTGTGACGGTTGTTTCGGGTTGTTTGTCATCCTCCTCGACGGTTTCGATCTTGGTGACCTCTTGCTTGTCGCCCTTGACCTTCTTGATGACTCGAGTGCGTATCTTCTTCTTCTTGGGCTTTCCGTCCTCAGAGACTGTTTCAACAACGCGGACTTCTTCGGGAAGTTCCTGAATCTTCTCAGGTTGTTCTTCCTCGACAGGAACCTCTTCGACTGTGACGGTTGTTTCGGGTTGTTTGTCATCCTCCTCGACGGTTTCGATCTTGGTGACCTCTTGCTTGTCGCCCTTGACCTTCTTAATGACACGAGTGCGTATCTTCTTCTTCTTGGGCTTTCCGTCTTCGGAGACTGTTTCAACAACGCGGACTTCTTCGGGAAGTTCCTGAATCTTCTCAGGTTGTTCTTCCTCGACAGGAACCTCTTCGACTGTGACGGTTGTTTCGGGTTGTTTGTCATCCTCCTCGACGGTTTCGATCTTGGTGACCTCTTGCTTGTCGCCCTTGACCTTCTTGATGACACGAGTGCGTATCTTCTTCTTCTTGGGCTTTCCGTCCTCAGAGACTGTTTCGACAACGCGGACTTCTTCGGGAAGTTCCTGAATCTTCTCAGGTTGTTCTTCCTGCACAGAACTCTCTTCGACTGTGACGGTTGTTTCGGGTTGTTTGTCATCTTCTTCCACGGTTTCGATCTTGGTGACCTCTTGCTTGTCGCCCTTGACCTTCTTGATGACTCGAGTGCGTATCTTTTTCTTCTTGGGCTTTCCGTCTTCGGAGACTGTTTCGACAACGCGGACTTCTTCGGGAAGTTCCTGAATCTTTTCAGGTTGTTCGTTCTCGACAGGAACCTCTTCCACGGTCACGGTTGTTTCGGGTTGTTTGTCATCCTCCTCGACGGTTTCGATCTTGGTGACCTCTTGCTTGTCGCCCTTGACCTTCTTGATGACACGAGTGCGTATCTTCTTCTTCTTGGGCTTTCCGTCCTCAGAGACTGTTTCGACAACGCGGACTTCTTCGGGAAGTTCCTGAATCTTCTCAGGTTGTTCTTCCTCGACAGGAACCTCTTCGACTGTGACGGTTGTTTCGGGTTGTTTGTCATCTTCTTCGACGGTTTCGATCTTGGTGACCTCTTGCTTGTCGCCCTTGACCTTCTTGATGACACGAGTGCGTATCTTCTTCTTCTTGGGCTTTCCGTCCTCAGAGACTGTTTCGACAACGCGGACTTCTTCGGGAAGTTCCTGAATCTTCTCAGGTTGTTCTTCCTCGACAGGAACCTCTTCGACTGTGACGGTTGTTTCGGGTTGTTTGTCATCCTCCTCGACGGTTTCGATCTTGGTGACCTCTTGCTTGTCGCCCTTGACCTTCTTGATGACTCGAGTGCGTATCTTCTTCTTCTTGGGCTTTCCGTCCTCAGAGACTGTTTCAACAACGCGGACTTCTTCGGGAAGTTCCTGAATCTTCTCAGGTTGTTCTTCCTCGACAGGAACCTCTTCGACTGTGACGGTTGTTTCGGGTTGTTTGTCATCCTCCTCGACGGTTTCGATCTTGGTGACCTCTTGCTTGTCGCCCTTGACCTTCTTGATGACTCGAGTGCGTATCTTCTTCTTCTTGGGCTTTCCGTCCTCAGAGACTGTTTCGACAACGCGGACTTCTTCGGGAAGTTCCTGAATCTTCTCAGGTTGTTCTTCCTCGACAGGAACCTCTTCGACTGTGACGGTTGTTTCGGGTTGTTTGTCATCCTCCTCGACGGTTTCTATCTTGGTGACCTCTTGTTTGTCGCCCTTGACCTTCTTGATGACACGAGTGCGTATCTTCTTCTTCTTGGGCTTTCCGTCTTCGGAGACTGTTTCAACAACGCGGACTTCTTCGGGAAGTTCCTGAATCTTCTCAGGTTGTTCTTCCTCCACAGGAACCTCTTCAACTGTGACGGTTGTTTCGGGTTGTTTGTCATCTTCTTCGACGGTTTCGATCTTGGTGACCTCTTGCTTGTCGCCCTTGACCTTCTTGATGACACGAGTGCGTATCTTCTTCTTCTTGGGCTTGCCGTCTTCCGAGACTGTTTCGACAACGCGGACTTCTTCGGGCAGCTCTTGAATCTTTTCAGGTTGTTCTTCTTCGACAGGAACCTCTTCCACGGTCACGGTTGTTTCAGGTTGTTTGTCATCCTCCTCGACGGTTTCGATCTTGGTGACTTCTTGCTTATCGCCCTTGACCTTCTTAATGACACGAGTGCGTATCTTCTTCTTCTTGGGCTTGCCGTCTTCCGAGACTGTTTCGACAACGCGGACTTCTTCGGGAAGTTCCTGAATCTTCTCAGGTTGTTCTTCCTCGACAGGAACCTCTTCGACTGTGACGGTTGTTTCGGGTTGTTTGTCATCCTCCTCGACGGTTTCGATCTTGGTGACCTCTTGCTTGTCGCCCTTGACCTTCTTGATGACACGAGTGCGTATCTTCTTCTTCTTGGGCTTTCCGTCCTCAGAGACTGTTTCGACAACGCGGACTTCTTCGGGCAGCTCTTGAATCTTTTCGGGTTGCTCTGGTGCGACAGGAACCTCTTCGACTGTGACAGTTGTTTCGGGTTGCTTTCCGTCCTCTTCGACTGTCTGGATCTTGGTGACTTCTTCCTTGTCGCCCTTGAGTTTCTTTATGATGCGGGTGCGCGTTTTTGTTTTCTTGGGGCGACCATCTTCAGTGACTTGTTCGACAATAGTTATTTGTTCGGGTATTTCCGTGATATCAACTTCGTGTGTATCTTTGGTGTGTGTTGGTGTCTGTTGTTGTGTGTGTGTTGTGTCTGTGGCTTGTTCTGTATCTGTGTGGAAGATATGCTTTTAGTCTTAATTCGTTTTGCTTGTGGTGCATTGTTCTGTGTAATATGTGTTTTTCTGTTGTATAGGGGGGCAATGGGAATGAGAGTAATACGCCTTTCTCTGTCGATTTGCTTAAGCCTAAACTTACTAGGTACTTACCCCGCTGCGGTTTTACCGTTTCTTTTAAAATATGTTCTTTCAAGCTTTCAAGCTCAGATAATGGCGTAGGTACAACTTGAGGCTTTGAACTAATTGCCCCACTTAGAGGCTCAACAACTTCCTGGTCAAGTGAGACACTTTGTCTCACTGCCAGATGCATAACATCAACTTGAGATGTAGTGTCTGTTTCATAGCTTATATTTGCATTTGTGGGCTGTGCTTGGTCTAGATTATGTAGTGTTGTGGCTTGTTCTTCTGTTACTGTTTGTTGGCTGAGACACGAGCTGTATGGCTGTATTGAAGGCTTGGCATGTTCCGAATCTACCGCGGAGCTGCTTGCTTCAAGGAGCGACTCCTTGACGTTCGGCTCACTGGACAATGCGGCGAGCTTTGCACCTGCAGCCGTATAGTCGGCACTCTGCATGGCCGGCGATTCGTCCTTCGGCAAACTTTCTACACTTTCGCAAGGCACGTCCTTGGTAACAACTAGCTTTTTATGCGCTACACTGTCCTCAGTGGCTGTCGCCAATGTTGGCTTTACGTGCGGATAGTCGTCGAGCGCTGACATCACAGAAACCTCTTCCACAACCGAAACCTTTAGGTCTGTCAATATATCCGACGTGGGCTGGGCACTCAGCGGCTTGAAGTCGCCATGTCCTTCGATATTTTCGTAAACGCTCACTGTAGACATTTCGACTGGCTTCGCGGTACTCTCCACCAGCTGAACCCTTGGAGTCGACTCTGGACTCTGCTCGACTTTCATATCGGGCGACTCCTCGTAGACGAGCTGCTCGGTGATCGTCGCGGCCGCATTTTCATTTTCACGTATGAGCTGAGCCTTTCCTTCCGCGGGCACTTGAAGATCGTAGCTTTCCTGTATGGAGCTCACGCTGACGACCTCCTGGGTTACAGCTAATGGTTTTTCTCGCGTGCTGGACACTTGAGCAATATTCTCCGCTATAGAGAGTGGAGCGATGTCGTCTTCCTTGGTGTATACGGTCGGCATAGTCGTGACCTGGGCGCGCTTTGTATCCGCCTCGGCCTGCTCGGTGAGCTGGCGCTCGTTGGGACGCTCCGGCTGCAGATCCTCGGCCTTTTCGTATACCTCTACCACGGATATAGTTTTGTGAATCTCTGGCTGGGCCAGCACATTGCTGGCCGAATCTTCTGCTCGGCTTGTGGGCGCGCCAAGGCTGTCCGTATTCTCAATGGGTATCACCTCGGATACCACCATTTCCCGGTGCGTGCCCTCAATGAAGGTTTTGCCGTAACCAATCTTATGAGTGTCTTCGAAGGTTTCCTCCTTTTGTAGAACAACTTCATCGATCTGCACATTGAGCTTGTTCGCGTCCGTTGCCACAAGAAGAGGTCCTGGGAGCTTGTGCTCGGCGAATTCGGGCTGTTCCATGCTCTTGGCCAACTCATAGGGCGTGGTGTCACTCGTCGTTGTGGACTGAAGGGCGTCGCCTAGGCTGGGCTTGCCCGTAGCCTCCTGGGCGGGAGCGGATGGAATGCTGCTCTCCTTCTGGAAGACATTGATTTGCTCGGATTCCGGCGTGGCCTTGAACACGACGTTCATCGACTCGACCGCTTTCCTAGAGACCTGCTCGTCCGGAGCCAGAGGCTGTGTTCCCTCGGCGCATTGACTCTCGGTCACAATCATTTCATAATGCTGTCCTTCCAGCAGGGGCTTGGCCACTGAGTCCACTGATGCAGTTGCTGTGAACTCACCGGACTGCTCAAGTGTTTGCACTGAGGTGTTCAGGGTCAGCTTCAGCTGGGAGGCGTTGTCACTGGCTGTGGCCACTGAGATGGTCTGGCCATCGCTGAAGAAGCTGTCCGTTGTTTCGATGGTTTGCTGCAGATTTGTAATGGGCAAATGGGACGTTGCATGGGAGAGGCCGGCCTCCTGTTCGCTCGGCCTCTCATCGGGCTGGGCCTCGCCGATTGTTTCGTACAATTCGATTTCGCTGACTCCTTGGGTGTACAGAGCGGAAATTACATCGCTGGCTTTGGCGTTGAATTGCTGTGAGGGCTGTGTATCGAGCAGCGTTTCGGCCTCCAGAGTGCTTTGGCCCTCTTTGACGGCCGACTGGCTGAACACATCCTGGACGGGCTTTGCGGTTCTCTCCTGTTCGACTGGTCTCTCATATTCTTGAGCTTCCGCGTGGACAATGCACTCCGTGACGAGCTTGTGCTCATGCGGAATCATGAACTGAGAGCCCACACACTCGGGCTGCTCCAGCGGCATTTCCGACTTGGCGACGCTGTCATAGACGATGGGCTCAGTTGTCGCCGTTTCCACCAGGACATCGATGCGCGGCGTGGCGAATTTGTTGGCCACATCGAAGCCAGCCAGGTCGCCAGCTGTTCGGCTGTCCTGGACACTCTCCGTCAGTGGGACCTTTAGCGACTCGGAGGCTACACACTTGGCCTGCTCCAAAGGCACAGCTGGCACGGCCAGATCGCGCTCCACTTCCAAGGCACTTGTCTCCTGGCTGAGGGCACTGCCCACTGTGGAGTCTAGCGAGATCTTGGCCAGCTGCCCGATGGGCTGGAATTGTTCTTCCAGCGCGAGCTCCTTCTCAAGCGACTTGGTCTCCTGCACTTGGACTTCGTCAAGGCTGCTTATTGTGAGCTGGCTCGTTTCTAGAGTCGGACTGAAGTCCTGCAGCTCGCCGGCATGATCCAGCACGTGCGCCTCCTCTGAGAGCGGCGACTTTCTGGTAAGGTCAATCAGCTTCGGGGTTAGCCCAGCTTGCTGGTTGAGCGTGGGCTCCGCCAGCTCGTCCGTCCTTTCGCTCACAATTGCTGTGGTGGTATCCAAGGACGAGGTGTTCTCAATGATTTGCACGCTCGTCACCGAGGACTCGTTCACGGCGGGCGCTAGGTAGTCCTTGATGGCATCGAATGGTGTGACCTCCTCGCATTCTGGTAGCGTGACCTCTGCCCTCTTGACTTGGGCTTGGCGCTGTGTGGGCGACTCATCATCCAAGTCCTTGACGGACTCCATGTGCTGCGGACCCGACTTGTTGGCCACTTGCAAGGCGCTCACATCTCCCACGGCCGCATTCTGAGCCTGATGCTGCTCCTCGGCCGGCAAAAGAGTTTCCTTCTCTAGAGTTAGGGCACTGCTCGTCTCCAGTGGCTGCATGAGGTCAAAGCTTGCCTCGGACTTCTGCTGCTGCGGCTCGGCTGACTGCAGATGCGGCTGCAGAGTTTCCAGCAGCGCCTGCTCCGTTACATCAGCTCCTATTTGAGAGGGCATGGACACGTCAGCTAAGGCCGCAGTCGGCCTGCTATCGGCTGGCCGTTCCTGCGTGGACTCCAGTATCACTTGCTCCGCGTACTCCGTGTGCTTGAACGTGTCCGTGCTAGGCTCCGCCTTGGAGCCCAGCTTCGGCTGCTGCGGCTCGATCTGCTCGGAGCTCTCGATAGCCTGCACAGCTGTCACCTCCAGAGACTGCTGGCCCTCGCTGATCAGCACTGTACCGGATCTCAGCTCGGGCTGCGGCTGCGGCTCGAGGTATTCCGTGCTCTTCAGCGGCTTCTGCTCGATCGTCAGTCCCACAGTCTTCGTCTCGAAGCCTGGCGTGGCTGAGGCGGGCTTCACATCTTCGCTCCTTATGTCAGCCGGCGTCTGTTGCGGCTCCACTTGCCAGACGCTGCTCGCCTTTAGCTCAACCGGAATCATTTGCTCCAGAGCGTTTTGCTCGGGTATTTGCTTGGCTGAGAGAAGGTCCTTTTCCTGCTCAATGCCAGACTCCTGCTCGACGCCCAATGCCTTCTGCTCAGTGAAGTTGAGCTTGGCCTTCGCCGTTTCGGGCTGCTCGGCCACCAGCTTCTGCTCGGAGTCAATAACCGTTTGGGTGTGCACCTCCGCGACCAGCTCGGCCTCGGAGATATTCAGTCTGCCCTGATTCGGCTCATTGCTGGCGTGATCTATTACGTCCAGGGTATCGAAGATTTCCGCCTGGTCGCCGGTGGCTGTGGCCAAGGCTTTTGTGAGCGATTCCTTGGCTGGCTTGGCGGGCTCGGCCGTTGGCTTATCCAGCTTTTCGGTTGTCTCCACTAAATGCATCTCCTGTGTCTCGCCCACTGCAAGCGGAACAGCTTGCCCGAGTGTGGCAGCCACATGTTCGGGCACTCTGTCCGCAGGCAACTCCCGCGGACTGTCCTCCGTGAAGACCGTCTGCTCGGTAATTATATGCAGCTGGGTTTGTAGGCTGGCGTTCGCCTCCTGCGAGTCGGTGTGGAACACTGGTAAGGCCTCCTCGGAGGGGCTGCGCGCATCGGCCGTTGTGCTTATCAGGCTCTCCATTAATACGAGCTGCTTGAGGGCCTGCACCTCATTTGTGCGCTCTGTTGCAGGTCTCTCGTCGCTGAGTGCTTCCATTATTTCGACTTCCTGTACCACAGCCGGTGCCTCTTCAGGCTTAATGGATATTTCAGCCAGCGACTTGGTGGGCTGATAGACCGCACTCATGTCTTGCTCGCTCTCAAATGTCCTCGATTCACTTGTGCTAAATGCCTTAAACTCCTCCACCGTCACAGACGTGGTCTCGGTGCGTGTGTCCTTTGCTGGCTTCAAATCTGCCAGTGAGTCCTCCGCCTGGCACTCACTGACGCCCAGGCTCATGCTCGGCGTCAGCTTCGGTGTGATTCGCTCGCTCGTGGGCTTTATGGGCTCAGCTGGTTTATCGACCGTCTCGCCTTCGAATTGTTCAGTTATGAGCACACTCTCCTTTTCGAGGAACTCCGAATGTGCCCGCTCCAAGCCGACCGCGGGACTCTTCAGCTTCTCGACGCTCTCCAGGCCCGGCTGTTGCTCAGAGATAAGCTCATGAGAGAGCAGAATCTCACCATGGGCCTGCCGAACGGGCGCCTTCTTCGACTCCAGCTCCCCGACGGAGTCCTCGACGCTGGGCGCTTCGATCAGCAGAGGACGCGACTCCTTTATTTTCCGCTCAGCCTGTATCCGCTTGGGTATTCTCGAGGACTTCAGCTCCTTGTGCGTCTCCTTCGTTTCGGTCTCTGTCACGGACACAGCGTGTCGCTCGCGTACTTCACGAACCGGCTCCAGCAGCTCGCTAGGCCGGATCGGACCGGCCCCAAACGCCCTAGAACTAACTTCATCGAATGCCAAGCACTCCTCCTGCACTGGCAGTGTCCTCTGCGGCGCGACTTCGTCCTGCACGCGCTCCGACTTCGGCTCCGGTGTGGAGAGTTCTGTTGTCAACGAAACTGGAATTGTTTCGCTTATGCTCTTGGGTAGATTCTGTGTAGAAAGTCTCGTGCCGTGCGGCAGAAGCTCTTCAATATGCTCGATTGTCTCAATTAAAGGTGCTTCAGTGTTTGCCTCCTCGGCAAAGGTTTCTCTTTGCTCCGAGGGGGTGATCTCTTCGACCGTTTCTCGCGTTTCTTGTTGTATTTCTTGTTGTTGTTGTTGTTGTTGTATTATTTCTGTATGTTTCTTATGCTTTTTGGTTAGAGTTTTTCTATGCACTGTTTGTTCAGCCTGTATTTGTACTTGTTGCTCTAGAGCTTGTTCTTGTTCTTGTTCTTGTACTTGTTGTTGCTGTATGAATTGTTTTTGCACTTTTGTGGTTGTTGTTTCTGCGAATGTAATGTAATTAAACAATGACAATGTCGGTCTTTCTTTCAGGTGCAATCAAAGACAATCACTAACAATGTTCGCAAATTGCATCAAAAAGCCAAGCAAATGCAATTCCAATTCCAATTCCAATTCCACGTCCGATTAATGAATTTAATTTCGATTGATTAATAAGCGTTCATTCTCTGCTGGCTGGCATATGCAAGGAAGCTCAACGGGCAAG
>JABVZY010000001.1:8190986-8201578 GCA_020883555.1 Drosophila nannoptera | reverse complement strand
TCAAACCTCCTTTCCGCATATCTTCCAGTCGTGCGAGATGAAGTCCTCCCTATGAAACTTTCGTATGACCGTCTCAATCGTAATCTCGTACGTCTGTATCATGCGTATGAAGGCCTTGAAGCCGACCGTGGCTGCTAGGATGGTCTCGTCCTCGTTGGAGGACTCGCTGAGTATCTGCGTGATCAGCTCCTCGTGGCCCTCGCGCTCCACCAGCTGCACCAGAGCCGACTGCGACTCCGGCTTCTGCAGCGAGATGAATATGTTCTGCTCGTACATGTACGTGATCTCGTAATGAGTGCAGCCGTATTGCAGCAGGACGCCGATCGTGGCCAAGTCTCGGAGGGCCGCCTCGCCGATCTTGCCGAAGGACTCGGCCTCGACCGACTCGAGCAGCCACTGCACCTCCTCGTGCTGGCTGATCTCGTAGATGTCCTCGATCTTGATCGTCTTCATGGTGATCTTGCTGCGTATCAGCTCAACGGTTTCGCTCAACTGAATCGTCTTGCTTGACGTGTATTTCTTCTGCACGCGAATCTCTTCTTCGGACTCCACTTGCTCTTCGACTCGCTCCTCCTCCTCCTCCTCCTCAGCGATCTCCTCGATGATGCGGCTGCGCAGCTCAGCGTCGGCCAGCTTACGGTCTTTGACCTGCATCACTTCGGAGACCTCGCTGTGCTCCACCAGAACGGGCACAGCCTGCCTCACTTTGACTATATTCACCGTCGTCTCGATCGCACTGGATGGCACGATATTGATCTCGGTCTTGTGGAGCGTCTGATGCGACTCCGAGGAGGTGCTGCTGCGCTTGGCCATTGCACTCGCCGTCGTCTTTTTGGCCGACTTCTTCTTCACCGTCGTCTTCGTCTTGACCACCTCCTCTGCCGCAGCAGATGTCGAGGATATGTCGAACTTGGCGCGCGTCATGGTCATGCCGATCTCGTTGATCAGCTTGCAGTTATAGTAACCGCAATCGTCGCTCGTTATCTTCATTATCTCGAGGGTCGCCTCAGACTCTAGCACTACCATGCGATACTTGTCTGACGCCCTCAGTTGAACATTGTTGAAATACCACTGAATATCTACAAAATCGGTAAACCAATCTGCCGTCAACTAACTGCCCTGCTGCAGTCCACCACAGAGAGTATACAGTACCTGGACGCGGATTGCCCGCAAACTGAATTGAGAACTTCGCGGTCTCCCCCAAGGCCGCGCGGCAGTCACGCATTTCGTTAAGCAGCGATGGCGAGCATTTAGCGGCTATAAGCATAAAGACGGCATCATTTAGCTGGCTATTAGATACTACGCGGCGGGGCTGTGCGGGCTGGGGGCTTGAGTGTGTGCGGCCGTGTACTTACTGTGCTCAGTGTGTGCTACTGTCGCATGCAAGTTCTTTGTCGGCCTTCTGTGTTAGGTCTCAACGAATACACGAACACGATCGGCGGCGTTAGTCAACACGTAAGAGCGGAGTGGAAAGCAGCGCTGGGGGGAATGTCATAGAGGTTCCTTGGAGTTGTATTTAATAGGGGTTAGCGACGAATTCGAATTAAGGTGTAAGAGGAAAGTCAAGAAGTTTTAGATACAACCAATTACTTGCACATAAGATACTCATACTGTAAGAGAATTTTCATATATATAGATAGGTAGATAGATAGATCGATCAATTTAATACTAAAGGCGTTTACTTTTGTGAATCGGGTGGGGGGCGGGTGGGTGGGGGTAAAGCCTTAGAGCTGTAAGGGCTGAGACAATAACAAAGCCACATAATTTGTAAGCTTCTGTTGGACGAAATCGACGAAATTGTTGTTGTTGTTGTAGTTGTTGAGTGGTGGTGGTGGTGCACGAGACATTGTATAATACAAGGACAAATACAATAGAGACAGACTGTGTGACATTGTGAGACAATAGTACGGAAAACATTTGTGTGTCGAGAACACGAAATTAAAACACATATACACATAACAGTGGCAGAAGTCGGTTATGGTTCATATATCGGATACATACCTTTGAGAGCGACTTGCATCTCCTCCATGTGGGTGACCCATTCCGGCTTGCGGTAGTCCTTCGATCCAACGATGCCTAATGTAGACGCAAATATAGACGGCAGAAGCGGTAAGAGACAGACATTATTACTAAGGACTCATCGAAAATCGAGAATTTTCTTCTTTTTTTTTTCTTTTCTTGATTTTGTTTATGTTTTGTGTGTGGCAGTGTATAAGACCGTTTCGTGTATATAGTGTATGGGGGGGCGTGTTATTAGGATGGATTGTGGACATGGATTATATTTGGGGGAATTCGGGGGAGAGGGGAGAATTTGGTAATACTGCTGCAAATCTGAAAGAGAATTTTACTGACAATTCCAAAGACTTTTCCATCAGAGTAGTATAATAAAATGATATGCTAGGGATATCATAAGCATCATAACAGTACCTTCGACTGCGAATAAAGCCGTTGTGACAGCCACTCCCAATGGATTGTAGGCCTCAAAACTTATAGTGCCCATATCATCGGGATATACATGATTGATGACCAACACTGAGGTCCCATCGTCGAAATTTTCGATTTGATATTCCTCGGAGGCGAATATCTGTTCGTCGTCACGTAGCCATTTGACTTTTGGTTTCGGTTTACCAATAACCTTGACTTCCAATTTCGCTTGTTCACCCTCTTTGGGTTCGATTTTTTCAGGTAGCTTTTTGATTATTTTCGGTGGTTGTTCGTCGATTGAGATGGTCTAAAACGGTGGCATCGAATAGCATATATATATACACGTACATATATATATATGTGGGGAAAGTTAGCGTCAGAGAACCTAGGCAACACTTTAACTACAATCACGCTTACTCTATCAAGTAGATCCTCCTCAGATCCTGTGAGTCCAGTGATTTCAGAATCGGGGATATATTCAAATGCTAAAAAAATATTTGAAATTGTTCATGAATATATTGCCGTGCCCAGCAGAGACGATAAACGATAAACGAACGCATAACGGGAAAATTGTTTATATACAAAAGGGATTCCAGATGGATCACGAGAGGTAAGAGAATGGAAAGAACTCATTTAGATATGGATAAATCACATGCAAGCTCCTCATCCACACGTCAGTTAGTACAGAACAGATTCAGAGTAGAGACAACAGAGAGGAGGAGGAGGAGGAGGGGGGGATTGTGAAGGAGTGTAGTTATTGGAAGTCCTATCTGGAGTGCGATGTATGCAACGTTTTCCTAATTGTCTATTGTTAACTGGCAACTAGCAACAATCGGATGACGGATGAGACCGGCCGAAAAGTACCTTGGATATTGACTGTTGTCTTCGTGACGCTCTTGCCAATCTTATTGCTCGCAACGCATTTATATTGGCCCTTATTTTCAGGGAAAACTTCCGTTATTTGCAGCTGACAATTTCCTTGCGCATCCTGCGATATGGTCGTTTCCTTAGTCTCGGTTATCTTTTCCTTATTGTGATACCACTCCACTTTGGGCGTGGGCTTGCCAGTCACCCGGCAAGTCAATAGCAGCGTCTCGCCATCCATTACCTCGACGGGCCGGGCGAGTTCCTCAATGAAGCGCGGCGACTCGAATTCGACAGCCTCTTCCTGTGGCAATGCCTCGAGCATATCCACCGTTGCCGTCGATGTCACCGAGCCGCCAACGTTCTCCGCCCGGCAAGTGAACGGTCCCGTGAACTTCTTCTGGAAGTCCTCAATCAGGAGCGTCGACTTGTTCGCCTGGCTAACAATGCGGCATTCATTGGAGCTCTTAATGGGCTCGTTGTGCACAAACCATTGGAAGGACGAGAGCGGCTCGGAATCGACAACAGCTTCAAGTATGGCCACCTCGTGCTCTCCGAAGTATTTCGGCTCGAGTGGTTGAATGAATCGCGGTGGTTTGATTTGCTTGTCCGGCGCTTGGTCCGACACCACCACCGACCCTGAGGACTTCGCCTCGCCCACTTTGTTCTTGGCGCAGACTTCGTACTTTCCGGTACGCTTGCGAGTCATATTGATCACCTTGATGGTGGTCGTGGTCTCGGTGGTTTCGATAACTGTCTCCTCGTTCTCGATAATCTCGCGGCCGTTGCGCAGCCACTTGATCTCCGGCCTTGGCATGCCATCGTACTTGGCCTCAAACAACAATGTGCCGCCGTTCGGCACCACAACCGCACTCAGGGGCGTCACTGTGGGCGCCTTCAGAATCTCCTTGGGCACTTCGTCCACTCGGCTCAGGATGTTGGCATTGCCGATGGCGCGTCCGAATTGATTTTGCGCCTGCACCGAGTACGTGATGGCCTCGTTGGCCGGCGGGTTAATCACCTCGAGCACTACGTCGCCAGTCTCCTGGTCGTAGAACATCTGCAGCGCCTCGTTGGGTATCACCTCCTCGATGCCGCGGTACCATTTGACCTGCGGACTCGGCTTGCCGGTGACCTGACACGTCACAGTTACTTTCAGCCGCTCGGGCTCCTTTTCTTCTGTGAACACGATCTTAAGCGGTTTCGTGAACTGCGGTGCGACGCCTTGTTCTTTTTCTGTATGGCATTGTGGATAGAAAGTATTTTAAAGTATTTTTCCGTGTGTGTGTGTGTGTGTGTGTGTGTGTGTGTATGGGTGTGTGTGTGTGGGGGAGAAATGAAATGAAGTCACGGAGTGGTTCGTCCAAGAGGTTAGACATTCCAGTTCTCGAAAGCTTTCAACTTACACAAGGACCGCGATCGGAGTGGAGGGGGGGGGGCGACTCCGGAATGGAGTTTACACTTACCTAAGATAATGTTGGTACGACTTGTGGCTACTCCGGCCTCGTTCTTCGCCTCGCATGTGTAGACGCCCACGTCGCTGGGCGTGACCTTGGCTATCTTCAGCTTGGCCACCTGCTCCACCACGGTGATCTCGTACTTCTCCGAGGCGAACAGGAGAATGTCGTTGAAGTACCAGTTGATCTCGGGGAAGGGCACACCCTCCACCTTGCACTCCAGCACGGTCGGCTCCTCGGGCACGCATTGGCGCGGTCGCAGCTTCTCTGTGATGCGTGGCGGCTTGATTTCCTTCTTCTTCTTTTTGACCAGCTTGCGCTCCTGGCCGACCACCTCGGAGGTGGTGGTCTCCTGGAGGTTCTGCGTCAGCTGCTGATCTTCGATGAGCTCCTCGTCAGCCACCTTGTCGATGCCCTCCTGGATGCGCTTCTGCGTGATCAGCTCGAGCTCGGGCAGCGGCTGGCTGTCGTCGAGGACAACGCGTCGCTTCTCCTTCTTGATGATATTCGAGGTGAGCTTCATTTCGAGATCACGCCTCACGTCCTCCACGTCCAGCTCGATGAGCTGTTCGGTTGTTATGAATTGAGGTCTTGTGTCTTCAGTCTTCTTTAGTAGGGTAATAGTCTTTTGTGAGATCTCTTGGGATATTTCATCAGCCTTTTCGATTTCGGCCACGGCTGCTTCCAGCAATTGTGGCTGTCCCTCGACCGAGGCTTCCTTCAGGGCTTTCGTGCGCTTCTTGTGCGCCTTTTGCTTGGCTTCCGGTGCCTTCTCGGTGACCACAACCTCCTCTTCGGGCTGCACATCTTCGGAGACCGCCACCACCTTCACATCCTCCACGGGCAGCTCCTCCACCTGATCCTCCTCGGCTATGGGCTCGGCGAACGGCTCGGCCCGTTCCTCGGACACTTCGTCCACGGACGGCGTTGCCTTCTTCAACTTGGGCTTCTTCTTCTTTTCCTTCTTGACTTTCTCCTTGGGCTGTTTGTCTTCTGGCACCTGCAGCGGCTCCAAGTCCGATATCTCATCCTCGCTTTCTGCCTTTTCTTCGGGCTTCAGCTGAGGCGGAGCGACCGCCTTCGCAGGCGTCTCGGGTACTTCAACAGGCTTGGATGGAATCGGTTTCAGTTGCACCTCCTCGGGCTGCTCCTCGGGCAGCGGGCGCCGCTTGCCCTTTGGCCATTGTTTCTCTTCCATTGGCTCTTCGACCGGCTTCTTCTTCTCGCCGCGCTTCCACGGCACTTGCGGCGTCTCTTCTTCAGGCTTGGGCTCCTTCTCGATGTCGATGTGTTCGGCCTCCTCCAAGACGGTCGGCTCTGCATCTGGAATTTCGGGCAGCTCTTCGTGCTTCGGCTTCTTCACCTTCTTAACCTTGCGCTTCTCCTCCTGCACCACTTGCTCTTCGACCTTTTCGACGTGCTGCAAGTCCACTTCTTCCAGCGTGACCTCTTCCGGCTTGGCAGTTGTGCGCTTCGTTGGCTTCAGGCGAACCTCTTCAATGGTTGCTTCCTGTGGCAATTGTTTCTTTGGTCGGGTCACAGGCTTCAAGGCGACCTCTTCAACGACCTCAACGGCTTCCTCCTTCTTGGGCTTCAGCTTGGTAACCTTCTCCTTCGGAGCCTCTTCGAGGACTTCTTCCACGGCCACACTTTCCTCGGGCACAACATCTTCCGGAACTGTTTCGTCTTCTTGTTCTTCTGCCTCTTCGACGGGCTCTTCGACTGACTCTTGCGTCTCGGGCTTCGCTTTGGGCTTCTTCTTCTTAACCCGTTTCTTGGTAACGTCCACCACTTGTTCCTCGAATGTGACCACCTTCTCCGTCTCAATGAAATCGGTTTCCGTTGTTTCGGGCTGCTGTGCCTCGGCAACAGTCGAGGTTTTGGCAACGGGCTTCAGGGTGACCTCTTCAACTTGCTCCTTTTCAGGAAGTTGCGATGGCCTTCTGGGCACGGGCTTGAGGGTAACTTTCTCCACCTGTTCCACTTCTTGAACTTTGGGAGCTGGCTTCTTCTTCTTGGGCTCTTCCACTACCGGCTTCTCAGCTTCTGGAATCTCTTCGGGCTGTTCTTCTGGAACCACCTCTTCTTCTTGTTGTTCTTCTTCTGGAGCCACTGTGGCTGCCTTTGGCTTCGTCTTTTTAATCTTTCGCTTCTTCTCAACAATCTCCTCCTGCTCTTGAACAACTTCCTCTTCTGGAATGTCTTCCGCAATCTCCTCCGGCTCTTCAAGTACTTCTGCAGGTTTCTTTGGTTTCTTGACCTTCTTCACCTTGCGCTTTTCTTCAACAATTTCTTCCTTATCTTCAACGATCTCCTCCTGCTTCTCTTCTTCAATGACTTCCTCCTCTGGAGCTTCCTCCTCAGGCTGCTCCTGTGGCAGGACTGGAGTCTTAGGCTTCTTGACCTTCTTCACCTTGCGCTTTTCTTCAACAATTTCTTCCTTATCTTCAACGATCTCCTCCTGCTTCTCTTCTTCAATGACTTCTTCCTCTGGAGCTTCCTCCTCAGGCTGCTCCTGTGGCAGGACTGGAGTCTTAGGCTTCTTGACCTTCTTCACCTTGCGCTTTTCTTCAACAATTTCTTCCTTATCTTCAACGATCTCCTCCTGCTTTTCTTCTTCAATAATTTCCTCCTCTGGAGCTTCCTCTTCAGGCTGAGCCTCCTGCTCCTGTTGCACAACTAGAGCCTTCGGTTTCTTGACCTTCTTGACCTTACGCTTCTCTTCAACAACTTCTTCTTGTTCTTCAACGATCTCTTTCTGCTCTTCTTCAATAATTTCCTCCTGCGGAACTTCCTCCTCAGGCTGCTCATTTGGCAGGACTTGAGCCTTCGGCTTCTTGACCTTCTTGACCTTGCGCTTTTCTTCAACAACTTCTTCTTGTTCTTCAACGATCTCTTCGTGCTCCTCTTCAATGACTTCCTCCTGCGGAGCTTCCTCTTCAGGCTGAGCCTCCTGCTCCTGTGTCTTGATTGGAGCCTTCGGTTTCTTGACCTTCTTGACCTTGCGCTTTTCTTCAACAGCTTCTTCCTGTTCTTCAACGATCTCTTCGTGCTCCTCTTCAATGACTTCCTCCTGTGGAGCCTCCTCTTCAGGCTGCTCCTGTGCTACGACTGGAGTCTTCGGCTTCTTAACCTTCTTTACCTTGCGCTTTTCTTCAACAACTTCTTCTTGTTCTTCAATGATCTCTTCCTGCTCCTCTTCAATGACTTCCTCCTCAGGCTGAGCCTCCTCCTCCTTAGGCTGGACTGGAGCCTTCGGCTTCTTGACCTTCTTCACCTTGCGCCTTTCTTCGACAACTTCTTCTTCCTCAACTTCGACAACCTGTTCAATTCGGGCATCGACTTCATCTGGATGCAGCTCATCGGTGGGCTTCGGTTGGGGTACCTTCTTCTTGCCCCGTTGCCATGGAACAGGCTGCGGCTTCTCTTCAACTTGAGGCTCTTCGGGCAGAGTGTCGACTGCTTCTTCGAATGCTTTCGTCGGAACTTCGGAGACCTTCTCCTCAGCCACTGCCGGTGTAGGCTTCTTCTTCTTGCCACGCTCCCACATAACGGGCTGCGGCTCTGGTGCAACAGTTGGTGCGGTTTCTTCCTCCAGAGTATCCTCAGCGACTTCATGGGACTTGGGAACCTCCTCGGTCTTTGGCTTTTGCGGCTTCTTCTTGCCTCGCTCCCAGAGGACAGGCTGTGGCTGTGGCTCTGCAGTGGGAAGAGCTTCCTCCTCCAGAGTGTCCACAGCCACTTCGTGCGACTTGGGAACTTCTTGAGCCGCCGGCTGTTGGGGCTTCTTCTTTCCGCGCTCCCACAGAACGGGCTGAGGCTGTGGCTGGACAGGCTTAGCGGACTCCTCTTCCAAGGTGTCCTCGGCGACCTCGAGGGTCTTCGGCAACTCTTTTTCCGGCTGCCTTTCTTCGATCGACACTTCTTCGGTGGCACTTTGAGTCGTCTCCTGGACGATCTGCTGTGTGGTGCGTGTGCTCTTGAGAGGCTTCAGCTGGAATTCTTCGGCCTTTTGGGCCTGCTTCGGCGCAGCTCGTGGCGTCGGCTTCAGAGTTACCTGCTCCACTTTCTGCTCCGGCTCACGCGGCGGAATCACCCGGCGCACAGCTGTTCGCTTTGTCTCCTCGACAACCTGCTGCTCAACCACTTGCGTGGTTTGCACAACTTGCTGGCCATCCGTGGCCTCCTGAGCAGCTGGCTTCTTCTTGCCGCGTTCCCACAGGACGGGAACAGGCTGCTCCGGCTGTTGAACAGGCACAGGCTCTTCGAGAACATCGTGCACCTCTTCAAAGGTCTTCTGCTGGGGCTGCACCGGCTTCTTCTTGCCGCGTTCCCACAGGACCGGCACGGGCTGTGGCTGCTGCTGGACTGGAGCCGGTTCGACTAGCTCGTCGTGCATCTCCTCATAAGTCTTGGGCTTCTCCACAAGGGGCTGTTGCTGCACCGGCTGCATCGGCTGCACCGGCTGCGGCTGCCCTTGGTCGGGCCTCTTCTTGCCGCGCTCCCACAGCACAGGCTGCGGCTGAATGAACTGCTGCTCCTGAGTGTCCTGCCGTTCCTGCAGGTGTAGCAGCGACGAGTCCTCCACCTGAACGAACTTCTGCGGCTCCCGTGGCTGGCGCCAATTGTAGGCCTCGCCCTGAGTGCGCTGGTTGACCAGCTTCTGGTGTTCGTACTGCTCAATGCTCATCAGCTGCGAGTCCTCGACTTGGACGAACTGCTGGCGTTGCGCCTCTTCGATGAGGCTCTGCTGCTGCACGAGCCTCTGTCGCTCGCTCGTCTGTGAGATCGTGTCCTCCACAGAGGTCAGGGGCTGCAGCTGGGGCCGCTGCTGCTGCTGCCGCCAGTTCACCGCCTGTTGCTCCCGGATCAGCCTCTGTGCCTCGAGCTTCTCGCGCTCGGACACGTGCATGATGTTGACATCTTCGGTTGTGATGAACTGCTGCTTGTAGATGTTCGATTGGTCCTCGTAGTGCTGGACCTCATCGCGGGTCATGATCTTCGAAATGGAGCTCTTGGAGGTGTCGTCGATGGTCATGACAACGGTGTCCTGGCTCTGGGCTGTCTGGAACTCTTCCGAGATAGCCTGCTGGGCCTGCAGACGACGCAGCTCCACTTCCTCGAGCTTGAACTTGTCCATCTGCTTGGTGACCCGCTGCACGCTCTTGAGCTGCTGTCGCATCTCCTTCCATGGTATCAGATCCTTGGCGTTCTGCTGCTGGGTGATCAGCTTGTCAATCTGATCCGTCATTTCCATGATTTCCACGCTCTCCATGCTCTTGAGGCGCTGGATTTCCTTGGTGCGCTGCACTTGCTCCACTTGCGCCTGCTGCGGCAGCTGTTGGTCTGTCTCGATTTGGCCCTCGAGTGGGCGCAAGTACACCTCGTCAAGGTCGAACTTGCTCAGCTGCTGCTGCACGCTCTCCACCTGCTTGAGCTTCTCGCGCATATTTATCCATGGGACAGCCTCCTTTTCGGTCTTGCCGGCGATGATCTGCTCCAAGGTGGCGCCCAGGCTCATGATGCCCTGATCCCGTTCACTCTTGATGGACTTGAGCACAACCTTAGCCGCTTCGAGCTTTGGCGTTGGCTTCTTCTTCTCGATGGGTGTCGCCTTCAGGCTAATTGTCTCTTCAGTCCACGACTTGATCGGATCAGGCTTGAAGCCCGGCAGGAATGGTTGTTTGTCCAGCGAGCGTCCACGGTGTGGACGCGATGACTTGCGCCAGGGCACGATATTCGTGGGCGGCTGCAAGGACTTGCTGCGCACCTTGGGCTTCTTGGTGCGCGAACGACCCTGATGCTGGGCCTGCCCGTTGACGCCCAGGTATTGGCCATAGGTGCCCG
>JABVZY010000001.1:8169231-8183787 GCA_020883555.1 Drosophila nannoptera | reverse complement strand
ATTTACAATGCGGCGTTTAGTGTGAGCTCTGTGGCGTGTTTAGTTCTGCCAGCTGGCTACTGACTACTTCGTGTTAATTTCATATAGCTGTTAGAGCAAGATCTATGTGTCTTCTGGTCTCTAAATAATTCGGCTTGTGTAGCCCTGCGGGCTTGTCGCGAGTGTGTGCGGTGGTGTGTGTGTGTGTGACTTACGGCGTGGCGAGTTCTTGAGCACGTTGCGGTAGTCGTCGGATCGGGCGACCACATTCAGCTCGGTCGTGGCAATCGTGGCGCCAACGGAATTGCGAGCTATGACCTCCACCTTGCCGGTGTCGTATTGGCGCGTCTTGGGTATGTCCAGGTGGAACATGCCGTCGTTGGTCAGCTTGTAGCGCGAGCCCTGAAAAGTGTCGCAAATTGCACAGTTAGCCGCGGCCCTGTGTGGGGGGAGGGTGGGGGGAAACCTACATGCACCACAGTGTGGCCGTTGATGAGCCACATGACGCGTGGACGCGGATGTCCGGTGACGCGGACACAGAATCTGGCTGGCTCGCCCTCCTCGACGGTCTGCGGCTCCAGCTTGCTGACGAACATGGGCTTCGTTCTGGGCTTGGCATCGGGATCGGCCTCCTCGGGCACACTGCGCGGAAGCCAGTCGGCGGTTAGTAAAGCACAACGGATCGTCTCGCTACAGCTACAGAGCTACTTACACCTGCCACGAGGCCTCCATTTCGCGGATGCGATCGATGCTCTGCATGTGGGCGGGCAGCTGGGAGTCGTAGACGATGCCCGGCTTGCCCGACACCTTGATGATGGCCCGGGTCTCGTCCATTCCATACAAGTTGGTGGCACGGCAGACGTATTCGCCGCTGTCCTCGGGATAGACCCAGCCGAAGTTCATGGCCACATAGCCGAAGTCGTAGATGGGCTGGAAGCGATTCTCTGTGGGGAGCAACAGTCATGATGAGGGGCGATCTCTGGGGGAATCTCTTGGCTGCACTTACTGTAGAGCAACGGCTTGCCGTTGAAGAACCACTCGACCTTCATGTTCGGGTCGCCGACTGGGGCCAGCTGGCACTCGAACTTGGTCTTGGCCATCTCGGTCAGGGTCAGCTGCTCCTTGATCTGGGTGACAAAGCGCGGCGGCTGCTTGCGGTCGGGATCGAACAGATCGTCCTCGGTCAGGTGCACCTCGGAGGTGTACTTCTTGATGGTGGCCTCCATCTGGGTGAGCGTCTCCGAGCGCTTCATGCCGCGCGGCACCTGGTTCTGCAGCAGGATCGTCGGCAATTCTAATGGGAGACAATGTAAATATGAGAAGGGGGAGGGGAGGCGGAGCCATTCGATGGGACTTACTCTTGCAGGAGACGGTGGCCTTGGTGCGATCCTCGCCGTACTTGTTGACTGCGCGGCAGACGTACTCGCCGGAGTCGTCGCTGTACACGTAGAGAATGTCCAGCGAGACGAAGCCCATGTCGAAGACGTTCCTGTAGCGATGGCCCAGCGGCAGGGGCTTGCCGTTGCGGTACCATTCGACGCGCAGATTGGGATCGGTCTTGGGCTCCACTTGGCACTCGAAGCGCACGGCCTCGGACTCCTCGGCGGTGCAGGAGGCGATTTGGGTGATGAACTTCGGTGGCCCGAACTGCTCCTCCACGACCTGGGGTGCCTCCGGGATGCGACCGCGTTCCAGTTCTTTCAGCTTCTCGGCCGTCATGCCCTCCGGCAGCTGCGATTCGTAGACAATGTTGTGCTTGCCCTTGCAGGTGACCTTGGCGGTGGTGGTGGCGGTGCCCCACTTGTTGGTGGCCCGGCACGTGTACTCCCCGGAATCCCGGGCATAGATGTAGTCAATGTCCAGGGCAATGAAGCCGAAGTCGTTCAGCTGATGAACTCGCGAGCCGGTGGCCATGACACGGCCGTTGTAGTACCATTCGATGCGCATGGTCGGATCGCCGACGGGCTCGACGCGGCAGTCGAAGTGTATGGGCCCGCCTTCGGGCACGTCCAGGTTGTCCTTGATTTCCTCGATGAACTTGGGCGGATTCGGCTGCTCCTCGTCGATGACAATCTCCTCGCGCTTGTGCATGCTCTCCTCCAATTTCTGGAGGCTCTCGGTGCCGGTGCGGAAGTTCGAGGGCAGCTGCGGCTCCATGACGATGCCCTGGCGGCCCTTCACCTGCAGCTTGCAGGAGACGGTCGCCTCGCCGTGCTTGTTGGTCGCCTTGCAGGTATACAGACCCGTGTCGCGCTGGTAGCAGCCGGCGATCTCCAGGATGACAAAGCCAAAGTCGTTGATGGTCTTGATGCGCGAGCCGGCCCACAGAGCCTTGCCGTTGTGGAACCAGTCGACGCGCATGGACGGATCGTTGATGGGCTGCAGCCGGCACTCGAAGTGGGCCAGCGAGTTCTCGCCGATGACCATGTCGAACGGCGTCGTGATGAACTCCGGCGGCTTGCCAGTATCGTCCTCCGGCACGAACTCGGTGCTGCGAGAGCCCAGGCCTTCCAGCTCGGCGATGCGATCGATGGTGCCCTCCATGCCCTTGGGCAGCTGCGATTCCATGATGATGCTGCGCTTGCCCTGAATCTTCATCGTGGCCGTGGTCACCGCCTCGCCGTACTCGTTGATGGCCCGGCACGAGTACTCGCCCGAATCCTCGGGATAAACGGGCGAAATCTCAAGGATGACGAAGCCAAAGTCGCAGAACGTGCGGAAACGCGAGCCAGCCTTCAGCGGGCGGCCGTTCCAGTACCACTCGACCTTCAGCTTGGGGTCATCCGCGGGCGTAATGCGCGCCTCGAAGTGGGCGTTCTCGCCCTCGCGCAGATTGTCGATGTTCTCGAGCGGCACGGTGAAGACGGGTGCCTTGCCTCTGGTCTCCTCGGTGGTCTCGTCGCGGGTCCGCACCATGCTGTACTCCAGATTGGCGATCTTCTCCAGGCCGCCCTCCATGCCGCGCGGCAGCTGCGAGTCGAGGATCAGGCTGGCCTTCGAGGCGCACTTCAGGCTGGCCCGAGTGACGTCCTCTCCGTACTTGTTGTACGCCCGGCACTCGTACACGCCGGAGTTCTCCTCGTAGCAGTAGAGAATGTCCAGGATGACGATGCCGAAGTCGTGGAACGTGCGGAAGCGATGGCCATGCGGCAGCTTCTTGCCATTGAAGTACCACTCCACCACCAGATCGGGATCCGTGATGGGCGTCAGCCGGGCCTCAAAGTGCGCGCTCTGGCCCTCCACCAGCTTGGTGACGTCGCTGATCTGGGTGATGAACTTGGGCGGCTCGGCCACCAGCGGTGCCCCGGTGTCGGGCTGCTGGCCCTGCGGGCACTCCAGCTCCCGGATGCGCTGCAGCGAGTCCGGCTGCAGGCTGTCGTAGAAGACGCCGCCGCGGCCGCCGCAGTTGAGCGTGGTGCGAGTGAAGTCCTCGCCGTACTTGTTGTACGCCCGGCACACGTACTCGCCGCTGTCGTGGTCCTGCAGATAGGCAATGTCCAGGACCACGTAGCCGAAGTCCGAGACGGTCTTGATGCGATTGGAGTGGCGCAACAGCTTGCCGTTGTGGTACCACTCGACCTTCAGTTCGGGATCGTTGACCGGTATCAGGGTGCACTCGAAGTGGGCCGACTGGCCGTCCTTCAGGCCCTGCAGCGGCTGGATGTGCGACGTGAAGTGCGGCTTCTGGCCGCGCGGCTTGTCCACGCACTCCAGCGTGCAGCTGATCTCCGCCGAGCCGTATTTGTTGGTGGCGCGGCAAGTGTAGGTGCCCGTGTCCTCGATCTTGGTGCCGAGCACCTCGAGGGCCACCGTGCCGAACGCGTAGATGGTGCGCACGCGATGGCTGGCCTCCAGAACTTTGCCGTTGAAGAACCACTCGATGACCATGCTCTGGTCACCCAGCGGAATCAGGTTCGCCTCGTAGTGGGCCAGTTCGCCCTCGCCGATGTCCGCAATGTTCACGAATTCCGTGGTGAAGCGTGGCGCGATGCCCTGCTCGGGCTGCTCCGGCTTGCTGCCATCGCGGCGCAGCGAGTCCTCCAGATCCTGGATCTGTTCCAGGCCTTCGGCGCCCTTCGGGTGCTGCGTGGACTCGATGACGCTGTCCTTGCTCGAGCAGAAAATCGTGGTCGAGGTGAACGCCTCGCCGGCCTTGTTGTACGCCTTACACGTGTAGATGCCCTGATCCCTCGAGTAGACCTCGATCATGTCCATGGTCACGAAGCCGAACTCGCTGGTCATCTTGAAGCGCGAGCCGTGCTGCAGCAGCTTGCCGTTGAAGTACCATTCGATGAACAGGTTGGGATCCTCTTTGGGCTCCACATTCGCCTCCAAGTGGATGGGCTGCGCCTCGGACAGATGGAACTCCTGCTGCAGCGGCTTCGTCCACACTGGCGGCGGATACTGGGTCTCCGGCTTGCTGGCCTTCTGGGCATAGCGATTGGCCAGGGCCTCTTCCGTTTCCTGCACAGCCTCCAGGCCGCTCTCGCCCTGCGGATGCTGCGTGTCCAGGTACATCGTCTGGCCGCCCGTGCACTTCAGCGTGCCCGAGGTCGTGGCCGAGCCCTTGCTGTTGGTGGCCTTGCAGGTGTAGATGCCGCTGTTCTCGGCATACGTGTTGCTCAGGTCGAGGGCGCAGTAGCCGAAGTCGTAGATCGACTTGTACTTGGCGGCCGCCTGCAACGGCTTGCCGTTGTAGAACCACTCGATGTTCATGGTCGGGTCGCGGGCCGGCTCCACGTTGCACTCGAAGCGCACATTGTCCGTCTCCTTGCACTCGATGTTGTTCAGGTGCGTGATGAAGACGGGCGTCTCGTAGGTCGGCTCGGGGGCGTCCTTGCGCTGCTCCTTGGGCGCCTCCAGCTCGCCGATGCGCGGCAGCGAGTCGGGATGCAGTGACTCGGCGTGCAGCCAGTGGCGATCCTCGATCTTCAGGGATGACGTCGAGACCGCCTCGCCCACCTGGTTGGTGGCCTTGCACGTGTATATGGCGGAGTCGTCCTCGCGCAGGCCATTGATGGACAGGGTGACCAGGCCGAAGTCGAAGGTGCTGCGGATGCGCGAACCGGTGGTCAGCGAGATGCCGTTCTTGAACCACTCGATGCGCAGATTGGGATCGGCGCGCGGCTCCACCTGGGCCTCCAGCAGCACGTGCTGTCCCTCGTGCAGCTTGTCGTAGCTCTGCAGGTGCGTGGTGAAGACCGGCGCCTGCTGCGGCGTCGAGTCCACGAACATTTCGGGCACGCGGTTCATGGCGGCCTCCTTGAGGCGGATGGCCTCCCAGGACTCGGGTATCAACGGCTGGCCGTCGATGTTGGCCCGGGTCTTCACCTTCATGGCCGTCGAGGAGACGGCCTCGCCGGCAGCATTGTAGGCGCGGCACATGTAGACGCCGGCGTCCTCGGGCACCACCGCAGCTATGTCGAGCGTGACGAAGCCAAAGTCGTGGGTGGTGCGCAGGCGCGAGCCCATCTGCAGCTCGACGCCGTTGATGAACCACTCGAATTTCAGGGACGGATCGCCCACGGGCACGACGCGTGCCTCGAAGTGGGCGTGCGCGCCCTCCCAGAGCTCGGACGGGCCGGTCAGCAGCTGCGTGAAGATGGGCTTCTCGAAGAGCCGCTCGGGCTCGCTGGGCAGCGGCGCCAGCGGCTTCTCCAGCTGATGAATGCGACGGATGCTGTCCGGATGCTGGGTGTCCATCTGGATGCTGGCCTCGGTGACGACACGCATCGAGGCGGTGGTCACAGCCTCGCCCAGCGGATTGACGGCCCGGCACATGTAGACGCCCTCGTCCTCCTTGCGGATGTGCGAGATGTCCAGCGAGACGAAGCCGAAGTCGTGCTGCTTGGTGATGCGCGAGCTGTCCTCGATCAGCTTCTCGTTGCGGTACCATTCCACCTTCAGATTGGGATCGCCCACCGGGATCAGGCGCGCCTCGAAGTGGGCGGTCTGGTGCTCATTGATCCGGTCGATGTTCTGCAGCGGCTGGGTGAACACTGGCCGCTGCCGGGTGCCGGGTGTCTCCACTTCCTGGCGCTGGTGCGGAGCCGTCGACTCCAGCTTGCGTATCTTCTCCAGGCCCTCGGGATGCTGGGTGTCCGAGATGATGGTGCCGCGCGCGATCACGCGCAGATTGGTCGAGGACACGGCCTGGCCCAGGGCGTTGACAGCGCGCACGGAGTACTCGCCCGCATCCTCGGCCACGGCATGGGTGATGTCCAGGGACACGTAGCCGAAGTCGAAGGTGATGTGGAAGCGGGCAGCCGACGGCAGCGGCTTGCCGTTGTGGTAGAACTCGATGCGCAAGTTGGGATCGTGCACGGGCGCCACCTGGGCCTCGAAGTGGGCCGTCTGGCCCTCGTAAATCTCGGTGGAGCCGCGCAGCTCGGCGGTGAAGTGGGGCGGGCCGATCGGATGGTCGCCCACCTCGGTGCGCGTGGTGACCACCTTCGACTCCAGCTTCTGGATCTTCTCCAGGGCATCCGGATGCTGCGTGTCCAGGATCATGCTGCGCCGGTTCAGCACACGCACATTGCACGTGTTGACCGCCTCGCCCAGCAGATTGGTCGCCTTGCACATGTAGGTGCCGGTGTCCTCGCCGTAGACATAGAGGATGTCCAGGGCGACGTAGCCGAAGTCGTGGGTGGTGCGATAGCGATGGCCGGTGGGCAGCTGCTTGCCGTTGCAGAACCATTCGATCTTCAGATTGGGATCGTTGATGGGCTCCACGCGGCACTCCAGATGCGCATGCTCGCCCTCCTTCAGGTGCTCCAGGTTGCTGAGCGGAGTGAGGAAGATCGGCTTCTGGCCGCGCTCCTCCACCTCGGCCTTGACGGGCGGCGCGTAGCTCTCCAGCTGGCGAATCTTCTCCAGCCGCTGGGCATCGAGTGTATCCAGATCCAGTGTCTTGTTTGCTGAAAGCCAAATACCGAATCAGTCAACCACGCTCCACTCGCCCCCCCCCCTCCCACATCCTGCCCGCCAGCTTACCTGCTACGTTTACAGCACAAGTCGTGACAGCTTCCCCGACGGCGTTCTTGGCCTTGCACATGTAGGTGCCGGTGTCCTCGGCGTGGGCGTACAGGATGTCCAAGGCGACAAAGCCGAAGTCGTAGGTGGTCTTGAAGCGATGGCCCGTCTGTATGGGCCGGCCGTTGCAGTACCACTCGACCTTCATGGTGGGATCGTTCACGGGTATGAGGGTCGCCTCCAGATGGACGGGCGTGCCCTCGTTGACCTTGGCGTTGCGCAGCGGCCGTCCGAATTGCGGACGCTCGGCATGGAACTGCTCCTCGTCGGCCTTGCGCTGGAAGCGCGACGTATCCTCCAGATGCTGGATCTTGTGCAGCGCCTCCTCGTGCTGCGTCTCGTGGATGATCGATGAGCGCGAGGTCACGTTCAACGCGATCGAGTTGACCGCCTCGCCCAGGTTGTTGGTCACCCGGCAGGTGTACTCGCCGCTGTCCTCCGCATAGACGGTGAGAATGTCGAGGGCGGCGAAGCCGAAGTCGTAGGTGGTGCGGAAGCGATGGCCCGTACTGAGCGGCTTGCCGTTGTGGAACCACTCGACCTTCAGGTTCGGATCCGGATAGGGCTCGATGCGGCACTCGTAGTGGGCGCTCTGGCCCTCGACCAGGTTGCTCGGCCCGATCAGCTTGGTCACGAACATGGGCGCCGTGGTCACGCTGTATTCCTCCTCCTCGCGTCGCTGGTACTTGCTGTGATCCTCCAGCTGGTGGATCTTGTGCATGGCCGCCTCGTGCTGCGTCTCCAGCTGAATGGAGGTCTTCGACTGCACAATCAAGGACGCCGAGGTCACCGCCTGGCCCAGTTCGTTGACCGCACGGCAGGTGTAGGTGCCGGAGTCCTCCGGATTCACGTACTTCATGTTCAGGGCCACGTAGCCGAAGTCATGCATGGTGGTGGTGCGATTGGAGGCCTCAATGGGCTGGCCATTGCGCAGCCACTCGACCGTGAGCTTGGGATCGCCCACGGGGATGAGGCGCGCCTCGAAGTGCACCGCCTGGTTCTCGGCCACGCGCACATCGCGCACCGGCATGGTGAAGACCGGGGCCTGCGACACGAACTCGTCCTGCACGCTGATGCGTTGCCGCTTCGAGCCGTCCTCCAGGTGCTGCAGGCGCGGCAGGGCCGTCTCGTGCTGCGACTCCAGGTAAATGGACTTCTTGGTATGGACCACGGCCACGGCTGAGGTGATGGCCTCGCCCACCGCGTTGTAGGCACGGCAGGTGTACGTGCCGGCATCCTCGGGCAGCGTGGACATGATGTCCAAGGCCACGAAGCCAAAGTTGTTGGTCTCGGTGAAGCGGGATCCCGACTTCAGGGGCAAGTTGTTGTGGTACCATTCCACGCGCATCGACGGATCCGAGACGGGTATCAGGCGGCACTCGAAGTGGGCGCGTTGGTTCTCCTTGATCTCGATGTTCTTCAGGGACGTGGTGAAGACGGGCGCCTGCTTGGTGCTCTCGTCGATCTCCTCGCGGCGGCTGTAGCGCGAGCGATCCTCGAGGTAATGGATCTGCTCGAGGCCGGCCTCGTTCTGGGTGACGGTCACGATCTGCTCGCCGCTGCGGCACTGCAGCTCCACCTGGGTCTCATCGGAGCCGATCAGATTGACGGCACGACAGGTGTAGATGCCGGAGTCCTCGGCGATCAGGCCGACGATGTCCAGGGCCACGTAGCCGAAGTCGTGGATGGGCCGGAAGCGGTGGCCCACCGTGATCGGACGGCCGTTCTTGAACCACTCCACCTTCAGATTCGGATCGGTCACTGGCTCGATTTTGCACTCGAAGTGGGCGTGGCCGCCCTCGCGGGTATTGGTCAAGCTCTTGGGATGGGTCAGGAAGCGAGGTCGGATGTTGACCACCTCGTCGACGAACTCGTTGCGGCGATAGCGCGACGAGTCCTCGAGATACTGAATCTTCTGCAGCCCGGACTCGTTCTGGGTCTCCAAGATGAGATCCTTCTTGGCGATAATGCGCACCGAGCACGAGGTGACCGCCTCGCCCAGCTGGTTGCGGGCCTGGCAGGTGTACACACCCGAATCGATGGCATAGCAGCCCAGCAGATCCAGGGCCACATAGTCGAACTCGTAGGCGGGCCGGAAGCGATGGCCCGTCTTCACGGGCTGCCCATTGACCAGCCACTCGATGCGCATGCTCGGATCGCCCACAGGCTGCAGCCGGCACTCCAGATGGACATTGGTGCCCTCGACGGTCTCGATGTTGTGCAGGGCGCGCGTGAATTGCGGCGCCTGCATGACGGTGATGTCCTCCTCTTGGTGGTGGCGGCGACGCGAGTCCTCGAGCAGCTGAATCTGCTCCAGCGACTGCTCGTTCTGGGTCTCGGTGACCACGTCGGTGCGGTCGATCACGCGCACACAGGCCGAGGTGTGGGCCGAGCCCAGATGATTGGTGGCCCGCACCGTGTACTCTCCGGAGTCGGCTGCCGTCGCCTGGATGATGTCCAGGGCGACGAAGCCGAAGTCGTAGTAGGTGCGGAAGCGGGAGCCGACAGTGACCGGGCGCCCGTTGTGGAACCACTCGACCCGCATCGTCGGGTCGCCCATCGGCTCGAGACGGCACTCCAGATGGATGTTCTTGCCGTCGTGAATGGGCTTCGGGTCGGTCAGGGGCTGCACGAAGACCGGCTTCGACTTGGAGATCTCCTCAATGTCGTACTGCGGCTCCACGAACTGCTTGTTCTCCAGATTCTGGGTTTTCTCGTAGAGGCCGCGGTGCATGCTAGATGTGTCGATGTTGGAACGAGCTGCAAAGAGTACGCAATCAGAGTCAAAGGCTCCCCCAGGATTCACTTTCACTTTCACTTACTTTCCACTACCATCGTTGCCTGCAACTGAGCTTCACCTAGCTTGTTCCTGGCCACCACAGTGTAGACGCCGGCGTCCTCGGCCCGCACCTGGGAGATGTCCAGGGCCACGTAGCCGAAGTCGTAGTAGGTCTGGATGCGATTGGCCGCGGTGATGGCACGGCCGTTGTGGTACCATTCGATGCGCATGCCCAGATCGCTTTGGGGCTCGACGCGCGCCTCGAAGTGGGCGCGCTGACCCTCCAGGATCTTGGTGGTGCCCTTGAGGGGGCCGAGGAAACGCGGTGCTTGGGTTATGTACGTCTCCTCCTCCTCGCGACGGCCGTAGCGCGACGAGTCCTCCAGATGCTGGATCTTCTGCAAACCGCCCGGGTGCTGGGTGTCCGAGACGATCTCGTTCTTCGAGACGACCGTCAGCTGGGCCGTGGTCGTGTCCTGGCCCATGGCATTGTAGGCGCGGCAGGTGTAGGTGCCGGCATCGTACACGGTCAGCTGCTTGATGGTCAGCGCGACGTAGCCGAAATTGTGGTAGGTGGTGATGCGAGAGCTCGCCTCCAGCGGCTGGCCATCCTTGAGCCACTCGACGCGCATGGTGGCATCGCCGACCGGCTCGAGCCGCGCCTCGAAGTGCGCATGCGCGTGCTCGCGCAGATCCAGCTGGTTCTGTATGGGCGTCTTGAACTGCGGCGGCGCAATGGCCTCGGGGGCCTCCTGGACGTGGCGGCGCTGCTGCGACTTGCGGTAGTCCTCCAGCTCCTCCACCTTCTCGATGTAGCGCTGCTGCTCGGGTATGCCCAGATCGGCGGTGACCTGGGAGCGTGTATGCACCCGAATGGTCGACTGGCTGATGGCCTCGCCAATGCGATTCACGGCCCGCACGGTATAGTTGCCGGCATCTTCGGCACGCAGGTGCAAGATGTTTAGGGAGACATAGCCGAAGTTGAAAATGGCCGTGATGCGCGAGCTGGCGGTGATCGGGAGGCCATCCTTGTACCATTCCACCCTCATACTGGGATCATTGACTGGCGTCACCTGTGCCTCGAAGTGCACGTTCTTGCCCTCCTCGAACTCGCCGAGGTCGCGGAGCGGACGTATGAACTGCGGAGCTTGGTTCATCAGCTCCTCCGAGCTCTCCTGGCGCTGGTAGCGCGAGTAGTCCTCCAGCTGGTTGATGTACTGCAAGCTGTTCGGATTCTGCGACGACTGCTCAATCGACGGCCGCTGCACCACCGACAGGATGGCGCGCGACTCGGCCACGCCGCTGGCATTGCTCACCCGGCACATGTACTCGCCGGCATCGTGGCCCATAATGGTCAGCAGATCGAGGGCGATGAAGCCGAACTTGAAGACTGATGTGGCGCGGGCACCTGCAACGGCACGAGGATGGGTCAGAGGGATGCTGCGCGGAGGGATACTCTGACTGGGGCGCTACTTACTGGCTGCCAGCGGACGACCATTGAGATACCATTCGACGACCATGCTGGGGTCGCCGACGGGCTCGATGCGCGCCTCCATGTGGACTCGGCCACCTTCGGTTTGCTGCACGTTCTGCAGGGGTATGATGAACTGTGGCGGAGGGTAGACGCGGTCCTCCTCGCCGGGTCGCAGGTGCGGCTTGGCGCGCTCCACATGGCGCAAATAGATGATTTCTGGCCCGGGAATGGGCCTGCACACAGAACGAGAGGGGAGAGAGAGAAGTGAATGCTGTCGAGGGCAAAGGACCTGCGCAGGACTTACTCAGGCTCGATTACTTTCGTTGGTCTTGGTAGATTAAGACGCCTTTGTTCTTGACTTGGTTGCTCTCTGGGAACTTCGACATAGAGTCTTGCCCGGTTCGCGGTGGAACCGGCAATGTTTTGAGCGGTGCACTGATACCAGCCAGCATCGGTTGCCTTCACTTGGGGTATCTCCAGGCAGGTGGCGCCGCCATCGATGCCCACAAAGCGTTCGGGCGTTGAGGTGATTTGCACGCCGTCCTTCTGCCAGGTGATACGCGGCACGGGCGTGCCGATGGCATTGGCGCTCATCGTGATCGGCTCACCTTCGCGCACTGTCATCGTGCTGAAGCGCTGCACAAATTGCGGTGCGACAACTTGCTCCTTCTCCAGCACATGCAGCGGCGCCTCGATGGCCACCTCGCCGGCCTTGTTGCGGGCCAGGCACTGCACGGCGCCGGCGTCCAGACGGCTCACGTTCGTAATCATCAGCGAATGGCTGCCGGACTCGTTGACCAGAATCTTGTGCGAGGCATCGTCCCGCACTTGCCGGCCATTGATGAACCAGAACACCTCCGGGTACGGATTGCCAGTGACGCGGCAATCGAAGCGCGTCATGCGCCCCTCGGTGATCTCGCGCTCGCCGAACGCCTTCACGAAGGTCGGCGGCAAGGCCTTGCCGGCCTCCAGCTGCTCGGCCATGGGGTCGACGGGCTTCGGCTCGTAGGCAGACTCGGCTGCCGGCTCGACGGCTAGCACAGCCGAGGAGACGACGCAGCCTTGCAGGTTCTCGGCCAAGAGGGTGTAGTGGCCGCCGTCCCTGGCGTTGGCGTTCTTCACGCGCAGGGTGGCAACGCCACTCGAATAAGAGATCTCGTACTTTTGCGAGGCCACCAGACGCTGTCCGTTGTGGAACCAGGTGAGGCGCGGCTTCGGATTGGAGCCGACGCGGGCCGTGAAGACGGCGTCGGAGCCCTCGATGAGCTTGGAGTTGCGCGGCTTCTGCGATATTTGTGGTGCGTGCGCAGGGCCGAGCGAACGGTCCACCTCGTGCGAGAGCTGAGTGTCCTGCTCGTAGCCGGAGCGGCGCGTGATGGCCTCTCGGAAGGAGACCTCGCGCAAAAGTCTATACTCAAACGTGTCCACACGGAACTCCTCCTCAATGGACGTGTACGAATAGCCGTTGGAGTAGATGTTCTTCTCCAGATTCTGGATCGGCTGCAGTGCTGGCATTGGGGCGCCTTCCGGTTGTATATAGACACTGCAGATCGCCTCGCCGTACTGGTTGCGAGCCGTACAGGTGTACTCGCCCTCGTCGCCGGGTCCGATCTGGTTGATCAGCAGGGACACATCGCCGGTGGCCTCGTTGTAGCTCATACGGAACTTTTGCGACTCGAGAAGTGGTGCGCCTTTTCGGGTCCAAGTAACGAATGGCTTCGGGTTGCCACGCAGCCGGCCCTCGAACAGGGCGTTGCCACCCTGGGCGAAGCGAGCGTTCTTGAAAATCTGCTCGAAAACCGGCGGCGAGATGTCGCCCTGGGCATACACGTGAGTCAGCGACGGCGGAACGTAGGTGCCTCCGAATCCGCCTTGATGTTGATGTTGCACTGCAATACCGATAAGCGAACCGTTAAAATTGGCCGACAGTTAAGCGGGGGAAGCGTGGAAGCGGGCGGCGTTTAGTAAAATTAAAAAGAAAATCGTAATAATAACAAAACGAATTACGGCGACTTCATGCACTGAAAAAGAAAACTTGGCACGTTCGTGGAAGAGCGCGAATCGAATGAACGAAATGAATCATTAATTCAATTCACAAATGTAAACAAGATCTTGAAAAGTTCTAAGCTCAGTGTCGAGGATGAATGCTACAAATTTAGAAGTTGGCATGCAAGTGGATTCTATATATATATTATATGTACACCCCAAGTATATATATATTATATGATCATATCTACTTATATATATATGCATGCTATGCTTGCCCCAAAAGTGTGTCATACGCTTGTATTCCAATTCGAACAGGTGAACGTAAACAAACAAGATCAGCTGTTAATCTCTCTCCCCCACTCTCTCACTCTCCCACTCTCTCTCTGTCGCTCTCCCACTCTCGCTCGCCTACGCTCTCTGCTGAGCACTCTCTGCGCAGCATCGCACGGCCCGTCGATTCGTCTTCGGCTGCCAGTATAAGAGCTCGCCCGCGGTGCATATAGCTTATTCGCTCTAACGCACGGGCAACGCCCGGCCGAGGCATTTGTAAACAAGTTTGCGTGTATAAGAAGGATTATTCGGCCTGAGATGCATGTATAAGTGTGTCAATACAGCGCACGTTCAATATTTTGGCAGATGAATGGAAATATTTATAAATAGATCAAAATTTTGGCTGATTATCAATTAAGATATATGCACTGAAATCCAAGATGAAAATGAATAATGCCCCAACCCACACACATACGATGAGTAATGCATGGAGCAAGGTATTTTTCCCCTTTCCTTCATTGTTTTTTTTCTCTCCTTCTCTTTTTTCTTTTTGATGAATCAGGGCAGGGCACCAGCAATACCCATGGAGACATCTCTGAGCCGCTCTTTGTTTATCGCTGGGCCAAACAAAGTCGCCAGCTCTAAATACTTATGTACAGAAATTCTAGCCTTATAAAATTTCATGTAAAGCTTAGGTTTCCATGGGATGTCTGGGCTAGACCAACGGACAAAGCGACAAAAGTTCTCGAAGAGTCTGTGGCACAGCCCTTCCCGTCTTCTTTTCTATAGCATATTTTTGAGAGCAGCGTATGGTATATTGGGTAGACAGCTTTCCCTCATGGGTTAGTCGGGGTTAGGCGAAATGAACTGACATTTACATGCGATTCGATTAGAGGGAGCAGTCCCAAGCAGGGCGTGGTTAAGCGGAGGCGCTTCGTAGGGATGTTCAGTGGCAAGAGATTGGAACAGTGGGGATTCTAAATCCACGGTGTGAATCCCACTGGCCAATGCAGCTTGCTGAAATCCGTGAGCG
>JABVZY010000001.1:8015873-8031535 GCA_020883555.1 Drosophila nannoptera | reverse complement strand
AATAGAGACCGAGGATATAGAGGTAATAGATATGAACCATATCAACGGAGAGATCGTGACAGAGGAGGAAGATACAGATTTTCGGATCGCCCGCACTCACACAGACAACACAGTGAACCTCAGCACGGCGGCTCAACCATGCAGGTCAGGCGGGACTATGGGAACTTCGTGCGTGCCTCCAAAGAGTAGTCTTCAAAACAAAAAATATAAAATTATACGTATACATTATACATTATCATATACTTTATTCAGTATATATATAAGTAAGCACATAATGACTTGAATCTTAAATACTATTTGATGTGTTCCTGTTTGTGCCCTAGACAGCCGACTCCGACAGATTCTTGGGTTTCTCATCTGATGCAGCTGCCGTCATGCCTACGCCCATGGCGCTAAAAAGGTTAGACACTGGACCCGATCCTCCCATTTGGGACTTGTAGCTGTCCATCATGTTGCGCAGCGTATTGACATTTATGTTAATGGGTTCAAAGTCTTCAATATCATCGAAATCGTCATCGGCAGTATTCTGCTGCGATGTACCTGTGCCTGGGCTACCCTTTGCATGAAAAGATTTACCCACAGTGGTCTGAGCCAGTTCGCGATCCATTTGCTCCATGTATGCTTTAATAGTACGGTCCAAATGGTAATTGGCGTCACCGCCACCGCTGGCGTTAGACAGCGCATCGAAGTTACGCTGCAAGTCCTCCTCGTCCGCATAGTCGCTCATTTCTGAATTGGAGTCCCAGTTATCTTCGGGTATCACGAAGTCCAAGAAATTACGGACATGAGTGCTGTCCTGCTCGTCGGCCTGTATCAATGAGTTACGCTTACATGCTTTGCGCATTGAAGCGTTCTTTTTAACCTTAGCATGGTTGCTGGACGTACTTGCCGGTGCCGGCGGTTCATCATCATCCGAATCGAGCTCTTCAATGACATCGCCAGGTCCTTCAATTCCTTCAAAGTTAGATTGCCTGTCCAAGAACTGAGAAAGATTCTTCGTGAATTCCTCGGCATTTATATCGCCATTGGGATTATAAAGTTTTTGGGGACCATAGCGCTGCTGTAGCATGGCATCTAGATCATCGGCTGTGATATTCAGCCAGTCATCCGCATCGCTGGGCAGCAGATTGTTCTCTTCGTCACGCAGCTGCTCGGATGCGCTGTTTTCTCCCGGATGCAACAAAAGTTCTACGATTTCAGCACCTATAAGTGGAGCAGTTCGAAAACGTTCCTGGTTGCCCTTGAAGTACTCCTTGGCCTTGGCAAGCAGGCGTTCATACTCTGCACTGCCCTCAGTATTATCGCGAAAATAGCCTTTGCCTTGTAAGCTCCGCAAATATGCTCGCCATGCAGGGGATTTGTCGTCCATTTGACCGTCGGCACGCTTTGCCTGACTCGCCAATATTTCTAATCCGCTGGCCAGCTTTACGCCCAGCAGTTGTTCCTTGTAACACTCTGGATTAGCTACGGCATCTGTCAGCTGCCAACCGAGTCGACGTTCCGGTGTGTATTGGCTATGCATCAGCATGGCATACAGAAACCTTGTGAAAGCGACATTTGTGCGTTTACGTGGCGTTTCTGGTGGAAAATAGCGCATGGTCCGAAGCGCCTTCGAATCCAAAGTATCTCGCTCGCAGAAGGCGCGCACGGCGGACGCCACCAGGCCGGGTCGCTGTTTGAGCAGCTGTGCAGCGTTTTGTGGTAACTGCACAATTTGGCGATGAATGGAAACATGAGGCTTGGCTGGTTGAAATTCTTGCAGTCGGGAGTCAATGCAGTTCTGGATTTCACGCGAACAGCGGTATAGTGTTGGATTCAGACGTATACGCTGTACGGCAGTAGCCATGGGTATCCTCTTGCAATCGCTGGTATTAGAGGCATTCTGTAGAAGTTGCAGGGCTCCATTGACAATATAGACGCGTTGTTCACACATCTCGGGATTGGCCCAGTCGGGAAGGGCATCTGCCGCCTCGATCAGTAGAAACTCACCGTCGTTATCAAAAACGCGTGCTATGCAATCCGGACGGGAGCGGGTCAATTCGCTCAAAAGATAGACTATGAACCATTCATCGGTTATGTTGTCGCCGTAATGTGTGACGCCATGCAAATGGGGCTGCAAAACTAAAAGCAGAAAAATTTGCTGAAGCTAAATATAGGCGCGTAAATAATGTACATTTATATAGTGCTAACCCTCAGGCTCTTCTCCGTCCTTGTTCTCTTCCTCATTTAGCAAACGTTCCTCAGGGCTAGCCGTACGTGATTGCAACTGAAATTCGTCTTTGTTCCAAATGTAACAGCGTTCGGCGACTTTCTGCTCCACAATAGACATGCAGTCAGCACGTATGTGCTCTAACTGTTGGCGCAATTCCTTCTCGTCATTCTCGTGGCCGTCACCTATCTTTGGAAATAAATAGTACTCGACGAAATCGTCCTCGCGAACGAACTCCAAATTGGCACCTGGCAGCTTATTCATTGCCTTTGTTGTCTGCCTTTGTTTTGTTTTGGCTTAACGTGACTCAGTTTCAGGCGAAAGCGTGTGTATCCCCTAGTGGGCGCTGTCCGTTAGCAAAATGGCAAAAACTTGACTTTTTTATATCAGTTTTTCAGAAATTACACTTCTAGTAAGAATTCCAATAGATTTTTATAAAGTTTTCATTTATTATTTGCAAAGTAAAGGGCACTGCGAGCTGTTGCTGTAGTTCACTACAAGGCTAACAAAAGATTATCGATAACAGTAACGATATCCATTTTTCGATAAATTAACTAATTTAACGTTTATTATTATACATGAATTTCAAAAGGGAATTGAGACCGTTTTTATTGCATTGAATGTTACAGCTGGCAGAATTTGAATTTTTAACTTATATGAGATAAATATATAAATGTATAAACACAGCAAATGGTGTACGCTTTAAATGCTTCTTGAGCTTAGCTATATTTGATTGACGATGACATTGGCATCAATAAAAATATTCATATTTTTGGGCATGTTGCAACATTACTTCCATGGATTTTTTCCCTTGCAAAACACCATTACGCTCCATATAGTTCCAAATGGAAGCCATAAAAACGCAGAACAGTATGACGCCAAATACAATAAATTTGAGCAGTAAATATATGGTCTTTAGTCCCACAGGTGCTGGAAATTCAATGAGAAGGACAAGGAGGATAAATAGAACAGTAGCAGCACTGTAATATAATAGACGGTCCGTTTTCAACTGTAACAAAGAAGCATCGCACAGAGCAAGTGCCTCATTGAGCGCTGCCGTGCGTGCAGCAGGCAAGTGATGAATAACGGACGAGCGACCGTTTCTATTCGGGAATCCAGAAGTATCAGATCCCTCAACTGGGCAAACATCTTCAGACAAGCTACACCGTACATTTTCGGTAATCACAGCATTTTCTTCTCCGATTCCTTTGTCGCTGTCCTTTGGTAACCGACTAATTCTTATTTTAGCCAGTACAGCCTCGTGATCCGAGTAACTAAACTTTTGACCAGGCACACGTTCAGGGAATGGTAGCTTATATTCAAGAATCTCTGCTTTGATGTTATCAGCTCCTCTCACAAATATATGGTCAATTCGTATGCCTTGTGGGTTTTTGGCTAGCGCACGTTTAGTTGTATACGAGTTTCTGCTGCATTCGTTGGTCCGAAAAGTGTCCGAAGTACAGCTGTCTGACATATTTGAGGTATAGAGTAGCACCTTATATGAAATGTCCTCTGGCTGTGTGTTGAGATCGCCAGCTAATATTTGGAGCACCGAATTGCCCCGCGTAGCCTCTATGAACTGGGCTGTGTCAAACGCTTGAATTACCCGATGTGTCTTGTATTCATCGTTAGCGTTGTCGTACTCTGCATGCAGATGAGCATTGTAGAGATGCACGATTTGATCATTGATTAGAATCCGGCAAAGGCCCACGCCTTTGCCTCCAAACCAGTCGGCGTGTTGGATACGATGGAAGTAGCCGTTGACAGACCAGGTATGGAATAATGTACCCAAAATTGGGTATTTGGAAAGCACCAGAAGACCGGCACCCATGACACCGCTGTGAAAGTAGTGCGCATACGGCAATACATTTGACGTGCTCTGTTGAAGTTGCTGGCTATCATGTTGTGACCATACCTCCTGTAACGACACTACATCGTATTTACCAGTGTTAAGTTCATCGCATATAGCCTCTATACGTGGCGCCCGATCACTTGAGACAAGTGGAATGCCCCTGTAATTATAATTGAATTAAGGCAACGTTAGCAGTTGCACACTTCAAGGCGCGTGACCAAATTGAGGAAATTGTAAAAATAAATAATCACAACTCACCAAATGTTCAAAGTTAAAATTTTCAGCTCCAATAATAGCATCTTGATATGTGTAATGTTTCTGATTGCCTCATTGGCTATCACTCGCGTACAATGTACGCTTGTAGCACAGCGATAAGATTAGTATTTATTTCCAAACAAACAGAGAATATGTAAAACGCATTTCTCGTCTCACTTAAAGTGGTCTGCGCGCAAATTTGATCGCAGTGAAGTTAGCCCTGCGCCATTTTGCCCCACGTGAAGTTAGCCGTAGGTTGCCCGAAATCCAAAAACAGCAAGGAGCATATGAAACGAGTAAAATAATTTAAACTTATTTGTAATTCAAAGCAACGAGACAAATATGGCTCGAACGGAGTTGGAAATAAAAAAGCATAAGCGTAAGGCAAAAAAACGAAAACATGACACGCAGACAACAGGCAGTGAAGACGAAGTGGCTAACAAAAGCTTAATCGTAGAACAAGCAATGGACAAACAAACGGAAAACCTGCACCAAAATGGTATAACAAGTTCTCTATCAAATAGTGTCATAGAAATTGCAGGCACGTCTCCTAAGCGCAAATACCAGACGGAGAGTAGTGCTATGAAAGGAAAACGCAGCAAACAAAAGGATGACCCTAAACAGAACGAAGCGGACGAGGAAGAATTAAATGATATGCCCACAGCAGAACAGTTGGAGGAAGCGGCCAAACCAGAGAACTTAAACGCCATTGTTACGGTGCGACAAAAGAAGAAAAAGAAACACTTACAGCGATTAGAGGTGCAAAAGGATCATAACGCCGACAAGGAGAGCAAGCGGAACGAGGAGTATCTGCGCAAGTGGCTGGACCATCGAAAAGATTGGAAATTCGAAAAGCTGCGACAAATTTCCATACAGCAAACGGCGTTCGATGAGAAAAAGCTCAGCACAGATGTTTGGCCTATCGCCTTGGCGTATCTGGCGGGCTCCAAAGGCGCTGCAAAGACTACCATCTGCAACCTGGCCGAAGAGGCTATACAGGAAATGGATATACAGTGTGACCAGCTTAGCGATGATGTTGAGCGACAAGCTATTGTTGAATCCACGCGCTATCAGCGTGCTCGCAACCTGCTTCAAAGTTTCGACTAATCGTTAGCTTATAATTTTAATATAATTAGTTAACAGCGTTCTTGTTAAATATTAGGGTTTAATAAACAGTAGAAAAAGGTTTTAATTACAAATCCACGTAAGCCATAAGCTTGTCCAAGTGTTCAATGCGTTGTTGCAATAGCTCTTGCTCTTCCACCTTATAATCCTCAAGTTTTGCCATCATAAAATGCTGCATAAACAAGCGGATGCTTTGTTTAAACTGTCGCAGCTTGGTGTTCTTATTTATTCGTTCAAACGCTTGGTATAGTTGGCTTTCCTCGCTGGTTAGAAGCAAACGCGTCATAATCTCGCGCATAAAATAGAAGCTGAGTTTGTGCAACTGCATAAAGTCCACCACCTTTAGCACGGACAGCTGCAGACCGGAAGAAAGTATGACCTGCTGCAGAAAGCACGCAAAGTTGCGTATCTGAGTTTTGGAAAGCTTTTCAATGTCATTGATGCGATCCCAGCTGGCAAACTGAAAGGCCAGCTGAAATTTACGATTGTACTGACAGAATTTTAGGGCCAGATGGGCATAATATGGATTCGCGTTGCGCTCACTAAGTGCACAATGGATAATGACGTACGCAATATCTCGTTGATCCTTCAATGATAAATGCAGTATCTTTTCGAAAGCATCCACATAGTCATCGGCGCTCATGATAATGCAAAAGATGTTCCGTCGCTCAGCAGTGTTCATATGTTGCTTTTTGGCTAGCTGGAGCAGCTTTTCCGAGTAGCGTTCGCTGCCTGCCTTGTGTTGCTCCTTTCCTTGTTGGGCCTGAGCAGAACCCATTTCGGATAAATTGCCAGCCCATGCCGAGCCAACAATCCACCATTTGCCAAGCTTGTCGGCGCGCAGTAGATCTTCCAGAGTGATATTGAGTGTTACAACATATCGGTCATTTCTTAGCATTGCCTTCAAACGCTTACGTAGCGTCTCAGCGAGCTCTGGATCATATTGCGGCAGCTTGGTCATATTATTGTTTTTTACGGCATTCAAAATATCTACCATGAAGCGTAACCTTGGATTTTCCTTTAGCTCAAGCGGCGACGCAGCAATTTGTGACTGTACATTGTGCATCATGGTCTTAAAAGCCAATGGATCATCTTTACGCAAACGAAATCCAACATTTTGGAAAATTAGCAAAAGACATTCAACTGCCTTCTCGCACAAGCTGCCCGCCAGCCGATCAATGAGCTCCAATAACAAACGATGCTCGTAGATTTTAAAGATGTACATATAGCACAAGATGAGAACCAAATTGTTTAAACGCTTATCCTCCACCTCCAGTGTAGCAATATTCTTTATATAACCATCAAATTGTTCCACGAAAATTTGCAGAAAATGCGCACCAATCTCGTTGCCAATGTGCGCATGCAAGAAGGCGAGCAGCACCATGTGCTCCTGCACCATTCGTTCATTTGCTCGAGTTCGACCGATTAGAGCCTCCTGCAGCAACTTTGTTAGCGTCGCGTTCATATTGTAACGAGAATTCTTCATATATAACGCCTCGATGCCACTTGAAATCTTATGAAGATTCGCCTCTGACAATCGATTAAGATATCCTTTACATTGTTTTTGCAGTCGTGCCAGTTGCTCCGCCTGTTGCGCAGCGGCATCTTCACTGACGGCAAATAATGCTCGTTGATGAGGAGGTATGTACTTTTGACCAGTAGCTTTTGCCTCTGTGTTTTCATTATTAGGCAAAATATTACCTTCGGCATCGCGGCGACGGCCATAAATATCTTCCTTGTCTGAAAAAAAAATTGCAAGTTAATAAGTTAATGTGGTGATTTACAAAATATTGTTTCGTTGAATACAATTTGTTTTCTCAGCACCCTGATCGTCTTCAGTATTTGATTGTAAACTGTTCTCGTTCTCCTCTGCCTCACTATTATCCATTTGCTCCATGTTTTCATCTTCTTCCATTTCACTACACTCCTCCGCCATATCCATTGATTCGTCTTCATTCTCATCGCTCCACATGGCAGCTTCATCGTTTTCCTGCTTTTCTTTAAGCTCTTTCTTGCGGCGTTGCTTTTCCTCCCATTTCTCTTTTTCTTCTTCGTCATCCAAAACAAAGTCGAGCAGATAGTCCAGACCGTCACTGAACATTTTTCGTACCAACCGATTTTTGTCTTTCGTTTTGTTCAGCTTCAATTTCTTTTCCAGCTTGGCTATTTCCTTATCCTCCTCCTTGTTTTCCAGTTTGAGTTGCTTCATTCGCTGTTTCTTCGATTTAGTAATCAGCTCTCTCTGTTGACGCAATTCTCGCTTGCGCACCTCCATTTCATCCGCTCTTTGTATGCCGGTGTGCTTTTTGGGCTTCCTGCCCAGGGGCTCGAATGTTCCCAATTTGTCATCCGCCTCTGCGTCAATAAAATCGGATGCAATGGATTCATCATCATCCTCGTCCACGTCGCCAGATAGCAGTTCTTCTCGGGATATTTTCTCTGGTAGCAATTGTTTCTTTTTCGGCTTTTTCTTCCTCTTGGACTTTTTTGCTGCTGCTAACGCCGCAGCCGCTGCTGCTTCGGCTACGCGCTGCGCTCCGTTTGTCTTGTCCGCATGGTAGATCCTTTTGTTGTTTTTCTTAATTTCCAGTTTAATTTTACGCTGCTCCTTGCGACTGAGCGGTTTTTTTCGTACCTGCACTTCCTTGCCTTTCAACTTGACCATGACAGATTTGTTAAATGTTAGTGTTGCAAAATCAGCTGCGCACAACACGTGCGTGGTATATTTTAGTATATTTTTTCTGAGAAGCTCAAAAATTTTCCAGGTCAAACAGCTGAGCGGTGTTTGTTTTTCAGTTGGAGTGATATTAATTGCTATATTTTGCTCAATAAAAGTTTAACAGTATGTCGACACGCTGGTATCCAATTTATCAACGCGGTAACCCACAGTTACGCGTCTTTTTGCCCAATTTTTGGATGAAACTCATACGACCCACAGAGGAGCAACCGGCTAATGTTGTCACCTTTGCTGTGTCCACGGAAATGACCAAACACGATGTGAAAAACTATTTAGAAAAAATTTACAAAGTGTCCGTTGTAGACGTTCGCACGCGCATTGCGCTAGGCGAGACCATGCGAGATCAAACATACGGATATGTGACCAAGAAAGACGATGTCAAATTGGCTTATGTAACCATGGTAAATTTATGGATGTTATGCCATGCATCAATTCACGTTCGCTTCTTTTTGCAGCCGAAAACAGAAGCGTTTATTTTCCCAGATCTGTTTGTGAACAAAGCAGAAAAACAAGAGAAAGAGGAAAAATCACTTGATGAATCAAAGGAAGGCTTTCGAAAGTTTCTGGATCGTAACAAGAAGAGACCCGGAACGCCGGGCTGGTACTCTATTTAAGCTTTAAATTAATAACTAGTTTACGTCGTTTTCAACGATCTATAACATTTATTTTGAAAACCCCAGATTGTTCATTAAAAAGTATTTAAAGCTTTGAAAAATATAGCACGGCCCAGGCTGCATATTTACTGCTTAGCGTTTTTAACAGCTGTGGCTACCCAGGCACGTATCTTGTCCTCGTCCTGTAGCCCTACCATGCGCTGAACCTCTTTGCCATTTTGCATAATAACCAGAACAGGAACAGCGCCTACGTCATAGTCCAGTGCTAGCTCACTGTGCTCATCAATATCCACTTTGGCAAGCTTGATGGAACCAGCCTGCTCGCCCACAATGTTTTCGATGCGTGGAGTAAGTAGTTTGCAAGGATTGCACCAGCTGAACAGAGAGAGTGGCATATAAATTATAGATTCTAACGAAACAAAAATAAACTCACGTTGCAAAAAAGTCCACTATTACGGGTTCTTGGCTATTCTTTACTTTCTTATCAAAGTCTTCTGCGCTTTGAACTTTGAAAATTTCTCGATTGTTTGATGTCAATGAGAAAGCACGTTGACTAATACGCACCTGTCGTACCACATTTTCGAGCAGATTAACCATTTGTCTCTGCATTTTGTAATTTTTGTCAAACTACGAGTTATTTGAGACTGTGCGACGATTAAACCTGCAGGGCTACCAGCTATCGTGTAACAGCTGTTTCGCTTTTGTTGATCAATGTGACCACAAGCAATTAACAAGTAAATACTGAATTTTCAGTATTTCAAAGTAAACTGCATTAAGATTCGCCGGAAACAGAGCACGTACAATTTTTGAAAATTATTAGGTTTAGGTAAATGTTAAATGTTTTGACGTTCATTAATAGAACTTTAAGATAAGATTTCGATATACGTACTAATAGTAATATATTGTTAGCGATTTAGTATCCTTCTACAAGGTATAAATAAAAAATAAATTTCGAGTATGATTAGCTTTTTTAATACCATTCATTTATAGTTTTTACAATAACAATTAATTAGCCTACAAGAGCAAGATGCATATAATTTGGGTTTGAATAAAATTTAGTGAATATACATACAGAGTGAATGGTTCATTCAGATATTGAATGAGAAAACTTTACAAAACTACGCGACTTTGATGAACAACTGACAGGAATACAAACATCTGTGAGCAAGTTTATTATATATGATTGACATAAGAGCATAAAATTTCAGAGAGAGCTATTACAAAAACAATAGTAACAATATTTCTCTTGTCCAATATAGTATTTTTTATTTGTTTGACAGTCTGGCAAACAACGAAACAATAATATTTTCTGATAATAACGACACTTTAAAATCTAGAATATCCCGAAATTTAAATGAATCCACATATCGATAGTGCAATCGATGGTAGCGAAGCTCTAACACACGTACTTGTATATACTCACACTCTAACACGTATTCGCATCAGGTATAAAAAATTGTAATATCATAAGTTCAATTGATTTAATTGCATACTAAAATCAAATTTAAAGTGTTCGTTTCATTTCGACAATTTCTTTGACAGTTTTCTGATTACGTAGAAGAGATCATTGAGCGTTACGGGAAGACGGGCCACGTATTCTGGGTCAATTAGTGGGCGCCTCCCGAACTGCGTAAATGGCAAGTAGCCATAGGAAAAGTGGAAGCAGTAGAAGACGAACAGTAAAGGACATCATAGGTAGCTCAATGGATGATCTTTCGCAGGGCGACATATGTCGCGTCTGTAGATGCGAAGAAATGCCAGATCGCCCTCTCTTCTATCCATGCATTTGCACTGGCAGCATTAAATACATACACCAAGATTGTCTAATGCAATGGATGCGTTATTCGCACAAGGAATACTGTGAGCTCTGTGGCTACCGTTTCAGCTTTCAGCCCATCTATGCAGCAGATATGCCACGTGTTCTACCGCTACGAGATGTACTAATGGGTCTGATGTCTGCCGTTTTGGCAGGCGCCCGGTGCTGGCTGCATTATTCCTTGGTGGGTCTGGCCTGGTGTGGTATGGTTCCGCTATCAGCATATCGTACCTATCGTTATCTATTCCGGGCTAGCTCATTTGATATGATTCTTTCGTTGCCATTCGATATCTTCTCCATGGATAATCTGACTGACGATGCTTTTCGTGGAATTTTTGTGGTGATCTGTACGCTCTTGTCATTCATTGGACTTGTTTGGCTGCGGGAGCAAATTCTTCACGGCGGTGGACCTGACTGGCTAGAACGCGACGATGCCCCGGTCGTAGCGGCTGCTCCAGTTGCGCTTGCCGCCGCAGCAGCGGTTGTGCCGCCAGTAGAACCAGATCCTGCTCAGGATGATAACAACAATGGCAATGTACCGCAGGGTGTAGCTATGGATAATGCCGAACCACTTGCTGCGAATCCAGCCGAAAATGAAGCTGATGCTCCACAGCTAGCGGCGGAGCCTGCTCCGGCTGCTCCTGTCGGTGGAGGAATTGCTGCGGATGATGCTGACAATGATGAACAGAACTGGAATCCTATGGAATGGGATCGTGCTGCCGAAGAGCTCACCTGGGAACGTTTGATTGGCTTGGATGGTTCACTTGTCTTCTTGGAGCACGTATTTTGGATTATCTCTTTAAACACTATGTTCATCTTCACGTTTGCATTCTGCCCGTATTGTGTGGGAAACTTCATACTCAGCTCTATGGATATTTTGCAGCCGGAAAAGCCATTACTACATTTCCATGGATTGCTCACGACGCTGTTTGGATACTGTTGCATCGGACTTACTCTGGTTGTGCTGCACTTCTCTGCACGTGTCTTTCGATTGCGCCGAATCTGCTGGTTCATTGGACTCTGTTACATTGTGGTGAAAGTATCATTGCTTTCCGTAGTTGAGATCGGCGTGCTCCCATTAATTTGCGGCTGGTGGTTGGATATATGTTCGCTGCCATTACTTGACGCTAGCCTCAAGGATCGAAAGGCCGGCTTTAAGGCTGCACCGGGTACATCTCTATTCGTTCACTGGATGTTCGGTATGGTCTATGTCTACTATTTCGCCGCCTTCATATCGCTGCTGCGTGAAGTGCTACGTCCGGGTGTGCTTTGGATCTTCCGCAACGTTAATGATCCTGATTTCAGTCCTATACAAGAAATGATCCATGTACCCATTGTGCGTCACATACGTCGCTTAGTTGCGTCGGCCATGATCTTTGGATTTGCCGTACTGCTAATGCTATGGCTACCGATACGCATATTGCAGGTGGTCTGGCCCAACTTCTTGCCCTACGCCCTTAGCGGTGACTCTGAGGTGAATGACTTGAGTTTGCAACTACTTTTGCTGCAGGTAAGTAATATACGTCTTCCAGTGTTTCCTGTTTTTCATAAAATATCTTATACTGTGTTATAGATTGTACTTCCCGGCTTCTTCGAGCAGACCCAAACCCGAATTTGGCTGAAGAGTCTATTGCGTATTTGGTGTACGGCAGTAGCCTGGCTGCTTGGCATTAAAAGCTATTTGCTACCCGCACCTGAACCACAAGCGGAAGAAGCAGAGCCAGCTGCACAGCCAGCGGATGCAGCAGGAGAGCCAGGTGTTGCTGCACCGGCGCCACCTCCGCCACCACCACCGCCACCCGCTCCCGAGCCAGCTCTTCCACGAAATTTAGCTGCCGCCCATCAGGCGATTATGCAGCGAGATGTACCAGTGGGATTTCAACCATACGAGCGACCGACTTTCTTTGCACTTCGACTGTGTGCTCTTCTATTGTTGATGTGCTTTTCTCTTGTGTGCGGCGCCATGCTGATTTTAACCGTGCCTGTCTACATTGGACGTCGCTTGATGATGCTCTGGACAGGTCAGCCCGGGGACAAAAGTTCTCTGCAAACGCTTGACATACCGCTGCCAGATTCGGAAACGGCACTCAAAAATGAACGTTTACTTCGTCCCCATGAACTCTACACAGCTGAAATTGGTGGTTATCTCTGTTGGATCATATCTCGCGGCGTGGCCGTAGTTGCGACGCTTCTGCCTCAGGGTCGTACTGCCATTGTCAACAAGCTCAAGCATTGGGGACGTGTCGCAATGCAATATGCTATCCCAGTTTTGACACTGCTCGGCATATTTGTGCTGGTGCCGTTCTTGCTTGGACTACTGCTGGAACTGGTCGTTATCATACCGATGCGTGTGGGCTGGCGCAAGACACCCATATTATTTTTGTGGCAGGATTGGGCACTCGGTGTGCTCTACACTAAAATCGCCATCGCCCTCACACTGATGGGACCCGACGGGCATCTAAAGCAGGCACTGGAACGCGCATATACCGATGGACTGCGAGATTTCGATTTGAATTTCGTAATGCGAGATCTGGTCGTGCCGGTGGTGACAACATTTGGCCTCGCTCTGGCCATACCATATGTATTTGCCCATTCAATTTTGCCGCTTTTCTACTCGGAGCCGTACACGTTGCTGGATGTCGCAAATAATATCTATCCGTTGAGCTTCATTGTTTTAGGCACCGTTTGGTTTGCGCTCTTGCAAATCAACAAGCTAAAGAAGCTCTACTTATCGATTAAAGTGGACAAATATCTGGTAGGACAGCGGTTAATCAACTATGAGCATCGCAAGAAACAGCAGGCAGACCAAGCGGCGGCACACAGGGCAGCACGAAATGCCCACTGATATATCTCTGTTTAATTATATGCGGTTCGCCCGGAGCAAGCCATCTTGGTCTGCAAACGGAATGAGGAGAAAAAACGAAATAATTTGCGCCCGGGCATACGCTTCAAATTAAAAAGTGAAACAATTTCTCGATTATCTGCTGCAGTTATATTTTTATACGGTAACCAAAACTGTTTCGTCATAATATTGTTTTAATTTCTGCTTGTAGGTCCTTAATTGTATGATAATTTGAGATATCCAAAAATTACCCAACAAAAAAAAAAAAAAAACGGGATATTTAAAATGGACTCTTGGTAAACGTGGTGAAAACTTTTGAGTAGCTCTACGAACTTGTAAAAATTATGTATGAATATATACATTTAATATTATATGATATATAATTAATAAATAAATTTAAATTTAAACTTCAAAGGAAAACTCAACGTTTTTCTTTACAGAACTGAAAGAAAAAACAATGGAAAATTATTTACATTTGATATTTGCAGTTATAGCTGGCAGATCTGCCTGTATGTACTTGTACAGCCTCTGGCAGGACGCTCGATACGAGTCCTTCGCTTCGAGAAGTTCTTTAGGATATCCTGCCTGCCAGCATGGCCCATTCATGTTCAGGCAACAATTTGTTGTGTGCCAGTTAATGCACTTGCACGCCATGCTGAAAGTAGGCTAGCTAATTAAACGCTGATTGTGCACTGGCTGGGCGCTTCTTTGGCTTCCTGTTGCCTGCTGTTGGCCACTTCATTATGTGCATTTCTGTGGCCAGAATGTCGTCCCGTCTGCGACATGATAATGCAACCAGCTGGGCTCCGTCACACAACAGCCAGCCGAACGACCGACTCACTGAGAATTCCAATTACGTTTGGAACAACATCGATGAAGAGCACACTCCAGCGGAGGGGCCTTGGGGGGGTGGGGTGGAGGGGGGCTGCGTTCTGGTGTTACTGCCAGCAGAGGACAGGTTGAGCATATTGATGGCTCAACTAAGGCGTAAAAAAGATGTAAAATAATTTACGTTCCGAGGCCTGGGCAGAGACAGGCGCTTGGCTGATATTCTGGGGCCCGTCTATTATTTTATGCGAGAGAGATGAGATTGAATGGAATTTCTTTTGATTTGTGGCCATTCAGTGATTATCTCTCAACTTTTATCATTTTTGCTTTATCAATTTATTTAAGCCTAATTGCGGCAACGGCGCTCTGCCATAAGCCCACCCAGCTCGATAGCCTCGCCCAAGCCACCTCCGGGTTGAGGCTGGCCATTGCCCACACCGGACTTATTTAATTTCTTAGCCTTTGTCCGGCGTGCGTGTTTTATTGGCCATAATCGGGCAGCTGGCAGCACTTAGCACTCCTTAAGTTTTACAACTTCACGCTCAATCAGCGTCGCCAGCTCCGAAGGCGTCGATGGCTATAAAACGCAGCTGAACGCTCCCGAGCTTGAAACTTCAAAAGGGCCGCAAGAAATGCCCGGGCACGCGGAAATTCAAGCAACTCAGGTAAAACTGGGTTAAAAGCCACGAAACCCACAACTATTCGAGCCATATATATTGTTAGCCCAAACAAAAACAAAAACAAAAAAAAGAAGAAAAAAGGAGAAAAAGTCACCAAGGGTACGACCCGCTGCGCTGGCTGGCCGAGCCTTGGGCGAAAAGGAAAAGATGCAGCAACAGAAAACATGGATCAAAAACAACCGCCGGTTGCCCTTTGTTACGAGAGTAGTTTGCGTTTTTTGTATTTTTTTTTAAATTTTTTTTTTTTGAGTTTGCAGCAACAAGGCGGACGACTCGTGGGACAATTTAACACAATCTGATTGGAATTTGAGTTACATTTTAAAGGATACCTTGACAAAGGCAGATGTATACAGGATTTGAGCAATGCGTTCATCATAATCTCGAAAGCCCAGGCATTTGCGAGTCCCAGCTAATTATAGGGTATCCTTGTGCTCTGCTACGCCCGAACAACTCGCAGCAAAAGTTGGCCCTCATCAGCTTGTTCAGCTGCTGTGGTTAGCCGTCTTCTCAGCGGCAAAGCTTTTCCACAAACTATTTCATTTTTACGTTGAGCAGAAATGATAAAATATGGCAAGGCAAATCAAAGGTCCAAAAAATAAAAAAAATAGGAGAAAATAATATAATGATAATAATGTAAAAGGCAATAACAAAAGAGATTAAGTGAAACACTTTTTGCCCCGGCAACGCGCAGTAATTTGATAGAC
>JABVZY010000001.1:7899757-7920668 GCA_020883555.1 Drosophila nannoptera | reverse complement strand
TCTCTTACGAGCAGCTATGTAGCAGACGCTGGAGCTCGCAGCATTCTTGTCTACGATATAACGGGCAACAAATCGTACCGGATCGTCTTGCCACGGGCCACAGCACCGACTAGCGATGTACTCTACGTGGCCCTCACTTCCAAGCCGGATGGCACCTCGACTCTGTTCTTCAGCTATCTGAGCTCGCCGCGCCTCTACTCCATCAAGGGAGAATATTTGCGCGTGGGCCAGGGCGCCGGCTCCATAATAGATGTCGGACCCAAGCCGTACGGCAAGCAGGCGGTGCTGCTCGGCGCCGATGGCGGCACCTCGCTCTTCTTCCGCTACAAGGGCGAGAACGACATCTATCTGTGGGACTCGGAGACCTGCTTCAAGGCCTCCAACTTGCAGGAGGTGCAACGTGGCGGCGATTGCCGTCTATCCACACAGGTGCTGCCGGGACACAAGCGTTTCATGTGGGCGCTGGAGAGCAATTTCCATGACTTCATCTCGGACCGCACCGGCTGCAATGGCGCCTCCATTGTGCTGCATCCCGTTGTGCGCGAATGTGACGATTGATCGGCGACAATGTCTTCGGTTCACATTTTATTAGTTGTTAAAAGTTTTCGTATTACATAAAGAACAGTTTTTATTTCCCCAAAAAGCTTAACATTTTCCCGCAACGCATGTGTATTTGGAGAGATCAAATATCTGGCCCGGCTGGCAGCTGCCGTGCTCCATATTTTCGTTCTTGGCGCTGCAGAAATAGAACCGATTGCAATCGGTCAGATCGGCCGTCATGCCGATCCGCTGGCACTTGGCCGGCTCGGCGACCCCATTATCGCCGGCCGGCGTTCCATGGCGGCACACGAGGAACTGAGCATCGAAATAACTGCCGCTCGGACACTGGCTGAACTTCAGAGCTCCGTTCACACAGTAATAATACTCATCCGCGGCGTTCCCCGGATACAACATGCCATTGCGACACCCAGCCGAGTCGGCGGCAAAGGACAAGCTGGCGCTCAAAGCGAACAGCAGGAATGGCAACAATTTGGCATAATTCATTTGGAAAGACTACAGCCGAACTCCGCTCCGGGCTGGAGCTTAAATAGCGCCAGATAAACACGGCCACGGGTGTAGCAGAGCATTAATTGAAAGCTGGAGATAAGATAGTGTCGCGGCATTGAGCGGGCACGTTAACGTTGGGAAGCTAGATCCTCTTGGGAGACAGCTCTTGACATGCTCAAGTATCAGTTTATTAATGGAACATATTTAGCTATAAGCTATTGGCGTTTGGGCTTGCATACGGCGTTACGACCATCGAAGGTGGAGCCATCGGGACACTCAAAGTGGTAAAGCTCGCCGTTCAGACACAACAGATAGCCATGCTCGGACTCGGCGGCATACAGCTTCGATTCCTCGCAGCGCTCCGCGGAGCGCTTCTCCAGGGGCTGCAGCTCGGATTTACAAGCTAGCTGGTCGACATCGAAGTAGGAGCCCGCGGAACATCTCTGATAGACAAGCTTGCCGTCTTGGCAGTGATTGAAGCCGTATTTGGTTTCCGCCGCATACTTCATGCCCTCATCACAAGTGTCGGGCTCCATCAGGCACAGACTTGAGTGCTCGTCGAAGTAGAAGCCCTGGTCGCATGGTTCATACACCATGTGGCCATCGAGGCACAAGTAGTAGCCCTCCTTCGTGTCCGCCGGATAGAACATACCATTAACGCAGGTCGGCTCAATGGCCTTGGCATTGCTGTCTTGAACGCAGATGTGGCCGTTGAAGCTGTAGCCAGGGCTGCACTTCATCATCAGTGGGTAGAAGATGTCCTGGTCGCCCAGCTTGTCCTTTTGACAGATATAGAAGTAACTGCTGTTGGCCGCCCAGACGCCCATTTGACCCAAATAGTTGCAGGTGTATTGCTTCTCCGAGCAGAGCTCGCTCTCGCGCGGCAAGGTGCAGCTGGACGTGAGCAGTGAGTATGCGGCTCCATTGGTGCACTGACGTGGCGTGTCCACGCTCTGCTCGTTGCACTCGTGGTAGCTGCGGCAGTCGTACGGATCGGGAAATATGCCCGGCTGCTGGCAATAGAACTTGCCGCGCACGGGCACCTGGCATTTCGGCTGCCAGGTGCAGCCGATAGTCCCCTCATCACTGCAGTAGAAGCCGCGCTCCGACTGGCATGTCGTCATGGAGACGGTCTGCCACTGGCCATCCACCTGGGAGCAGAAGCCCAGAGTGGAGCAATCGACGCACACAAAGCCTGCCAAGCGCAGCTGCTGGCATGGATTGAACACTAGCTCAGCGGAATCGATGGCCAGACTTCTGTTGGCGCTGTTATCGGCACGACAGCTAACCAGGGAACTAACGAGAAGAAGACACAACTTAAGCAAATTCATTTCTTAGACTGTTGGCTGGGGATTCTGCAGCAGCTGCTTAAATAGCTCGAGATAAGTTTCCGAAGTAAATGTCAAGACCGTAATTAAAAGATAATTGTGGATGGTTCATTGAAGCCATAAGAGAACAAAGTTTTACATAAGCAATTAGTTACTATTTTACAATTTGCATGAGCCCAGCACGCAGACAGACTGCTCCTTGCGATAGTAGGTGCCGGCGGGACACTCCAAGTGGCGCATCTCCCCGTTCAGGGCGGAGCAGTAGTAATATTTATGGCAATCATGCGGGTCGGCCGAGAGTCCCACATGCTGGCATCTGGCTGGCAATACGGTAAACGAATCATCATTGGGATCCACAACCTCGGGCTGGGATGTCGGGTACGGGGGCAGGATGCCCTGGTTGGCCTGGCGACACACGAAATCCGCAAAGATCTCGCCGTCGTTGCAGCGATGCAGTGAGGGATAAATGACGACTGTGTCGTTTAGATTTTGATTCACGGTCGACTTGCACACGTAAAATATGTTTGGATTACTGGGCCAGGCTGCCACATATCCCACCCGGGGGCAATGGTACTGCGGCTCGGTGCACACGCTGCTCTCCAGTGTCATGGAACATTGGCCGGTGCGCGCGTCAAAGGCCTTGTCGTTGCCACAATCAACGGCCGCTGCCACAAGGGTAGCGCCAACAAAGTAACACATATGATACTTCTGGCAATCGTAGGGATCCGGAAAGATGCCCTGGGAGGTGCACTGAAAGTTGCCCACAATGCCAAACGGATGGCATGGCCCTGTGGCATTCGAGCAGGTGCCTAGTCGCATATTGCAATAGTAACCGTTCGCCACATCACACGATTCGACCGGTATATTCACCCAGCCATTCGAATGTTGCACACAGGTGGCCAAAAGTTCGCAGGATTCACAAATGGGTCCGGGTGTCTGACGGCCCTCGCAATTGCTCGTCTCTCTGGGCTGGATGATGCGCGTGGTAACAATGGCAGCAGTCATCAATTTGATGACGTTGAGCAGAAGCTAATTATCAATTGTCGAGACATAAAGGAAGAGATAGAGAGAAGAGTAATTAAATTAAAGTCGATAGAGTTCATTTAACCACTTACCATGCCAAAATAGAGCTTATTAAAGGACATGTTGAATGACTACAAGATCACTGTAACTTTGAGCACGTCTAATTGCAGCAAAGTGCTTAAATTGTCTGATTTGATAGCGAGGCTGGGAACTACAAAAACAGTTTGACTCACAGCCCAAATATAGCGGACCTACAAAGGTAATGATATCTTCGACTCTGACATTCGGGCCGAGAACCCGTCTTTATATCAATTAAGAGATGTGTGTTCCATTTGCCACCGCGTGTTTGTAGAGTATTTGTGTGTGTGTGTGTGCGTTTGTGGATGTCTTGCGAAAGTTCAAGATTGGGCAAGGTGGAAAACACAACCATTACAACGATCAGCGATTAGAAACGAATGGAATGGAATGGAATGCTATTGAGCAAAAGTGCTCTATTTACACAAAAAACATTATCGTGAGATCTTTGCTTAAAATGATCTTTAGCTTATGCCATCTACACGTTTCTCTTAATAAACATAAAGCACTTAAGTTGAGATGAAAAACTAAATATTTGCGAAAGGTTTGCTTGGATTGTTTACTTGGAATCGCAACTGGCAGACAAATTTCGAAAATCGACCGCGCAGCCTTACCGATAGACGTCAAACGTGTTGTTTCATATTTGTTGGAACCGATTTAAAAAACTAGTTATTTAGTATTTTGTTATCGAAAATAGAACTTTCAACAGAAATCTAGCATATTCCGGTTGTGCTGTGCACAGGCACACCGACACATAATTAATAATATTATATTTACAATTTCTAATGGATTTCGTACACGAAGCTGTAGCGCTCGGAGTAGACTTGCTCATCCTTGGCCTCTGTGTACGCGAATATGTAAACTACAAAACCACAGCAAAGGTGCTAAAGGTAAGAGCAGCCCCATATTCAGACTGCATGCATAATCATGTTCGAATCGTTGAATTGCAGGAAGCGCCTCAGTACAATATAGATGGCGAGCTTAAGAATATTGTATCCCGACAACAGGATAAGAAAATACCTTATGCTGTTATTCGTGGCACAGTCTCCCCAATCGGTGTGCCACTGCGCAGTTCGTTTGTGCCAAGCGTGAGCGGAGTTCTCCAAATAGTCAAGCTTCATGAGCATCGCGTTATGCGCGCCTTTGCCGGCTTCTGGGCTGAACAGCGTAAAATGCTGCACGAAAGCATCAACGAGATGCCCTTTGAGCTGCGCAGTCAATCGCATGGCGTTGAAATTATTGATGCCTTGAGCGCTGCAGTGTTAGATGTGGACGTTGTCTACGATAATTACGAATCCACTTCGTTGTCCTTCTTCGACCACATTTTTGGATTCTTTACGGGGGTAAGGCAGAAAGGGCTACAGACAACTGAGCAAGTGCTCCGTGTTGGGAGCTTCTTGACCGCCATTGGCGAACTGGAAACGGATGGGCAAACGCTGCGTCTGCAGCCTTCCAAACAAGGACCACTGTTCCTTACCACTGCCACAAAATCAACCCTTATTAAGCGTTTCGAAGATGCCAAATCCTCTATGTTGTAAGAAAGCCTAGCGGGCGAACTCCATGAAAATTCATTTACTTTCACATAAGCCTGCCTTTTCAGGGTAAAGATCGTTCTTTGTAGCAGTATATCCATGGTTCTAGTCGGTCTGATCGTACGCAAAATGTATCGTAAAAAGAAGCAAGAATACGAGGAAGCAAAGATACGCAAACGTTTGGAATCGGAGCGTAGAGAACGCCGTGCTCGCAATAGGCCACACACTTTGTCAGAGGACCAATTGTGTGTTGTGTGCTCTACCAATCCCAAAGAAGTAATCTCATTATATCATCCAGTGGACTATTTTATTTCGATAGTTATTTAAATTTTCCAGATCATTCTTCTGCCCTGTGGACATGTGTGCTTGTGTGAAGATTGCGCCCAGAAAATCGAGGTCACCTGCCCTGTCTGCCGCAGCAAAATCGACACAAAGGCAGCTGCATTTATTGCCTAGTTAGCGTTGATCGCATTCACGACGGATCACCTGTGTCTCAAAAGCGTTTGTTATTCATCTACTTGGTGTATAATTTTACTTAATGATAAAATTCGTTTCAAGTGTTGCCCATGCGAATCTACACTGTTACTTCCTGCATAATTTTTCTATACTGCCGTTGGTGTTCCACTAGCTTCAGAAAGACTTCGTACTTTCGATTATGCAGCTCTAAAGTTTTGGGATTGGGCTTGATCACGTGTCCAAGACCGGACATTGCCTTCGAGGCATTCTAAAGTAGAAATTTGAGTTTTGAAATGACATTATCGTGGGCGAAACTTAGATTCCTACACACCTCCAGATTATCAAAGTAACCGGATGCAGCACCCGCCAAGGCAGCCGCTCCAACCAACACCATTTCCTCTTCGTAAGGTACCACTGCAGGTAGATTGCAGATGTCTGCATGGCACTGTACATAAAGAGCATTCTTCGCCAGGCCACCGCCAAAAAGCAGTGAGTGGAAACTGTTCCGTCTATGGTCGTAAAGATTCTGAATTATATGGCGTGTACCGTACTTAAAAAGATCAAATAAATGGAGGTTAATCTATCTGCACAGATGCATATGTAACATAATCATTGCTTACAGCTAGAGCCTGTACAAAAGCCAAATATTTAATAGCCAACGCTTCAACTCCACGAGTCATTTCTAAGCCGGTAATCTGTGGAGATTTAAAGCTGTATATAAATATGAGATACATTAACCCAAAAGGCTGTCTTACTGTGCCGCGCAGCGTAGGATCTCCTATGGGCGAACGATTGCCATGCAGATCCGGCCACACATGCATATGCTGGGTTAGGTAGTTCATATCTGGCAATCCTCTATCGGTAGCTAGTTTAGGCAACAATTGGTTTAGATGCTGATAGATATATCTGAAAAGGACAAGGATAACAAATGCAGAAAGCAATAGCGTCGAGTCCACTAACTTGTCAGCTCCAAAACGCTCTTTGAGCTCATGGTAGCTTTCATGTGTGTTGACCACATGGTCCAACAGTAGTCCGGCAATAGACTGGCCACCTTCGTTTAAAAAATAGCCCGGTATGATGGCATCTTTGTACGGTCCCCAGACACCTTTAGCATAACAGGCTCTAGGTGTGATGCTCATATGGCAAGTGGAGGTGCCGGCAATTAAGGCCATTCTTCCTTGAAAATCGTCTTTAATCTGATCAGCACGAACACCGAACATGCCCAAAGCACCGGCATGTGCATCAATCAACGAAGTACTGACTACAGTGCCCGGCAATAGGCCTAATTCTGCGGCAGCTTCCTTGGTTAAGCCAGCGCCCACAGGTCGCCCTGGTTGCTGCACATTCGAGCCAATCAAGGCAAAGTTATCACGCATCAGTTCTTTCATGCCAATGATTTCGAAAAAGCTTTCGTTCCATCTGCTCGCTGCAGCATCATAATTCCACTTACACACTAGTGAGCAGAGTGAACGTGTGTCGACGCCTGTTGCCCGCCAGGTGAGAAAATCAGGCAGATCGAATGCCCGCCAAATGTTTTCATATGAATTCGGAAGATTTCGCTTCAGCCACAGCAGTTTCGGCATTTCCATTTCCAAGGACACCTTTCCACCCACATACTGCAGTAGCGGATGCTTGGTTGAATTTATATCTTCCGCTTCCTGCTTAGCTCGGTGATCCATCCAGAGTATGATATTTTGGTTAGCCTCACCAAGACGGCTCACCGTTAATGGTTCATTCTTTGATTTGAGCAACACCAGGGAGCAGGTGGCGTCGAAGCCAATGCCCTTGACTTGTTTTCTATTGATAGTGCTTACTACATTCTAAGCAAAAAAAGAAACGTCGTTAATCTAACCGCATTTAAGGGTTATCAGCAGATACCACGATTTAAGCTATCATTACCCTGACGGCCAAGCAAATGGCTTGCCAAATGTCATCGGACGATTGTTCGTAAAAATCTGGTTCTGGGTTCCAGGTCTTGATATTCTCCACAGAAATATGCTCCACTTGACCCTTAGGGGTGACTAGCGCTGCCCTTGCGCTCCCAGTGCCCACATCCACGCCCACAAAGTACTCGTTGGATGCCATAAGGGTATCTGTATTACCTTCACACTTTGCGGTCAAATAAATGTTACTTGAGACAGCTTGCCGAACGTCAAACGACTGATAAGCTATTCGAGAGCCCGCTGGGAAATCTCCAACGATCTGCTGCGAATGGCGCGTCTTATTGAAATTCGCGTCGCGTCTACACGGGAGGCTAGCACTAATTTCACTACATTTGCAGGGAAATCGCCTAAGAAAAATTGTTTTGAAATTTAATAAAAATTCAATAATCATTGCAATTAAGTTATATTTTCAATGAGACAAATTCAAATCAACAACAGGCTGCTACTTACTGAAACCCCCTACAGCTACGGCTGTCACTGACGTACTAAATAGTCGTTCATAAATCGCGCCTTACTTATGCATACATTGAATTATTTGGTTTTTAAACAACACACTCCCTCTCTTTCGCACTCATAAGCATTTACCTTTGTTGCTGTTTCACGATCAATGCATATCGTTTACGATTAATCGCGATATCCGTCGCAAAGCTGTGTATGTGTGTATAAGGTTCCGGACACCCTGGCAACCCTGTTTTATCAACAGCTCGTGTTTGTTTACAATGGTGCGCATAAAAAATCGGTAAGTTAATGAGTATAATAATAAATTACTTTCTTTTATGACACAAGCTTCATTTAATAACAACTGACTCCGCTTATCAGCTATATAGCCGTACAAATTGTACCATATGCTCCGGTGGACAACCTGCGCCTCAATGACCACACTTTGACAAAATGCCTTTTGCAAAATGTAGAAAAATATTACGGGGTATACGGACTAGGAATGCTGGAACACGGGTTCCGTGTTAAGTATTGCAATGAGCGTACTAAGATTGCAATCATACGATGTCTGCATCGCGGACAGCAATTTGTGTCCAGTATATTACCTCTGATCACACTGGTAAATGCAATAATTTTATAGTAATGTACGAAAGGTTACATGCATATATTAATATGGATTGCAGATAGGTGACGTGCGTGCCAAATTCCGCACGCTTTATGTCGGCGCCACCGTCATACAATGTAATAAGTTCATAATCAATCATCACCGGCAGTTCTTGGACCGTCTGATGGGTCAAGTGGCATCTGCAAAAGAACGCCAAGATCTTTTCAAGCGCGTCATGGAGCTCGACATGGATAGATAGCGAAGAGATGAAATTAGCCTATGATTAATTTGCAAAACAATTTATGTATATCTAAACATAGTACATAGCTTACTTCTAAAATATTATTTTATTACAATTTAACTGAAAGTTAAATTTTCGTTTTATTTTTGGTGCAAACTATTTTTACGCTTCGATTAGGAATCTACGACTCGGTGAGCGAGAAATTCGTGCCCTGAATTGTTTGAGCCTCTGTTGTAGGTCGCTAAAAGTCAATTTGTTTTTTTTGCTATAGACATTCAGGTAAATACCCAAGACGACGATCAGCCCAGACCAGATATATCTGCAAACAAAAGAGCGCACGTGTTTTTAAAACAGAAAAATTCAACTTACTTTCATTTACTTACTGCACAGAGAAAGGCTTTCTGAAGAGCAGGAATGAGAAGGCTATGGTCACAGCCTTACGTGCTGTGGTCACTGTGGCGGCCAGTGGAGCGCCGCTGCTTCTCACTAAGGCCAGCACAAATTGTATACCCAGGTAGCCGGAGAGACTAAAGCAAAAGCCGTAGGACAAAGTTTCCCTCTGATGAGCCAGGCAAAAAGCAAAGCCACTAAAAAAGTTGCCAGTGAGCAACATAATCACGGACAAATAGACGAAGCCCAGTCCATAGGAGTAGAAAACCACCTCGCTGCTGGGCGCCTTATGTTCGCGCATAGCCTTTTCCTGGACGTTGCCAATGGCCGCATCACATAAAAGGGCACCAGATATCATTGCTACACCCAGAGGATTGAAAACCGGCGACAGTTGTGAATCCGCCAGCGTAAACCAAGTTAACCCAATGCACATAGCTGTCGCTGCCGCAAAGTCCAATGGGCCGTAGCGCTTGCCTTGGATGAGAATGCTGCCGACTAGCACTGGGATCAGCTTACAGCACTTGAAGATTACTTGAGTGGGATAGTTGAGATAGCCAAGACTGGAGTTTGACAGACCCATTGTGCCAAGTGTCAATGCTGCAAGCACAAAATATGTTCGCAAGGGTATGCACCGGGGAGTCGGTTGAATGGACCAGATTGAGCCACCAGTTAACCGATACGCTTCCCAATTTCGCTCTATCATGCCGAACATAGTGTAAAAGGCGAACTGCACTAGAGTGAGAAACCATCCGTATGATTTGAATCCTTCAATTGTGAATATCAACTCTTGTAGGTATCCATAAATAATATAGAGTATGAAAACACCGGTACAACTCAGTAAAAATTGAGTTGTTCGATTGTAATGGGTTAGGTCAAAACACAGTATGTGCAATTCCCCTGATGGCGAATTCGCAGATGAAAGTTTTCGCTGTGACGTGGAAGGGGTTGCTGATGGTCTTGGTTGCTGGCCATTGTTGTTACTATTAATGTTGATAACGGCGTGTCCACTGCCCTCTGGGCTTTTACCCACCATTGTATGAGTGTTAGTATTTAACAAAGAGTGAAGGCGCGTTTGCGTTTATCACAGTTTCGGTGTATTAATTTAAATACAGCACTGCTAAAGCTTGCATCGATGCATTACACTGATTACTACTTTATGTGACATTATCAGCGTCAAGCATTACGAAAATAATAAAGTTTTTTAAATTATCCAAAAATTTCAGCCTCCGATACATTTACTCTTGCGCTTGTGGTAACTCGATTACTCGATAAATAGCTTGAAACAGCGCTGACGAAAAAATATGGCCACACATCAAAGCAGCGAGTTCAGTGTTTTCTCTTAACTATCTGGTAACACTTAATACTCTTAAAAACATCATTTCGTCATTAAGCAGATCTCGCATTTTGTTTCACTTTAAAAATGGCAGACGTTGAAAAGGAGCCTGAGAAGACTATCGCGGAAGATTTGGTTGTTACCAAATATAAATTGGCTGGAGAAATTGTGAACAGTAAGTAAATAATATCGATTCATGAACAAATTGCTTGTAAAGTGAAAGTGAAATGTGAGTTTTTCTACATTTACCCCGTCGGCCGCTACGTGTAGCCGAAAACAATGGAGTCAACGAAGAGGTCGGCGCTGACGCTGACGTCGCCGTTGCTTCAAGTAGCCACGCGGCGGTGTACGCGGGATATATGAAAGCTTAACGTGCATAACCTCAAAGTTTTCAGGTGTTGAATTCTTACATTCAATCTTTTGATATATGTATAAATTAGGATATTAAAAGTTAACTTAATACTATTCGTGTGCTTCAGTGCGGACATGAAATTACATGCTGTTAGGAGATTCAATGCCACGCGAGGCGGCAGAAATTTGTTTCACATGGAAATAACTCGACTATTTCTGTTTAACGTGTTTAATTTTAGAAACCTTGAAGACAGTGATTCAACTCTGTTTGGTAGATGCCTCCGTGAGGGAAATATGTACCAAGGGCGACAATCTACTGACGGAAGAAACCGGCAAAGTAAGTTCTAAGTGGATAATACCAGCATCAAGCCACAGGCGGAACATGCCTTACAATTAAATCTGACATGATTGAGGTATTTTCTATCTCTCCCCTGGGTTGTTGGGGTGTAAGCAGCATGTACGCTCTATGAAATGCTTTGTGCTGCTGTGATTGCTCACCACGTGCGTTTTTTCTACGTAGTCTGCGGCAATACTTAACCTTTTGCCTTCACTTTTCTGCTTTTTTGTAGGTTTACAAAAAAGAAAAGGAACTGAAGAAGGGTATCGCATTTCCAACATGTCTGTCAGTCAACAATTGTGTCTGCCACTTCTCTCCAGCTAAGAACGATGCAGACTACACGCTTAAGGCTGGGGATGTTGTGAAAATGTAAGTACTTTGAATAGCGGAATAATAATGTACATATAATTCAGTGATCCTATTCGTTATTTAATGTGTTTCTCGCAGCGATCTGGGTGCCCACATTGATGGCTTTATTGCTGTAGCAGCGCATACGATTGTCGTCGGCGCCGACGCAAATCCGAAAATAAGTGGCCGTCGAGCCGATGTTATATTAGCGGCGTATTGGGCTGTGCAAGCAGCGTTGCGTCTTCTCAAACACGGCTCTAGCGTAAGTGATAAAACAACATTAAATTAGCTTGGCTATGTGCAAGAAACGGATTGTGTAGCGTCTTGAATACAGCGCTAGAACATCTCAACACTTGCACAGAAGAATTGCGACAATTGACAAATGCATTGTCATCCAGTTGATGGCTAAGCTTCTGTTGATTGCTGACATACATATAGTTATAAATATATATATATATATATATATATGCGCTATAGTCTTAGCCAATAGTTAGATGGTCTTATACTGCAGTCAACGGATTGTCTGCTGCTCTACAATTGTAATTGGCACAGTACATCTCAACGCCTGCAGAGATCAATTGTGGCAGTTTCGTGAACTGAACAAATTGCTTCCCTCAAATGTTCGGTCTTTAAATTTTGCACACACTTATTATAAAATCGTATTAAGTCTAAGGTCAAGTTTATAAACTTAAAATTGAAGACAATAATGTGCGATTTTTTTTTTTTTTTTTAGAACTACTCAATCACGGATGCCGTGCAACAAATCAGTGAGTCGTACAAGTGCAAGCCCATTGAAGGCATGCTTAGTCACGAGCTGAAGCAATTCAAAATCGATGGCGAGAAGACTATCATACAGAATCCAAGCGAGGCACAGCGCAAGGAGCACGAGAAGTGTACATTTAATTTGCATGAAGTTTATGCTATCGATGTCATCGTAAGCACCGGAGAGGGAGTGGTAAGCATTGTGTTCCTGGCCGACACTAATTTACTTTCAAATCCAAAACTTGTTCGATGATTAAAAAAAAGCGCTTGAGAGCTGGCTTGGTGCGGCGATGGGGTTGATAATGTAAGCTCCTCGCTTGGCGAGTTGGCATTTAACAGCTCGGCACATGTTTACCTCAGAGTTGCGCTATTGCTTGCCCGGAGATTGTAAGATTATGAGATCTGAGAACGTACATTCTACATCGAAGTTTGTCGGATTTTATTTTCTGCAAACTTTGTTAACATTTGGACTTTTTACAGGGACGAGAGAAGGACACAAAGGTCTCCATTTTCAAGAAGTCCGATGAGAATTATATGCTTAAGTTAAAGGCATCACGAGCTCTGCTTGCTGAGGTAAAAACAAAGTATGGAAACATGCCCTTTAATATCCGCAGCTTCGAGGAAGAGACCAAGGCTCGCATGGGTGTCGTTGAATGCATCTCCCATAAGATGATTGAGCCCTTCCAAGTGTTGTATGAAAAGCCATGTAAGTAAGATTTGTAATACGCTCAGCAAAACTTAATTCCGGATTTGGTATAACCTTTGGCTGCCAACTACGGCCAGACATTTTGCTAGAAGAAAGCTCCAAAGGCTTTGGCGTCTTCAGTAGTTACCTCTATCAATGGTATCTGTCTGAACATGCCAATGCTACAAAAACTTTTTTAAGATATTCTTTGAAATTGACTACATAAGACCAATAAATTATTTTTGCAGCCGAGATTGTGGCACAATTCAAACATACGGTATTGCTCATGCCCAACGGCGTCAATTTGGTAACTGGTATACCCTTCAACGTTGACGGCTTTGTCAGCGAATACAGCATTGAGCAGGCTAACCTGAAGGTAAATTATTAACTATGTCTGTGTTACGAGTATTTACCGCTTTTTCTTCTATATCAATTTTAGGAACTGGTCGCACAGCCCTTGGGACCGGTTAAGGGAAAGGGTAAAGGCAAGAAGTCAGCTTCAGGATCGGCGACAAAATTGGAATCGGCGCCGGCCGTTGAAACCAAGGCATAGGCTTATCTGGCTGCCACACTCAGCCAGACATATACATAAACACACAATACACCCCCTTAAAGCAACAACAAAGTGAACAATTGCGCTGCCTACTGCTGCCGCTATTAAAATTTGTACTGTAGATTCGTTAATTAGTAAACCAGAGAAAATCCCCTTGACAACAATATAATTCATTTTCGTTCCAAGAACTTAAACGATTTTCATTCTGAGAAAAAAAAAAAAAAAGATTTAAAAACTACAACTTGATAGCTTTTCGAGTATTTCTAAAGTCGAAAGATTGACAGTGTGGCCAGCTCTTTACATATTTCCCTCCTTTAAAAAAATGTACTGATTTTATCTTTTTCAATTATTAGAACGGTTTGTTTCAAATCGCAACGAAGAACTGTAAATTTTTTTTTAACTAAACGTTATCTTTAAAAAATATAATAAATGAAATAAGAAAAAGTAAAAAAAAAAAACGTTAAGACCCCGCGCGTAGTAGGTAATAAATAAAATTAACATTTTATATAAAAACGAAAATAAACACCGCTAACTCACGGATTTTTGTTGTGTATTTTGATTGGACAAAGATAAGTTAATAAAGTGAGTTATTTCCAATACAAATACGATTCTGTTTTATTTTTATGTTTTGCGTAATTAAGTTATGTTCACAATATTTTTTTAATTTAGATTTCTTGCATGTCATTAAAATTGTACACAGTCTCATCTCTGAACTCTTGTATTACAAAAGTAGCAAGAATAATATATTTTTTTTTACTGTTAATGTTACTAGGACACCCAACCCCAGACTCTTACCCATCAAAACTCATCCATTTTGTCCCATCCGAACATACCGCACCGACTCGCCAAACGAATTGTGTGCCAACGAAATGAAAGAACAAATCAAATTACACATTAAATTGCCACGAATGAACGTATGTAGTGAATTATGAGAACGAGAAGCGCACACAACTGGGATATGCGTAAAGAAGAATATAATGCGGAACCAAGAAACGCAGGTGTCGTCGGCGGACTCGCGGATTTCCGTCAATTGCTTTTGTTTAGTTAGTGGAAAAACATGCTGAATTATGCAACAAACATGACCACAAGAGCTGGCGGGGAACGGGGGTAATCGCCAATGATGACAGAGTACCATTAAGGCCATTTAGTTTTCGGCGTACGCGTCCACCGGCGCCGTGGCAGTAATATTGCTGGGCTTTTCCGGTGAGTCCAAATAGATTTTCAGCGCTCGCTCACGCCGTTGAGAGTAGCGCGTCGTCGAAACGAAACCCATTATTCGATCCAGACGAGCTTTCTCTTTATTGGTCAGCGAGCGACGCTCATCTGCCGAGAGCTCCCGCACCGGCGTATTCTTATCTCTGCAAACACAATGCGATACATTAATATGAATCCGTGATACTGCTCATTTGTACTCACTTATACAGATACATATTGCCGCTCTGCGTGGTGTTCAGGGGATACACGTCGAGGCCGACGGGCACTGATACCCAGTTTACGACATCATTAACACTAATTGCCGATATGCTTGTGCAGGGGAAGTAGCTGTTGAGCTGTTGAATAAATTTAGGTCAGTTTCAAGATCTTTTTCTATCTCTCGCTCTCTATCTGTCGGTCTTTTTCTCTCTCTATATATAAAATTTGAGAATTCGTCTATTACCTTCGTATAGCTCAGGCGATCTGCAGGGATATTGCATATTTGTGATAAGCTACGTCTGAGTTCGCTGTCCTCTGCAAGCAGTTGTAAGATTTAGTGTAATTCGTATATAAGCTTAGCAAATGTATTTCGACTTACTGTCCATTGTGATTTCCTGGAACTTGCCAAACTCCCATTTGTCTGGGTACCAGCGCCGCACGAATATTGTTAACGTGTCATCATTGGGCTGCGCCACAACGCCTTCCTCGCACTCTTGCACAATGAACTGGTTGCAAAAATAATGTCGACAAATTAGTTGTAAATTTAAGCAGATTTATAGTTATTGCTCTGCTCACCTCGACGACAGTGGTGCGCACGTCGCTGTATAGTACTTCGTCGTTGGCGAGTATTTTGATGGGAGAGCGACCGCCCTTCAGCCAGATGCGACAGTTCTCCACTGTGAGGGAGTTGTATTTGGCATCGATGCGATGCAGTTTAGCGACCAGCTCGTGCTTGGCTTGCTCCACAGTTGTGGTTGTATTGTACACCCATTCACAGACGCATGGCAGCTTGACGGTCTCGTTGTCTAGATCCGCAAGGCGCATAAAGTATATCATTGACTTGTGCTCAAATGGTTGTAGAGTCCTGCCGAGCTCTACGGTCAGAGTCTCGCCCTCAATCAGCATGTCCACCGAATTGGACTGGCTATTGGATATTGGGTTTTCGTGCTTACGCTGGAGCTTGAAATAGGCACTGGGCACGCGTATCAATTGCTCGATGTGCCGCTTAAAGGTACACATCCGCATATGTACACTCACGAGGAGCTTGTAGCAGTGTGTTGGTTTGCGCAGTTGCGCCTCGTCATCGGATTGATGACCGCTGGTACTACTGCTCATGGCCAAGTCCACGCAATCAATCTTGATCGCATGGAAAAATTGCTCCGAGCTCGGCGGCGGTACAGAGCTCGTGTCACCCGGTTCGCTGCTGTAATTTCCGTTGCCGTTGCAATAGGCATGGACACGCATCATGGTATCATGGGAGGCGGCCTCGTCCTCGGGACTGGACAGCTGTGGTGAGTGGCTGGTGGAGCTCACCTGACTATCACCACCGCCACGATGCTGCAGGCTATTCTCAACCAGCGTGCGATCACCATCGCTCAGGCTGCTATCCTCTGAGTTGGATTCGTGGCCGGGCGTCGCCAGTGCCAGCGAATCGGGCTGATCTCTTTTGTAGCGACGCCAATCACAGTCGTTGTTGCCGGCGCAGACACCATCCGGCGTTGCCGTGCCGTTTGTGCTGCTAACGCCGTTCATTAGAGTAGCATCAACTACATCGCTACCGTTGGCCCCATTGGCGGGCTGTAAACGAAACGAAACGAATCTTTTGAGCATCGGCATATATCTTCAATACTTGCATTTGTAGTCATAAAGCAATAGAGATCTTGGCCGCAATTCAATAAAAACTGGGCACACTGGCATGGTACCTACCTCAATGGGAGCTGCAATAAGCTCGCTGCTAGGCACGCCCAGCACCTCAAGGCTGCTGGCATCGGTATTAGGCACGTTTAAGTAAAAGTATGTGATATATTTAAATTGTGTGTTAGTCAGATGCTGCAAGTGCTCCTGCGCTTCTGGCGTTGGTTGGGGATCATACGTAACAAAGACTTTGCTGAAAAAGTTGGCTACCACCATCTTCTGCTCGTCAGTGTGTAACCGTATTGCAATGGAACGACGTAGCACTTCGTTGCACTCCCGCGCTGCTGAATAAACCAGGAAGGGACCGTCCATCGCCATGATCGAGAGATTTACCATATAAACATACCACGTTGTGCCATCGCTGGGGTAATTTTCAAACTGTTGATCCTCAGCTCTATATTCCAGAAGAAAGTCCAGATTATAATTGTGTGAGGAACGCAGTTCCGTCAAAGCCGGATCACTATAGTTCTCAAGCGATTGTATGATTGTGTCCATGGACGAATCATATGCAACCAGGCGACAGCGGGACAGCGGCGCAAACTGCTCTACATTGAGCATATAGTGGGCCGAGGACAGCACCTTATTCACATCGAAACTTTGCGACTGGTAGACACGGGTCATCTTAAGCTTCTTCAGAGACGGATTGTAAAAGAAGACCCGTGGCTTTGACAGATTCGGCAGAGCCAGATCTGTAACCGTAATGTGTCTACCCAAACGCGAAACGCGCGAATCTTCCTCCGCATGCAGTTTGGGCAACAGCGACTTGATGTGCTCAGGGAAGTCGGCAAATTTGACAGCCTGTTCGTTCCTCTTGGCGTCCACCTGACGATACATAAGCATATATGCATTCGTGCTAGACGTATACGCGCTGGAGTAATAGCTGCCATTGGGGCCGCCAAAGGAGCGCTGGATATCCTCTTGTGTGATCTGCAAGATGCCAGCAATGGAATATCATGAAGCAATTTGATAGTTTATCAGCGTATTACTCACTGTAGACACATTTTGATCGTTAAAACAGAACCACTCGTCGTTCTCGAAGTCTTTGATGTAGGCATAGTAATGGCCGCCAGATGCGCTGCCTGAGTGAATCATGATTGCGAAGAGATCATAGATGTATGGACCTGATAGCAAATCCTGCTTGAGTCGCGGTTCGATGTTCGCGCTCTTTCCAGTACTGCTACTCATATCGATACCCTCATCCTCGTCATTTATATCATTCTCGTGCTGACTTGAGCTAGCCGTTGTTACCACACCACTGCTCAGATTATCCTCCTCCATGGCCGATCCACTGTCGGCGGTGCTGCAATCATCCACATTGGTGGTGCCGTTCATCTGATACTGTTCGCCCTGCTCACTACGGTTCAGAAAGCTATTCAGATTCAGCTTCTGTGGGAAGGTCACCCTATCAGCGAAGAGAAAGTTTCATAATAAAAAATCCGTCAAAGATAAATTTAGTCGTTTGTAGTTTCACCTGTCATTCAACTTGATGCGATGCATGGTCTGGTAGTCAAAGTCGAAACGCTTCAGGTGGAGAGTCAGTATATAGGGGAAGATCTTAAAGTGTAATCCCTTGTGGGCATCGCATTTCTTTTTGCATTTCTCGCACAGATACTGGTTGTTGCCATCGAGAGTCTCGGGCTGCACAAATGCGCGCAACGCCTCCTCGATGCTCCCGTAGGCGGAATTGCTGCCAAATGGACGCACTGGTAGAGGTATATCAAGGAAGGTATCCTCACGCGTCTTTTCCGTATTGCACTCCAAACACTTAACGTAATCATTCATTTTTCCCTCGTACAGAGTGGAAATAAGATTCGCTTGCTTAGTGTTCTTAAACTTATGCTCGAGCGCATCGAACATAACGCGACAGAGCTCCTGGATGTCGTGCTGCTGCCATGCCTCCGTCGAATCCCAGCCAAAACTGCGAGTCAAATCTGTCGTCTCCACCGATGACTTCGGCGACGTCTGCAAATTGAGAAACAACTTCTGCAGCTGGTACGGTATATTCTTGGCCTCGTTGTCGTTGTCAAACTCCCATCGGTACAAGGCATTACGAAACTCCGGCGTCATATAGAGTGCCTGCAGCAGACTGTTCAGGTAACACGTCATAGCCTGATTAACCAAGCCGACATAGGCCCGCGGGCCGACTCCGTTCCGATGTGTTTCTGTCTCCGTGTTGGCTGAAGCGAGGAATTCCTCAGCGTTGGAACTGGCGTGCTGCCAAGCAGGTACCTCATCGCTGCCGTACTTGCGGGTAGAGAGTGAGCTATAGTATTCCACATTCTTTCTAATGTTGTCATTGCTGGATATAAGCGGATCAGAGTCAACGTCAGCGTCTGCTAAAAGTTCAACGACGTTGGGACCAGTATTACAATATTCATAGGTTGGACCCAGCAGCGTTGGACTGGCCGAGGCACCCAATGCCAAATCGTCGTCAGACAATTGTTCGGCATCCGAGACGGGGCTAATATTAAAGAGCTCTGGAACCACATCATTAGGCGACGATATATGCATACCATCTTCTGGCAACTCATCTTTCAGCTGCTTGCTGAGCTCCACTTTGGTTAGCTCGTCTTTAGTTATGCCTGTGGTACAGCTGATAGCGCTTGACAACTGCCTGCCCTCGTCCACTTCATCTTGGCTCTTCACGAGGATGTCCTTTTCACTAGACTTGCTCTTCGCTTTTGTACTGATCTTGCTTGGCGCCGGTGGTGTGACGGCTGCCTCTGATATTGCCGGTTCAATGGACTCTTCAGATGTGGGACTAACGCTCGTCTTACTTTTACTTGACGACTTTTTCTTCTTCTCCCCTGTTGTAAGTATGCGTTTCTTTTTCTCGCCAGTTTTTGTGGTCGCTTTTGATGCTGATGTGGATATAGTTGTAGTCGAATTCGTTGTGTTCTCCGCACTATCTGATTGCTTGGTAGCCGTCGAGGTGGATTTCTTAATGGTCAAATCGTAGCGCTTGGCCACATTGCCATCCCATGTACCCTCTGGCAGCAGTACCAGATTATTCTTTAGCTTCGGCTCAAAACCGGCCACATCATACAGCAGCTGGGTATCTACAGCATTCAGATGAACCTAAAAGCAAATATGGCAAGCTTAAGTAATAGCTGATAGAATAAATTTCAATTCAAGCACAACATACCAGATCCTTGTCGCCGTGCGGCTGCAACAGCAGCTCGAATTTGCCGTAGGCAAACTGTGTGCCAATCAGATTGATGACGTGCTGCACTGTGAAATGTGCGCGTACCACGACATTGATTTTTTTTTGCTGAGAGCCAGGCGTCTGATCAAAGACGGCGCACTGTGTGCTATCCTTGCTGTCCTTGTCAACCATGTCGTGGGTGTCGGTCTGGTCCTGATCTAGATCCTAATTCCGGTTGAGTTTTGCTAACCAACTGGGCTAAGGCCTACACAAATCGAAGTAACAAAATATGTTATAAGTATATAGAATTTGGAATTTGGAATCCACAGCGAAAAGGCCAAAAGGAATGTCTAGAAAAAAAATATATTAATTAAAATTAATAAAATAAAACTATTGACTTTTCATTTTAAAAGCTAACTAACTCAATTGGTTCGCCTGTCAGATAGCTAGCCGCTGCCGATGATGCAGAAGAAACAGGAAGAGAGCCGTCAGCCGCCGACAACCTCCCCTCCCCCACTCCACACGTCCGCTGTTCATTGCTCCCGGGCGCCCCTCCATCCAACGAGCGAGCAGCGTAGCAGACCTCAATTCGAAAATAAACCAAAATCCCATTGCCTGCTGCTGCTAGCGTTTTTTTCGCGCCTTATTTGTACGCGGGCGCACAAAATTCGAAAGCATGACTAAGATTGTACGGAATTTTATAAACAAATTGCGGCCGGACGGTCAGCTTCTAGAAGTGGCGATATTCCATTTCTCAGCTTCTGTCGCTGCTGAATTTTCAGCAAGAGCGTCATAATTGCCGCATAAATTGCTCCTACAAATGTCATTCCAAGACGATTTCTTTTGCTTTCTTTGTTGTTGGACCATTGGGCAATGTAACGGACGGAAGTGCCACGATATATGCATACATATACATATACAGTATATATGCCATTTGGCCGCAATGCGCAAAATATACAAAACTGGACGTCAGTTGCAGTCCCCGCCTCTTTTATTTTTTTTTTTTTTTTTTTTTTGTCTTTCTGGCGGGCGTGCTATAAGCAAATAAATTTATTGGAGATATTACGAAATATTATATGTTTTTGGAAAAGCTCTAGTGCGTTGTGGCCTCCACACCGTGGAAGCGAGCCAACAGCTGGCCTCAAAGAAGAATTTAACTATTCTCAAATGACTAATATATATAGGCCAGCTATAATATGTTTCATTATCTGC
>JABVZY010000001.1:7711120-7728094 GCA_020883555.1 Drosophila nannoptera | reverse complement strand
GCGCTAGCTGCCGTAGCTATTGTTTGAAATACACGCATATAAAACAATCTACGCAAGAGGTCAATGGCAGAGGCACTAGAAACTCAAATGAATGTTAAGAGGGGCATTGTAATAGAATTGCTTGCCTAACAAAGAACTTAAAAAAGAATGCTAACACTTATCAATACAATATATTTACACACGCATATTTTTTGTACTCTTAGAGACGCTCTTAGAAAAATATATATACTTCTGTTTGCATTTCAATTGCTTTACATTCGAATTTCTGGGCGGAATTTATAGATTTTGTAAATACAACAATTGGCCGACATTCAAAATTAACGGTCTTCTTAGTCTGCTAGCGCCATCTATCTTGCACACATGCAAACAACTTCACAGTTAGCATTGATAAATTCAGTTTAGCATCACTGTATTATCGGTTAACCACCTCATTTCTGAGCAAATCTTCGATATAAAAATAGCTACAACCACATATCGCCAAAAAATATATAAACAAAACGTATCTAAACAAAAACAAAATGAGTTCGCCAACGAGTAAAAATATGAGCGAAACAAACAATAATAGCAATAAACCAAAAAAGTCAGGTAAAACAAATTCAAATGCCAAGGGCGGCACTATGGACACTCGTGGAGAATTGGCGGACTTGATCAAGAAGAAGGCTGAGACTTCGGTAACAAACATATAAACAGTCATTGTTTTGAACGCATTAAATGTAATTGCGCGCATCTACAGGAACAACTAGCAAACCTAGAGCGTCAGATCTATGCCTTCGAAGGTTCCTATTTGGAGGACACGCAGCTGTGCGGCAACATTATACGCGGCTGGGAACGTTACTTGACTTCAAACAAGGCAACCAACTCGAAGGCCGACAAGCGCAATCGCAAATTCAAAGATGCAGAACGCCTGTTTTCCAAATCCAGCATTACTTCCATGGCTATCTGTAATCGTGAGTTGACTGCAAGTAGTGCCAGGTATATTCCACTTAAAATTATACACTTTCAGCTGAGCGCGCCAGTGAATCAGATTCGATAACCAATGAGGACTCAAGCGACAATCAAATATCAATTAATCAAAACACAACAACTGCCCATGATGGAGCTACGTCAATTAAATCACAGGATGAAAAAGGTAAAGGATGACGAATGGACACTGAAACTACTACCTTAAAGCTATTAAAGAGAATAGGTTTGCGCGCTAATGAACATTATTATGTTAATGCAATCTTTCAGATTCACCGTCACATCGGAACGACTCCGTAATTCTCCTCAACACCAGCAGCACAAACAAGGATACCGGTACACTAACCTCCAACACAAAAAGCAAGCTTGGCTCAAGCTCGAGCGTGACGGCTAAGAAGAGCGGACATATCAACAAGAAAATACGACATCGGTAATCGACAAGGATCACATCACGGCCCACGATTGTTCTAGTTTGTGTAGCGTTGCACTTGTTAATTTAACGGATTTAAATTATTTCATTAACGATTACTCTTTTGAATAAAAATATCGTAATATGAATTTAATTTAGGATACATGAAAGTACATGTCTATGTATGAATATTAAAGTACAATTAGCTATGTTTAATGCAGCAACAAAACTCTACGTATATCAATATCATTCATTTCATTTTTTCGCCTTGGATAATCGATTGAAGATGCCCAAGAGCTTACCGCGTGTCATTTCCTTCGACTCTCGTAAGCCTAGCTGGTAGATTTCGTCATGCAACGACTTAATTTTCTCTATTAGCTCCTCTGGTGTTAAAGTAGCCAGTTCTGTAATAAATCAATTACAATAAGCGATCATGCAACGTATAGGAGTAATGAGATTCACTTGCCATTGATCCTCGCCATGTCCGCACTTGACAGGTTTTGTGTGTGATCAGTGTTAGGTGTGTGTATGGGTGTTTCGCTCATAGTCACAAAATCGTTCATCCCCGGGAAGTGCTCCGGCCACTGTACTGGAGAGTCTCTTAGGGTTTCCATTGATATCAGCTCATCCTCTTTGGCGCTCAGCGCCGTCTTGTCACTGGCATTGGTCGCACTCCCCTCTGAGTTATTTGCGTTTCTACTCTTCGTTAGTACAGGCTCTTGAGTAAACATTTCAACACCCGGGTCCATATCACTCATTATTGCACTGATTCGTTGTAAAATAAATTAATTCGGCTAAACGGACTCTCAAAATTAATTTATTTATTATTATTTATTTATTATTTATTAACTGGAGCAATGTGACCGCATTTCCCCAAGTCGTGGAGTTTTCTGTTATATTCTTTTGCCTCACACGGCTTAATAGCACTAGTTCAGAGTGGAGGAATGTCGATACTAAACACAGCGGTAGAACGACTGATGGTTGAACAGAAAGTCTGATCTTTTACTTTAATTTGTATTTTCATCATTCAGAAATGTATTATTGAGCACATTTTTGCATTTCATGATAAGTTACACATACACCTGTTCTGTTGCGAACAATCAAACCGATTCTGATGCCGATTCGACCATCGATCTATCGATACACAATTAGAACACGAAAGGTTAACCAACACTATTCAGTCTAGGTTCTCACAAATATTTCATTTTATTTCTTCCGTTTTTTTTAACAAAATATACCCTGGATCGATACGTCTTCAATCCAGCAGTCGACTCAACAATAGAACAACCATAAATACAAGATCAACCATGGGCACGCCACCGGCTTTTCTAATTTGTTTATGTCTGCTCTCCAGTTGCTGCTACGTGTCGGTGTCAGCCGACGAGCACAATCATAAGGTATGCTTGTATTTGTGTATGCAGGCATATGCAGTACATGTAGCGAACGGTCGGTGCTAAATAAACAAAACTTTTCTAGTATTCTGATCGAGACGAGGTGGTGCTATGGATGAACACGGTTGGTCCCTATCATAATCGGCAGGAAACGTATGCGTATTTCTCACTCCCATTCTGCGTCGGTACCAAACCAAGCATATCGCATTACCATGAAACTCTCAGCGAGGCTTTACAAGGAGTTGAGCTGGAATTCAGCGGCTATGATATAGAGTTCAAGACAGATGTACAGCGTACCATCATATGTATGGTTAAATTAACTGAAGAGGATGTTAAAGCCTTCAAATATGCTGTAATGAATGAGTACTGGTATCAAATGTACATCGATGGGCTCCCCATTTGGGGCAAGGTCGGGGAACGAGATGAAAACGATGGTAAATATTACATACACACGCACAAAAAGTTCGACATTGGCTACAATGGCCAACAGATCGTGGACATAACGTTGACAACCGAAATGCGCGAGGAATTGAAAACAGACGCCAAAATCAAGTTCTCCTATGAGGTTAATTGGAAGCCTAGCAAGATTGAGTTTAAGAATCGATTCGACAAGTATCTGGATCCTAACTTTTTCCAACATAGGGTAAACATGTAAACTACCAATGTATATTCATATACTCTTGTTAATCTTTTGTATTCTATGCGGTCACAGATTCATTGGTTCAGCATCTTCAATAGCTTCATGATGGTCATCTTTCTGGTGGGCTTAGTTTCGATGATTTTGATGCGAACATTGCGCAAGGATTATGCACGATACAGCAAGGATGAAGAGGTGGACGATATGGAACGCGACTTGGGCGATGAATATGGCTGGAAGCAAGTGCATGGCGATGTCTTCCGTTCGCCACCTCATGCACTCCTCTTCTCAGCACTTATAGGTGCTGGTTATCAACTCATCTCTGTGGTCTTTTGCGTAATCATGTTTGCTATTGTCGGGGAACTGTATACGGAGTGAGTCATAAGCTGAATGTACATAGACGACTTATAACTCTTGCTTTGTAGACGTGGCTCGATGCTGTCGACGGCAATTTTCGTGTACGCGGCTACGTCGCCCATTAATGGCTATTTTGGAGGGTCGCTTTACGCTCGACTGGGCGGCCGTTTGTGGATACGTCAGATGCTGGCCTCCGCTTTCACGGTGCCCGTAGCCGTTTGCGGAACTGCGTTCTTCATTAACTTTATTGCGATTGGCTATCATGCTTCGCGCGCCATACCCTTTGGCACGATGGTTGCAGTTACATGCATTTGTCTCTTCGTCATCTTGCCGCTGACTCTGGTTGGCACCGTGGTGGGTCGTAATTTGGATGGCCAGCCGGATTTCCCTTGCCGAGTGAATGCTGTACCTAGACCGATACCGGAAAAGAAATGGTATATGGAGCCTCTGATAATTGTGCTGCTGGGCGGCGTGCTTCCATTCGGTTCCATTTTCATCGAAATGTATGTATAAGATTTCTTAATGTTGGAAAATTTCTATTGATCTCCGCCATTTTACTATTTCTAGGTACTTCATCTTCACTTCATTCTGGGCATACAAGATCTACTATGTCTATGGCTTTATGCTGCTCGTGTTTACCATTTTGACTGTGGTGACAGTCTGTGTTACCATTGTGTGCACGTATTTCCTTTTGAATGCCGAGGATTATCGGTGGCAATGGACGAGCTTTATGGCAGCCGGATCCACGTCCATTTACGTATACGCCTATTCGTTTTACTACTTCTTTTTTAAGACTAAGTGAGTGGACGCAAGAGAAACGAAAACGTTTTAATTTATTCATGCTTAACACTTTGTTCCAATTGCAGAATGTTTGGATTATTCCAAACGGCTTTCTATTTTGGTTACATGGCTTTATTCAGTGGCGCTCTGGGCATCATCTGCGGCACCGTCGGCTATGTCGGCACGAATCTCTTCGTGCGAAAAATCTATTCCAATGTGAAAATAGACTAAAATTTTGCGGCTGTAGAACTCAAACTCAAAAACTGTATTTATTGTGTAGTCTTTTAGTTGACCCGCCTTATGTTTATTTATACATGTTCATTTTTCTCTACACGAACTCTCTTACAAATCTCTCACACATTGGTGTCGATTAAAAATGAATGAGGTAACCAAAATCAAAGAAATCACGCCAACGATACCAAACAGCCGCATTGTCGCCACCCCTCCCTGATTTAATCGATGTATATATAAAAATATGCGACACATATTAAGTTTGTGTGTGCAGCAGCAGATATATTGTAATATCATGAAAAGGAAAACTTAGAAACTTATCAAATCTATGCAATTGCAAATGTGACTTCAAATATTTTGCGCCAATTAAGTTTATATACATTGCAGTAATGTGCTGATTAGCAATAGTCGATAATATTAAATTAATAAAATCAATACATAAAACCAAAGTTGATCAAATCAATGCAATCAAAGATGTTTGTCAAAGAGCCCCTCTTCAGATTTCTTATCTAGACCTCATTATCGCATAATTACTTTTTTATGGCAGGCTGTCTATTAATGAGGACGTGTTCACCCTTAACGAAATTGAACAAAAGGCAATTAGCTAGCGTTAAGAGTGCCGCTTATCTTTCAGCTCTCTTAATGTGAGACCTCAACTCCGACGTAGGCTTGCGTTCCTCGGGCGTTCGTGCCATGAGAGAGCGAAGGCGATGAGCTGTCTCGCTCTTAATCATTCGAACGTCACGAAGTTTTCGTTTTGCTTTTGCTAACTGTGCATTGCGTACGTTTACCGTTTTTGCATAAGCAGCTACGGCAATTCGACAGCTGGTATCTCGCTCTCTCACTAGCAAGGCTTTGTACAAGACGGATGGAAGTGAGAGAGCGAAAAGGCTGCTCCACAGATCTTTTTTTCTTGTTTGTATTGACTTCCTCTCATTTTCAAAGACTATCGACGTGCATTTATCTGAATTGTGTATGTATGTTGATCGCGACCAGGGTTCCAGGGCTCTAGCAAATTGAACATTAGCTCTCATTCCATCACATACATACATACCTGAATACATCATATATACAAATAGAAAACTAACGAACTGATTCCACGCGCTATCGCTAACCAACTCGTGGAATAGCCATATACAAAGGTACTCGAGCTCAGCGCCGTGCCACGGCTCAATGGGGCTTTTAGAGAAGTGTTCCACTCAAGATAAACCGTGTTGAGGTCCGCTATTGACGTTCTTATGGAATAGACTATGCTGACAATTGATAAGCAGGGAACACACACGAACGCGCACACACATGAATATAAAGTAGAACACTAGAAAGGGCGCTACATTAAATTCAACATGTTCACCTTAATTTATGCTAATAAAAAGGGGCAACCTACTGGCAAGAGGACTACTCCCCGCCAGACCAGGCCTAGAATAAAAAAGGTGGGCTTTGGTATTTGATGGTAGTTATATATATAGGTATATAAATAACGGCAATTTCGTATCTTCAACAGAAGAAAATTCCACCTGAATTCTATGTTCGAACAGAATTCTTTCATTATCAACAACCTGACGAAACAATAAACTTGTAAGATCTTCTATTCTCCTGCAGCTGTAACATAAGCCTAGTGTCGTTAACATATTTTAGGTGGAGATTGACACGAAACGAGAGGCATGCCACAGACGGGGGCGAGTCGCTCTATAGCGCAGCATTTGGCTTGCCTCCAATCCTAGATATCTAGATGACACAACCCACGATATCTGCTGCACTCTCCCTCTCTCTCTCTCTCTCTCTCTCTGCCGATCTATCGTTCGCGTCCGACTCCTAAGTAATTTTATAGATTATCTGATGGGAGAACAGTTATGGGCTACCATCCCAAATGAAATGGAGCAGCGTTGAGCACGAGAAAATTTTGGGTTCAGCCGCATCGATTATCATTAAAGAAAGGCAATAAAATTTTTTGAATAAATACGAAGGCCTAGCTTCAATTTCACCTCAGTCTGCGGATGCTGTTGATCACATAGGCACGTCATGGAATCGATTCAGCTCTTGGTTGCCCTGCTGCTGGGTAAGTCGGGAAGACAATGTGGCTGGGTGGTCGAGCAACTAATTTGAGTTTTCCGTAAGGTTTTCTGTCCGCGGTCTGCGGCTCGCTTTTGAATTGCAACTGTGAGCCAGGTCCTCGGGGACCGCCTGGGCCGGTTGGACCTCCGGGCCCGCCCGGCGTTGGCGGATGGGGTTATCCGCCTGTGTCGCCATACGGACCCAATCCCATGTCGCCCATAATTGGTCCGAGAGGCTTGCCCGGACCCCCAGGACCGCCAGGATACTGTTTCCCGTGCCCCTATGGTGGCTTTGGAGGCCAACCGCAACCGTTTCCAGGCTTCACCCCAGGATTCAGACCGGGATTCGGGTCGGGATTCGGACCGGGAATCGGACCGGGAATCGGACCGGGAATCGGACCGGGAATCGGACCGGGAATCGGACCGGGAATCGGACCGGGAATCGGACCGGGAGTCGGACCGGGAGGCGGACCAGGATTTGGACCACAGTCCGGATTTGGTAATAGACCATTACCGTCCAGCGCACACGCACAGGGTATATCGACTGCCATTGGCAATGTGATTATTGTACCATCTGGCACGAATGGACGCGCCCAGCTCTTCCGCATCACGCCCGATGGCCAACTGGTGCACATCGAAAGCCCGAAGAACGAGCTGAACGAAATCCTGCCGGCCAATTACCAGGAGCAGTTAGCCCAGCTGGGCGTGGGGCCCACTGCGGCCACACCGAGCGCAATAACCCCACCGGCTGTCCAACCAGCGTCCAACGTGTCGACGCCGGAGGATCAGTCCGACGGCCTGGACGAGATGATGTTTGCATCAACTGGCACGTCCACGGAGCGCAACAAGGAATCGCAGCGTGGTAGCTCCGAGGCCAACGATTGGCGACGTATCCTCCTTCTGGGTGAGCCGTCCGCCATCACAGCGGCCAACTCCGACCAGAACATCTCTGCCAGTCAGCTGGAGAGCAGCGTGGACGGCTTCCAGCGGGCGCTGGTCGATCTGCGAGAGAAGTACGCATCTCTCATACAGCCCCGCACGACCGATCAGCGATATGCCTTAATTCTCTAAGTCCAGCCATAATATAACTCCTTTTTTTTGTCTTACAAATAATTAAAATTAATAAATAATTCATGTACAGGTATTCAAGACAGCCTTCAGTTGCACAATCCTCGTCGGAGTATATAGACACTTCCATATATTCTTGATAATCTACTAATGCAGAGAGCGATGGTTACAGGTGATTAGATTGCCACGGGTTTTCGTTCGATTTGGCCCCAGCTGTTGCGGATCTTGTTTACAAACATGTCAAGTTAATTGGCCGGATTTGACTTTGTCTAATCAGAAATCGGAGTGTGTATATCATATAGATGTCGGAGAATTTATAGCGGGGCTGAAGCGAGGCCTGAAGGGAGAGGGAGCGAGGGGGAGGGGGAGGGAGGCGGTAAGCGTGGGACATTCTCGAAAGCCCTTACAGATAATGAAGCCACTTCGGATGGGGCTGAACAGGAAGAGATAGGAGGAGGGGGGGGGGGGGTGGGGGGAGGGCAGAGAAGAAGATGAAAATTCGATTTGCTAGAAAGCTCTGAACGAGCGAGAGAGAGAGAGAGGTAGTATGCTAATTTTAATGCAGGAGATTGACTGCGGCGTTGACTGAGAAAGAGAGAGAGAGAGAGACAAATATATAGAGGGAGTAAAGTGGGGATACGGGACAATCTTTGAGTCAGGGAAATATAGTGCCAATTGGATTCGAGAGCACATACAGATCCTCACATATACCAACACCACTATGAGAGAGAAAGAGAGAGAGAGAGACACTTCGAGAGGGTATACGAGAGGGCATACGTGGGATGGGAAATATCAAGTCAATCCGACCGTGCCAATCTTCACAATATCAACTCCTCTTTGAGAGAGAAAGAAAGAGGAAGAGAGAGATATGGAGAGACATAGAGAGAGAGAGAGAGGCAGCTGAAGTGCAAGTGCAATCCTCCTGAGGAGCCTCCAACACATCTGCGAGTCGAGCTCGACGCTCCTGCTTGAACCGCTCATAACCCTCCCGCAGAGCTCCCAAAATTTTGGAATATAGTATAATGCTGAGCTCACAGAAATCGTAGTTAGATTAGTTCTATTGAAGTTCTGAATGCTTCGATTGATGTTTTTTCAACGAAATAATCAGCTTTCGGGGCGCGATACTGCCCCGTCATGGAATTACATGCGAAAATTATTGGACGTAACTGCGACAAGTTCCCGTATATTGTATATATAGCTATGTGTGTGTGTGTGTGTAAAGTTTATTTTCGGCCCGATCGTGATGACGCCCTCTGAGTATTCTCCACTTGGCGATAAAGCATACGTTGGAGTCGCCTGCTATCGCCTGTCCGGAGACCGACACTTGATTCGCATTAGGAGTCGATGAAGATGCCAATCAATCGCACGACGTCTGGCCCTCGCCGACGCAGGCGGCAAAGGCTAGCATATGGGGAATGGTGTTCTGCTCGTAGACGCCGGTGAAGATGTGGGCCCAGGGACCGGATGCAAAGACGCCCACATCTTCGCCGCCGTGCGTTTCGGACTCGAGCGGCGCGGTGGCGGGGAAGAGCTGCGCGGGATCGGAGTCGGACAGCAGGGACATGGGATCGACACGCTCGTGCGTCTGCACATCGTAGTACATGTCGTAGCTCTTGCCGTTGGCATAGCTGAGAGCCAGATAGGGCTTGCCATCGGTGCCCGACGCCTTGGCCTTGCCGAAGATGTCGCTGCCGCGCTTCTGATAGCCGCCCAGGCTGAAGGTGTGCGAGTGATCGGAGGTAACCACGATCAGGGTGTCCTCCTCTTCGGTCATTTTGCGAGCCAGCTTGACGGCCTTGGCCAGCTCGGAGGTCTCGTCGAGGGCGATCCGGGCCATGGTATCATGATGGCTGATATCGATCTTGCCGCCCTCCACGAACAGGAAGTAGCCATTCTCTTCGGTCTGCAGCAACTCGATCGCCTTCTCCGTCATCTCCTCCAGCGTGGGCTCCGAGTTGTCTGGATCGGCCAGCTGCTCCTGATGGTAGTGCAAGTGGCTCTTCGCGAACAGGCCCAACAGGCGATCCGTAGTGGCTGGATCTACGTTGAGCAGATTCTTGCGGTTCTTCACATACGTGTTGCGCTCGGACATCGCCTCGAACTCCTCGACCAGATTGCGTCCGTCGGTGCGTCGTCCGTTCTTGTAGAACTGCTCGTCCATGAAGTTACGCCTGCCGCCGCCGAGCATCACCTTCAGCTTGCTGCCGACCTCGCCGTGAATCAGCTGGACCGCGATGTCGTCCAGATTCTTGGCCTGCTCACCGCACGCCTCCTCCAGCACCGCATTGTTCTCCCACTCACGGTCGGCGGTGTGCGCATAGACGCCCGACGGCGAGGCATGGGTCACGCGTGTGGTGGTCACCAGGCCGGCCGCCTTGCCCGCATCCATGGCCCATTTGGCCACGGAGAAGACATGATTGGAGGCATCCGCCATGGCCGAGCAGTCGCCGCGTTTGACGTGCGCATTCACTCCAATGGTCCCGTAGTTGGCCTTCACGCCGCACAGATACGACGTCGACGTGGAGGCAGAGTCGGGCACGATCTTGTCCACAGAGTAGGTCTTCGAGAGGCCGGTGTAGGGGAACTTCTCGAAGTACAGTTTCTTCTCCTCGCCGCCCACATAGCTTCTGGCCGCGGCCAGTGTGGCCAGACCCATGCCGTCGCCCAGAAAGAGTATCACATTCTTCGCCCGCTTCGTGTTCCGCACCGCATTCAGCTTGTCCAGAATATGCTCCCTGCTGGCCGACAGCCAATAGTCTTGTGTCTTCTCCTCGCTTTTGCGGCTCACACTCGAGCGCGCATTCTGCTCGAGACGCGGATGCATGGCCTCCTCATCGTCATCGGCCACCTGGCCGGGCACCGCCCCGCCCATCACGCAGGCGGCCAAGAGCAGCACTAGCCAGAGACTGAGTTGAATGCGTTTCGCGAGCATTTTCTCTCCGGTTCTCTAGAGCTCAAGAGTGAAGCAACGACTGTAGTCTGTTCGAGCCGTCGCAATTGCTTATAACTGCGGTTCGGGCCTTAACCGCCGATTATTTATAGCAGTTCTTCACTGCAGTTGTCAAAGCAGCACTTGAGCCTGAGCGATTGGCACTTTAGATTGACAACAACAGCAACAACGAGCAGTGAGGAAAGCAAATGATATACAGGGCTGGGGATTAGAGACAAAGAGACCTACTGCTCCGTGGCCCAGTATATAACAATGCCCGTCTGACACGGCCCGCAACAGTCGAACGTCAGACGTCGGACGGTGCGAAAGCGATTCGAGTACACACGAAATGGCTAGAATCTTGGCTGCTTGCATTTTGGCCCTGCTGCTGGTCGGTTGGCCGGTGCGGGCCGATCTCTCCGATGAGCAGGAGAACGGTGAGTGGCGGGCAAGAGGTGGGACAGAGGGGCGAGCTCTAGCCAGGCGGGAGGGAGGAGGGACGGAGACAATCTTATCTAGCGTTGAGCTTTCTATTGGCCAATCGGAAATCTTTCCATCAAGTGGGCTTTGCTACCCCCCACCCCCCCGGCAGCTATAAATCAGGCCATAAACCTGGGTCACCCCTCCCCCGATCGAGCATTATTTTTGCATTAAAATGCGACGCGATAAGCTGCCACATTTAACGCTTCTGAATTTACCACCCAGAGCAACATCCACGCATGGCCGCCTCGCGTGACTACGTCGAGCTGGACGAGGAGCTGAACACACGTTTCTGGTATGACAAGGCGCAGTCCATATTGGCCGATAAGCTATCGACGCACCGCCAGCTGAACGAGAATCGTGCAAAGAACGTGATACTGTTTCTGGGCGATGGCATGTCCGTGCACACGATCGCGGCGACACGTGCCTTCATGGGCGACTCCAGCCGGCAGGTGTCCTTCGAGAAGTTCCCCTACGTGGGCCTCTCCAAGACGTATGCGGTGGATGAGCGTACGCCGGACTCGGCCAGCACGGCGACCGCGTATCTGAGCGGCGTCAAGGCCAACTATGGCACGATCGGCGTGACGGCGCAGGTGAGTCGAGGCGATTGCGTGGCGGCCACCGAGAAGGACACGCACACCGAGAGCATTGCCAAGTGGGCGCAGGAGGCGGGCAAGTGGGCGGGCCTGGTGTCAACGGCTCGTGTGACGCACGCTTCGCCGGCCGGCGTGTACGCCCACGTGGCGGATCGCGACTGGGAGCACGACGGCAAGATCACCTCAGATGGCTGCAGCGCCGACCTCAACACGGACATTGCGCGCCAGCTGGTCGAGTGGGATGTGGGTCGTGAATTGCGTGTGGTGCTGGGCGGCGGACGGGCCTACTTCCGGGACAAGAGCATGATGGACGAGGAGGGCTACGCGGGCAAGCGCAAGGACGGACGCGACCTGATCCACGACTGGCAGCAGGACAAGGAGCAGCGCGGCGCCCAGGCGAAGTACGTCTGGTCGCGCAGTGGCCTGCAGGATGTGGACCTCAGCGCCACCGACTATCTGCTGGGCCTCTTCGATGTGTCCCACTGCCCCTACCACAGCGAGCGCGCCGACCAGCCGTCCCTCTCCGAGATGACCGAGGCGGCCATCAAGGTGCTCAGCCGCAACGATCAGGGCTACTTCCTGTTCGTCGAGGGCGGACGCATTGACATGGCGCATCACAGCACCAAGGCGCGCAAGGCCCTCGAGGAGACCGAGGAGTTCGCGCGCGCCGTGGAGCTGGCCCGCTCGCTCACCTCCGAGGAGGACACACTCATTGTTGTCACCTCGGATCACTCGCACACAATGACCATCAACGGCTACCCGGTAGGTGGCCTCTTTGGCCCCTTTGGCCGTTCGTTCGCCGGCTAATCTCTCCTTTCCTTGCAGTATCGCCGTCAGAATATCCTCTCGCTGGCGCCCAATCTGGCCGAGGACGAGCTGCCCTTCACCATACTCTCGTATGCCAACGGGCCCGGCTATGCAAACACGTACGATGAGCACGGCCGCTTGGATTTGACGAACGTGAACACCCAGGACGCCGACTTCCAGTTCCAGGCCACCGTTCCACTCAAATCCGAGACGCATGGCGGCGAGGATGTGGGCGTCTTTGCCTCCGGTCCGCACGAGCACTTCTTCTCCGGCAACTACGAGCAGAGCACCATTCCCGCCCTGATGGCCTACGCCGCCAACATCGGCCCCTTCGCCCAGGACAAGCTGAAGAACTAGTTTAAATAAAGCAATTATTGTACTCAGCGGAATATATTATTCTTAGAGTTAGATTCTAACAACAATTCGTCTGCGTGCAAGATTATGTGCTGGGAGATCGCGGGGCGCGAAGCAACCTTCAAGTGGAGGATGGGAAAGGAGGCAACATGAAGAGGGAACTGCAGTTGAGGACGCGGAGGCTCAGGGAAGAGCTGCTGCGGCAGGGCGTGACCATGTGGGTTCACTGGAGGGAACGGAGGAGCTTGGCAACGAGGACAAATGTAAATGCATTGAGGGAAAGGGAGACGTTGAGAGAGAAAAGGGAGACGGAAGGGCTAAAGGAATGCGAGATGGCACAGAGAGCCACAGAGAGAGAGAGAGAGAGAGGGAGTAAGAGACATATATGGGAGATGGGGGAAAAGGAAAGGAATAGGATTAACGAGAGACAGGATTGGAGGGAGAGCATAGCAGATGGTAGAGAGAAATTCAGAGTAAAGGATAAAGGAAATAGAACGGGAATATGAAAGGAAAGGAGAAAGTGAATGGGAGAGAAAGAAGAACTAGCAGGAAACGAGAAATGGAGAGAGAGAAAAACAGCAGCAACACAGAGAGGGGGGGGGGGGGGGGGGGATGGAGGGAAAGAACTGGAAAGAAAGTATTATTATAGGCTTATCGAAGCTTCAGTTATCTATTGGCGGCCTAAATTGGAATTTCGTACTTTTTGAAGGAAAATTTAGAGCCCTATGCGAGTCGTAAATCAAGCATTAATCTTATTTACTCCTTCCATTCAGACATTAATTTTGCATTAGACTGCGTCGCCCACCCGATCGTGATAAGTTCTAATGCTGACTTTTCCATTTGCCATTTACGTTTTGAATTTACCACCCAGAGCAATATCCACGCATGGCCGGCTCACGTGACTACCGCGAGCCGGACGAGAAGCTGTACACACGTTTCTGGCACGGCAAGGGGCAGTCCATGTCGGCCGATAAGCTATCGACGCACTGCCAGCTGAACGGGAATCGTGCGTCGAACGTGATACTCTGTCTGGGCGATGGGGCGATAGCGTCCGCATGTGCCGACTAGGGCGATACGAGACTTTCCCCCTTTGTGGGCCTTGGCGAGGCAACGAGGGAGACTGGGAGGGAGCCTCTCTCTCGCTACAATTTGTTCTCGAGATCTCAGCGATCTGTGTGTCGAACCACACAATTGGCATTACAAATGGGCACTTAATTGGATAGTCTAGGTACAGGCTGGTGCGTACTGTACTTTCGTTTAATTGTAGAATTTTTGTATAAAGTTGTGTTAAATACATTACGTAATGACGCTTAGCCTAGGTCCGACTCCATCTGGTTTGAGTCGCACGCATTATTTACAGATCGGTTTAGTTTAAGCTTTCTTCTTTTGCTTCTTGTCGTTTCTGTTTCTTTTAGAAATCAATGGACTAACTGTTACATGTTACATAATGCGAAATAAGTTCTAAAGAAAAAAATATGTGCTTTAACAATAAATGCAATATTACTGATGCAGTATAAATGTAAAATGATTTCACCAAATAAAAAAAGAAAAATCCAATCGAAGATTAATGACAAAGTGGCTAGGAGTTCGTTAGAAAGTTAAGAAAAAAAAAAAAAAGTATTTGTCCAGGGGCCGTTGCTACGATAACAGCTTATAGCTAATTTTTTATTATGATGTGTCCAGCTGGTGGTTGGGTGGTTCTAAGTACATTCGAGTAGAGCCGAGAACCGGATTGTTGTGGGCGCATTAGGCTTCCAGCAGCTTTGGTAGCAGCTTTTGTTCGCCGACCGGTGTTTGTATGGCCGGAGCCGAGTCGCAATCGTTGAAATCCACATTGGCTTCGTCCGAGCCGGCATTGGAGACGTCCAGGTCCAGTGTCTTGGGCAGCGGCCCAATCTTCTGCAGTATGTCTACGGGCATTATTTCGCGCATCGTCGGCACGGGCTGAACTGTGAAGTGTGACAACGTGGGCAGGGGCGGCGGCGTGAACAACGTCGGCATCGATGTACTATGTGGCGATGATGTCAGCACGGTAACGGGCAAGGGCAAAGGCACTGGCAGGGGAGCTGGAACCGGCGTTGATGCAGACACAGCGGGCGGTACGGGTGCCGCAACCGGTGTTGGCGGCGTTGGCGGATAACACGAATAGTTCTGGGCGCCGAGCACGGGTATTGGCTGTGAGGCAATGGTTGGCGGTGCTGTCAGCGGAAGTCCGCGAATATAGCTGGGCATAACATGTGTCAACGGCAATAACGAGTCACCCTGGTGAAGCATCGGTGGCGGCCGATGACGCATAAATGCCGGCATGGGCAGCCGTCCAGACTTCACCAGCATTGCCATGTACTTGGGATCGAAGCGGGGCGGTGGATGGAGCATGGGTTGACGCAGTATTCGCTCACGCGACTTGACAATCGCTCCCTTAATGGGATCGAAATGATAGTAGCGGAATTTGGGCTTCTTTTGCACTAGCACCGGTTTCTCCAGCTGCGCCGGTTTGGGCACCAACGGCGGCATTGGTGCCGGCATTGCCAGCAGCTGCTCGCGTATACTCTGCAGCTTGGCCGCCTTGGCGGCACAGCGTTCCCGATACTGGGCCACAGCACGTTCCACTGCCATCTTCACAATTTTGCGATCCTCGCTGTCGCTCTCGTAGTTGGGCAGCACATTGTCCACAAAGTTAACCCGCTTGCGTTTGGGTTTGCTGGTGGGGTGGGGGAGGAACAAATGAAGAATCAATTTAGTTGCATTATTCCATCGGTCAGATGTAACTGCAATAGGCATACCTTTTATCCTCTGCTGGCTCCTCCGGCGCCGTCGACGGCACACTCGAAAGCTCCACAGCCTCTGCGGACGGCACAATCTCCAAGACATTTCCCTTCTGCACGGCCACGGGCATATGCGGTGCCATGGGCAGCTCACGCAACACGGGTATATTCGAGGGCTCCACCAGATTGCCAATGTTATAATCATAATCAATAGAAGGTGCTTGGCTCGTCGATGAGTACTCCGAGAACTGTGCGTACGCCTGATCCATGTTGTAGGCGGTATCCATGTAGGCAGCATAGCTGTCATACTGCTCTCCGCTGGCATCCTGCTGCATCAATGACATATTGTAATAGAAGGCGGCGGCCTCCATGCTTTCGTTCTCCACAAAGTAGTCCGCATAGATTTGAGTATGCGGTGACGTTGATCTGGTGGGCGAACGCAAGCGGCTGTGTTTACGCGGGGGCGAGCACGAGCGTGACTTTGACCAGCTACGTCGCATGGGCGGTGACGGCGGCTTGAATGGCAGCGGAGAGCGGGAGTAGCGTTCGCGGCTGTAGGAGCGCCGTCGGGATGGTGGTGGAGGCGAGCGTGGACCCAGCATCTTGCCGGGCGGAGACAGGGAGCTACGACGTCGTCCAATCAGAGCCTTCGAGCGACGCCAGCGTATCGGACTCTGACTGCGTGTCCGACTGCGAGTCGAGCTGCGACTGTGACTGCGACCTAAGCCCCCTCGCAATTTCCAAAATCGACCGCGGCGCGGCGAATGAAGCTTGCGTCGACGACGTGGACTCGGCGAGCGGGTCGACGAATTCTTGCTGCGGCTGAGACGAACTCGCATTCGGAAGCGCTTGCGTGAAATCGAACGGGATCTGGAGCGGTCCCGAGTCCGTGAACGCTTCAGCTGGTGGTGCGGTGGTGGCGGCGGCGGCGAATGCGATGGCTGTCGCGAGCTCTTGGAGCGCGTGTCCACAATGGTGGGCTTCACAATGGCGATCTCTTTATGCGGTTTGGTCGGCTTCTCCAACTCCGCTGGCTTTGCGGGCTGCGGCGGCGGAACATCTGGCTCGTCCTTGTCGAAAATGGCGGGCTTTCGGGACAGCTTAAATGGGGAAATGGTTAGCTTGATTGCTTCGCGGTTCGCATCGAAGATCTTATTCA
>JABVZY010000001.1:7167163-7178998 GCA_020883555.1 Drosophila nannoptera | reverse complement strand
CGGGTAAAAACATTCTGATGAAAAACATACCGAATTTTCCATATTGGCGTTGCCAGAGTTTTCCTCTATGGTGCTGTCTACATATGTTGATTGAACTTGATGTGAATTAGATTTGATGACTGAATATATATAAATATGTCTATATATGGAGAGGAAGAGAGAGATGTATGGAAATATTGATGATGAAAATGGATTTTGTTATTTAAATTCATTCAAATCGAGTATGACACATTTTCCACAGCATCTGGTAGCGCCGTGTTGAGGAAAAACTCTCGCAGCTTTTCCGCCTCTGAGGCATGCGCAGAGCGTTTTTCGCTTTTCTCTGGCACACGCTCTATAGCGCCGACCTACAGGTCGTATGAGTAATCGCCAGCTGCCCTCCGCGAGGCGCAACATTTTCGGGCGTGTGATAAGACACAGTTACGATGACGACAACGTCGGCAGCGGGCCTTCGTGTGGCCGTGCGAGCGACTTTCGCTTTTGTCCTCTCCCTCTCAGCGCAGCGAGAGTGGGCATAGTTCTCAGTGCGGGCGCGAGTGTGTGTGTGTGGGCGGCAAGCTTTTAGGGAGTAGTTGGCCCTACATAACGGAGCGCTGCGTTGAGTGAGGTAGGAAATTTATTGCCGTTATCAGGCCGCACACATACTGAGAGGGAGAGCGAAAGAGATAGAATGAGCGGAAAGCAACCCGTGGGAAAGGCGAAAACAAACAGAAATCGGCCAACTAACGAAAACTGGGTCAAATCCCAGCAGCCAAAATGCCCGCTCCAGCCCGGAATATTTCGTAACGCAATGAAAATTCGAGAGCTGTGAAAATCCACAACGAGGCACCAGAGCGCCCGAGCAGGAATATATGGAAACCGTACACTTGCATTCAGCTCATTCGAGCTCTTCTCCGCTGCACCATTAAAAGAACAGTGCAGAAAGAAAGAGAGGGAGAGGGAGAGGGAGAGGGAATAAGTCGGGCGCAAGATAAGTAACAATAGTTTTTCTTTATTTGGGAAGATCGTTAGAAAACGTCGTTGTTCTAGCTAGTGGTTTGATTTATGATTCCTAATTTTATTTACAAACAATGTGGATTTATTGGCTTTCATCGAAAAGTAAAACTTAATTTTTGCAATTTAAATTCTCTAGATTTTCTGTATGTTTTTTTTGGTGGTTGGGTTCAGATTGGGGGAATTGACTCACAGGTGTATATGTATGTATATTTCTAGCTGATCAAATTAATCTTTGAATTGCTAAAATTATCATCTTCATCACTCGCTTTTCCTTTTGCTTGCTTTTCATTGATTTTTATGCTGCTTGCTTTTATTCCTTTCCTTTTCCTGTGTTTCCTTTTATTGTATCAATCGTTGGACAATGCGTCAGATGGAAATTGCAGCAACCACAATTCCCATCAGAGCATTGCCCAAACCGACATGTTGCGACTGCGGCGAAAAGTGTACGGGAGGTAATTTACTCTTAGATCGTATGGATAGTTCATTCCGGTTTATGCTAACTGCTTGTCATCCTAGCCTATGTCTATTCGCATATGCGCGATGGTATGAATGGGAGTGGTATGAGTAGACGTGGGTATGTGTACGCAGCTTACACAAAGTGGCTTGATATATGTTCACGTCGCATCATTATCTCTGCGAATATGGGTCTAATTGGGTGCGTGTAAATGCATGTCCATATGCATGCGTCTCTGCTTGTGTCTCTCTGTATGCGTGTGTGTGCCTATTCCTATGTCTATGCTTGCATCTGTGAGTGTGCTTATGTTTCTGACGGTTCGACAGCTGTAAGGAAGGAACTCCTGGCCATGATGCCTTTACGACGCTTGATGGCTATTTTCGCCACGCCTTTTTGGCACTCTGACGAGCCGCCCATGATTACCATGAGCAGACCATTGTGGGCCATCGAATTCCAGACGCACTCAATGATACTGTCCAATTTGGCAGCGGTGCGCTCAGCAGTGTCGTACAAAAAATCTCGCTCGGGCACCAACAGATTGGCAATGGTTAAGGCATTTTCCAGTGCAATTTCGTTCACCTTGCGCACAGCTTCTTTTGTGGTGGGCACCTCGTGAACGTCCACAGATTTGCAGCAATCACTTGCCTCTTCCGCCTTCTTTATGACCTCCTTAAGATGCGGCTGCAGATCACCAACGCTTACAATAGCCGTTCGCTTGTCCCGCTTGGCAACGTGTGCAAATAGATTGTTGCGCAGGCCATCGCCGCTGGTTGCACGGATGACATCGCAGATGCGCTTGCGTTGTATAAGAATCTCATCACCGAATTCAATGCTATTGGCCAGCTTCATCTTCACCAGTTTGAGTGTGGCACGCGAGTCCTCAATGGAGTCATGACCGTCCTCGTTCTCTTGGATGCTCTCCTGCAGGAAGCGCTTGGCCAAATGCTTCAGTTTACTCTTGCGCTTACGTATGCCGCTTATATTGAAGCACACGCTAGTATCTATCACATATGGATGCATCATTCGCATTGCATTTAAATCGGAGTTGAGCGATTGTCCAACTAATATTGCGTCCGGTGGCAGCAGCTCGGAAACTTCACGTTGCACATCGGAAAGAGTTTTTGTCACAGACACCATTATATCAGCCGTTATGCCCGAGTACTGGGTGAGGTAGTCAGTGATTTTATTGACGGGACGCACCAACGTCTCATACACTGTCTGATATTGCTCATCCACTATGGATATACGCGTCAATTCATTCTCCCCGGTAATTGTGCGACACATCTCACAATCCACGCCGTACATTGGACTACGATCGGTGACTGGAGCATAGGAATTCTTAGTGAATTTAAACGTCTTGAATCGGGCATGCAACTCGCCCTGCAGCGGTATGGGATATCCTTCGTCAACCAATTGCAGGGCTGAGAGAAGAAGTTTGGTACGTGGAAATTTGTCATCTGGATGTAAATTAATCTCTTTAGCTTGTGCAGATGGCGACTGTTTCTCAATGGGAAAGATGGTCTTTACGAAAAGTGTAGGGTCCTTGTTCAGTTCCACGGCAGACTCCAAGGAACCGTGTTCATTTATTAAATTCTGAGCCTGCGCGTTGGTAAGTGGAATCTGGCAAGACATCAAAGTTTACAGAGCATTTAATGTTTTTATAATTTTGATGATTGGAATATACAAAACTTACCTGTGCAATGGAATCAATAATACTCCCTTCATCGTGTGGTGGAAGCACCACCTCCAGCTTCGTATCGAATATCTTATTGGTAGCCTGGAATCTGCTTTCATTCGAGATGTAGTGGTAGAGCGATAAGCCATCCAGTATGATCACCACACTGTGCGACAGGCTATGGAATTTATCCGCAGAGCACCAGCGATCCGGCACACAAGGACTCTTCTTGCCGATTAACGCTGACATCAACAAGTGCTGTATATCGGTCAAGAAGATGGGCGTGCGCTCCTGCTGTGGTACAGCCAACAGTGCGCGCCTGCCCATCTCACGTAGATGAACATTCGGCACACTATCCAGTTCGCGTTTGCGACGACGCAGATCCGTGGCGAGAGATTTGTATTGCTCTTGGGTAAGGAAAATATTGTCCACCGAATTGTCGCCACCAGCTGAATTGTTGCGGCTACGTTTTTTTTCGGGCTCGCTGGATTCCGTATCGACACTGTTGGTTATGGCCGAATTGATTGTATCTCCGGTGCTAATTTCTGTTACTATAGTTAGTCGATTTCGTGCCTTTCGCTTTCTGTACACTGTGACAAATCCATCAACGGCTTCCTCGTCGTTATCGGTGTCACGACGTTTTTGCTCAGCTTCCTGTATGCGATCCCTGTCGTTCATTTGTATTAAATTTGACAGTGCGGCCAACTTTTTCTTCTTTTTCTCATTTCGTTCTTGTTGCTTGGACGATTGTTGATCCTTCATCTTCATTCTCCCGTTGGATAAACTGCACGACGCAAGAAATATTGAAACACATGTGTTTTAGTTATTTTGAACTAGTTCTATTGAACGAATCACTGAATCAGTTCCTCTGTTAACATTTCGGCCTGCTGTTATTAACAGAGCATCTAATACAGATGTTTTTGACATAATTGTGTAAAGGCTGTAATCTTATGAAAAACCTACATTTTCATTTATCACACTATTATCAGGTTAGCGAAGATAATTGAGTAACACATCATTTACAGCAACGCAAGCAGACCACCTCAACTGTCACTCCACCTTTAACAGTTCTGCTCCTCGCTATGTTAGAATAATTTTAATATCGAGTTCTTACGCGAGCACTGTTACTCAACATTTATCGATAACCATAAACCGTTATAATCCCGCGTGCTTTTAAGAAATTCAGTGCAGAAGTTCGCATAAATGTCAAACAATAGTTGCTTCAATTGAAAAGCCCAAATTAAGTGAAAAAATATGTTTACGGTATTTCAACCGCTTTCTAAGTACTTGCAACTGAAGTCGGTTCGCATTTACGATGGCGTATTCACTTTGCACGCCAAAGTCACATGTGCCTTATTGCTTGCCTTCACAGTTTTATTGTCAGCAAGGCAATACTTCGGCGATCCTGTGGTCTGTGTATCCAATATGGCTAATCTAAATTTTGTTAATTCCCACTGCTGGACTATGGGAATGTATATAATGAACTACGACGACGACGAATTGTCAGATAAAAGGGAACGCGTAATAAAGCAACAATATAAAAAGAATTTCGATAGCAACAGTTATACGCCAGCAATAGATAGCACTCTATTGTACAATACGGCCTCGCTGATGCCTACCGAAATTGGTCAAGAGCGCATCTTTCTACGCTACTACCAGTGGGTAGTACCAGTTCTGATGCTGCAGTCGACGGTTTTCTACTTACCGGCGTTTCTGTGGAAGCTATGGGAAGGTGGTCGTCTGAAGAAATTGTGCTCTAATCTGGATGATGTTCTGGTATCAACAGAAAAAACAACTTCACAAATGCACAAGCTAGCGAAGTACTTTACCAGAAACAACAAGGATACGCACTTGCGTTATTTCATATCCTACATGTTCTGCGAAGTGTGCAACTTCACTATTAGCGTAAGCTTTGTTCAAAGGCCACCGAAAATTCTAATTCTAATCCTACTAGTATATCATTTCAGATCTTAAATATAATTCTGTTGGATGTATTCCTGGATGGTTTCTGGTCACGCTACATGAAGGCCGTTGCCGCCGTGCCGGCCTACGATTGGGATAAATGGAATCGTATCACTACGCGTATTTTTCCAAAACTAGCCAAATGTGAAATACTGAAAGTTGGCTCCAGTGGAACCATGGAATCAATTGACAATCTTTGCCTGCTACCGCTTAATCATTTGAATGAGAAGGTCTTTGTTTTTATGTGGATATGGTTTGTTCTAATGGCATTTCTGGCTACCGTAAAGCTCATCTACCGTATTCTCATCCTTTTCCACCGTGGATTACGCCTGCAACTTTTGCGCATTAGAACCTCTTGTATGCCTCAGTCGACGATAAAATGCGCAGTGCGCGGCTTCAGCTGCGCCGATTGGTTTATGTTGATGCGTGTGAGCAACAACATTAGCCGCGAGTTGTTCGGGCAGCTTGTGGAACAGCTCTACGATCTGCAGTCCTTGTCCAAAAAGTCTGTTTCGCAAATGTCCAACAGCAGTTATGGGGTTCAATAGATCAGACTAGAATACTGGAATGCGCCATGTATTCAGTGGTATTATGCATTCTATTACGTCACCGAATATGACGACAACTCGAATAACTTTAATTTTTCATTTTGATATTTACCATTACGAACAATTACCCGATTTCATTTTCATTTAAGCATATTGTCATTTAAGCGCTACGAAAGCGCAAAACTTTTCGGTTAACTTAATTTGTATATGTCAGAATCTGTTCATAGGATGCACAAAACCTTATGTCTATACATATGTCTGTATATACACGCTTATATATAGGCACACATATGTACGGGGCTTACTCACCGTTCGTTTTGGCTAGGTTGAGAGTAAAGAATTGTACCGCACATCTTGCTCACCCGCTGTGTTAGGTGAACTAATCGCAGTAGTTGATAAAGCAGACACTTTACTGAATTTTGCATCAATTTTTTGTGATTAACTTCTGCGTAGATGATGAAATTTAACTGCGAATGGAAAGCATTACAACACGAAATATAAATGCGGTATAACTTACATTAGATCTGATAATAAAATTTTGATTTGGACTAATTCCTCGGAAGTTTTCATGGAGGTTTTTTTATTAACGGGTATATTTACTTGCGTGTCTGTTTTTTTTTTTGTAGGTCTTTAACTAAAAAAATATTTTTGTTGTACCTTTTTAGTGTACAAAATTTGTAAAATGACAAACCCCCCTATCAAAATTCAAGGCTTGCTCGACCCCAACAAAGGGCGTTGCCATCCGAAAACCGATTGATGTGATGGAGCTGTTGCCCCTAGGTTTGTGGGTGGCGGCTCGTTCGTTGCTCTGCAGTTCCCTTCAACTTGCACTCTAGACGCATTTTTCTGCACCGCTCGCAGTTCTCAATTGCCGATTGTCATTTTCATTAACCAAAAAATAATGTAAAGTTCAAAACATTTTGTCCACTCCTCAGCAAAATGCACCAGTAAATGGGGTCGGCCCAAAGCTGATCCACTTTCTGAAAGCTTCAAAAGCACCACCAGCGCCGAAGAAGTCTTCAGTTGCTGCTTGGATCGCGCGGAAGTTGCTCGCCTTCGAAATCGTCGGAATATCGTCTACGCTTCCCTATAAATACATATTCATAAGTCGGATTTTTGTTTGAGTGAAGCGCTGTAATCAGATCCCCCTTCGACTGCATTCTGTGTAACAAACAAGTGTCACGTGACGAACACCAAAATTAGCAACTACAATAAATCTCGGATCTCAATCGGAAACTGTGCTGGGAAGTGCATCGAAATATGTCTTTGATAATTATCCATTAAACTGCGATCGAGTGAAGCAACAACTGGTAAAATGAGCTCAACTTTGGATGGTAGGTCAACTTGGAGAGCATTCGACGAGCTCCTCGTAAATCATCTATCTCGTTATATCCACTTTATTCAATGCTTAATGTATGGAGCTGGCCGTCCAAAGTCTGGCCCGAAACTCTTGCCAGATTTTTAAGCTTATGTTTCCATTTTGTTCTACTCGACGAATTCGTGCATCAGCAATTCAACAAATTGCGAAACTGTTTGGCCAAGAACTCGCTGACCAAAATATAATTTTGATAAAAAACCGTACGGAGTGTATATTGGCAGAGTTATTAACTTGTAAACATAAATTATTGCACGACGTGGCTAAAATATGTGATCCAAACTCCTACGATATTAAGTGGTAGAGGTAGCACTTCGAGCTGGTCGACGGGCCAATACGCTGCCGGGGCCAAGAAGTGGGGAAAACTTATTGGAAATTTGGATGCAACATTTTTTTTTTTTCATATGTGAGACTTGTGATTTCAATTTTCTAGATCTCGAAGCCAAGCGCACGCAGAGATGCGCTCGCCGAGGCTGGCCGTGCAACCGAATCCTCGTCATATCGGTCTTGGTGATAACCACTTTGCTGATTTCCCTGATCTACCATGGCATTGTGCTGGAGAGAATGGGTCAGTATCTCTGCTTGAACAATTTTGTGCTAAATTATACATTGTCCATCTGGTTCGGTTTCCCGTAGATCATCTGCGCCAAGTCAGGGCACTCAACAGCAAACACGGCGTGGATCTACAGCCCGTTGATGGAAACATCTTTGTAATTAGACCTCAAGCGAAGCCAATTCATGTGCTGGAGAAAGCTGAGCCCGCGCCAATGGCCACCCAGAGCGAGGAGGAGTCACTGAGGATGAAGCATTTGCGTTTCAAGTTTCACCTGAAGCGATTGAAGCACCGACCTCGACGTAGTCTGCGGCCAACGGATACGCTGGATCCGGTTCAGCTGGAGGCGAACATTCAGCAGTTGTATACGAAGATGCGCAGCAAACGGGCCAGGGCTGTGATGACAAGGCTGGAGGACGAGTATATGCGCTGTAAGAAGCACACGCCGGAGGACTGCATGTCGGCCCTCATGCTCATGTACCAGATGGCCAAGGAGGTTACCGAGAAAATTGAAAAGATGAAGGCCATCATGAGGGATCACCTGAACTCGCATAGCATCGAATCAAAAGAATTTCATCCTTTCGCACCCGCGAAGGCAAATAAGACAACAGATGAGCAACTGGTGGTGACCACTCCACGGCCGGATGGGGAAAACGAGGAGACGAGCGCCAAGCCGAACAGAATCAAAATAAAACCAGCGCAAATCAGTTGGATTATCGACGGACCCGGGCACGACGAGCAGGAAACCTATGCAGAGAATACGCCCAGAGCTATGACCGTCACGGAGCAGAGCAATGTAACCACAGTAACGCCCGAGACCACCATGCACACAACCACAATGGAGGCCGCCGTCTACCCCAGCTATGCCACGTCGCCGGGCATAACGGAGAGCACGATCACTACTCCGGCAATGGATACGAGCACGACAGCTGACAGTCGGCCTTCCTCGTCCAGCTCGACGGCGCTGGATCAGACCACAATGAACAGCACCAGCAGCGGCCAACCAACCACCAACAAGCCCTGGTCCGTGCTGGTCACTGAACAGCCCGACACGGACAACATTACAGATCGAATCACCTGGATTTTGGATCGCTTCGACAAGCCCAAAGAGATATTCCACACCACAGAGCGGACGCATGTCAACTCGACAGCCTCGACAGGAACCAGTCCAGCTGCAACATCCATTCCAGAGGCAACCAGCATGCCGAGCATTGAGCTTGAGCCAGGGCCAATGCAGTCCGCCGACCAAGTGACACAATTAAGCAACGAAACCACCACCCACGTGCAATCCACACCACTTACCACAGCATCGAGCTTGGTGAATGAGACGACAACGCAGCAGCCGAAGAACGAGGACAATGCGCAGACGAGCTCCACTACAACGGCGTCCACTCCCACCACAGTGGCATTTGATGCGACCACAACAATGGCGACGACCAGCAGCCCCACCACAACCACGTTGGATGGCCTCAACATCACCGCCTTCCCCACCAAACCGAAGCCCATCAAGTTCGCTTGGATCATTGACAGCGACGTGGAGAGCCATGAGGAGAACAGCACGACGCCAACAGCAGCCACTGAGAGCACCACCGCAGCGACCACGCGCATGACAACAGAAGGTGTGCCGCCGCATCCTTTGGATAATCCCACTAGCATGGAGAATATGGTCCATGACACGAGCACGCAGAGAGCAGACAACGGCACCACCGAAGCCACCACCGAGGAAGCAACGTCCGTCAGTTCCAGCGGCGTGGAGAGCCTACCACAAGACGATGCAACCCCACCCACCCCCACCACAGTATCCGAGCGGGCGGTGCATCCGCTGGACAATCCGAGCAGCATAGAGAACATGCTGGAGAGCTTCGAGCGAGACGAGCACGAGATGCCGCTGATCGAAGTGGTGCCGTTGAACAAGAGCACACAGCACAAGGAGTCCCAGACCCCGAGCGCCTACGATCGCAAGCACTGGCTGCAGCAGTTCGAGAAGGACGCGGCACTTCCGCAGGTCGAGCTAATCGACACATTCGGCACGAAGCTGGACGCCGAGAGCCTGAAGCAGCTGGGGCCCAAAATAAATCCGGTCAGCGGCAAGGTGACGAATGGTAAGTGTAGATCCCCCTGCACCTGGCTGGACTGAGAGTTCTGCTTCAATTTGCATCTTCTGCTTGCAGCCGCGGACGTGCAGCTGATGTCCATATGTGAGCACCTAAGCCGGCGGCTTCGCTTGAAGGCCGCCGCGGGGTCTAACTCCGAGGAGATGGAAACGTTCACCGCCTCGCCGAGCGTGCAGTTCACCAGCCGTGGCCCCGGAGGCTTTCCCGTCACTGGCGAGACAATGAAGGCCTCGGCGCAGTTCATGTTCAATCCGAACTTCGGCATGCCCAGCATTCCGGTGTGCTTCTACATGACGCCGGCCAATTTCCGCATGCCCATGTGGACGCCGACGCCCACGTTTATGGGCATGCAGGGCGGGCACTTTGGCGGCGCCTCGAATGCGGGCGGCATCTTCTTCGTGCCGCAGCAGTTCGGCCCGTCCGGCAACTTCTTTGCGGGCAGCGGCGGCACAGCGTCCGGCGCCCAGAACCAGCTGCCCAACATCTTCTCGAAGAACGCCTCGCCACAGAAGCAGCAGGCGGCCAACGGGCAGCAGCAGGTCTACTGCACGTACATGCAGAACCAGCAGGGCCAGGCGGCGACCCAGTCGAGCAGCCAGGCGGGCTTCTCCAATGCCAACTTCAAGATGCGGCACGCCAACCAGACGGGCATGGCCCATCAGAACCAGATCATCTATGCCTCCTATCTGGGTGTGCCGCAACAGCCGCAGGAGCGCTTCAAGTGCCCGGAAGCGGATCAGGTGGCCTGCTATGCGCAGAGGCAGTGCATCGATGCCTCGAAGTGGTGCGATAATGTGGTGGACTGCTCGGACGGCAGCGATGAGTCCGCCTGCACCTGTGCCGATCGGCTGGACGATGAGCGGCTCTGCGATGGCTACGCCGACTGTCCCATGGCCGAGGATGAGCTGGGCTGCTTTGGCTGCGAGCCGCTGGCCTACTCTTGCTACGAGGACGCCGATGACTATGCGCGTCACAATCGCTCCACCATGTCCATGTGCTACAGCCGGCACGAGCGCTGCGACGGCTTCCTCAACTGTCTCAATGGACGCGACGAGCTGCAGTGCAGCCAACTGGTCCGCGATGTCACCCAGCTGATGGTGAGCCTCGTCCCCCTGCACAGGTCCATGCATCATGATCCTCATTCTTGTTCTCCTGCAGATCCAGGCGTCCAGCGCTTCGGAGGGCTTTCTGTATCGCAACCACCGCGGCGACTGGTATCCCGTGTGCAACAACGGCGACAAGTGGGCGGGCGATGCCTGCGAGCTGAACGACGTGAAGCTGACTGCGAACCTCACCTTCAGGCAGCTGTCGCTGCCCGGGCCGTTCATTGAGCCCTCGCTGCATGCGGGCATTCACTTCGCCCAGGGCTGTCACGGCCGCAACGGCCAGGATACTTTGGTCGATCACGTGGCCTATGTTAAGTGCCCGGCCGCCCAGTGCGGTCTGCCCAGCCGGCCGCTTGCCGGGATCGAGCATGGGCGGCGCAGCAAGCGAGCGCCCGTTCAGGACAGCGGCGAGTCGGAAAGGGTTCGGATTGTGGGCGGCAACCATGCCAGTCCCTTGCAGTGGCCCTTCGTGGTGGCCATCTACCGGGACGGCAAGTTCCACTGCGGCGGCACCATCTACTCGGAGCACTGGGTAAGTCTCCTGTCGCCTCGCCAATTGCCTCCACTTAACGGCCGCTATTCTGCAGGTCATCAGCGCGGCGCACTGCGTGATCAACTACAGCAAGTACTACTATGAGGTTCGGGCCGGCCTGCTGCGCCGCACCAGCTTCTCGCCGTCCACACAGATCCAGCCGGTCTCTCATGTCGTGGTGCATCAGCAGTACGAGCGGCGCAGCATGCGGAACGATCTCTCGCTGCTGCGGGTCGCCGCGCCGCTGCAATTCAATCGCTGGGTGAAGCCCATCTGCATGCCGGACAAGGGGCGCAGCACGGCCGGCGACGACTGGATCTGGGGTCCCGAGGAGCAAACACTCTGCACGGTCGTTGGCTGGGGCGCCGTTCGCGAGAAGGGTCCGAGCAGTGAGTAGCCGTTGCTGTAGATATCACAGACTCAATTCACATCTTTGCTCCGACAGGCGACGGCTTGCGGCACGTAACTGTGCCCATCCGCAAGGGCTGCACGGATCCCGAGGACCAGGCCTCGGAGGATG
>JABVZY010000001.1:7061833-7071851 GCA_020883555.1 Drosophila nannoptera | reverse complement strand
TTTGGTGGGGGATCGGGCGCTGGGCTGTGGCCATCAAGTGGGCGATGTCAGGACAATATGTTGCCATCTGTACAATGGGCCACTTAAGCGACAACAATAAAAAATCATTAGAATGCCAATGGCAGACGGTGGCACAGGATGTACACACAGGGCGCACAGGACGCACAGGATGTATGTATGCTAACCCTAAGCACAAGCTGCCAGCACAAACGCAGAAAGCGTTTGTGAGAGGAGACGGAGACGGAGACGGGGAGCGGCACACGCCCACGTAGTCAAGCGGCTCGCCTGGGCACTTCATAAATCTACAAGGCGCATGAAATACGAGTATCCTGTGCTGAGTGCAGTAGCCAATCATGTTGCATGCTCCAAGGACCAAGCCAGGCGGCATGTAGAAGTTGCAAAACAAAAACTTTCCGACATTGTAACGAGCACACTTTGCGCTCGAGTGGAGTGGCTGAAGCGGGAGCAGCAGCAGCAGCAGCAGCTGGAGCAGCACACAGGATGCCCGCCCAGGACACAAACACACAATGCACGATTGCCTTTGATTTATTAACAAGCCGTCGTTTATCATGTGGCCAACAATGGGTTAAGGCCTGAATTATAGGAACCAACAGCAGCGAGAAGAACGACAATTGCAAATTTGTTCGACTGTATCAAAGGCATATCTGCCTCACTCTCCTTCGCATCTCTCTCTCTCTCTCTCTCTCTCTATCCCTCTCTCGCTCTGCCTTTCTCTCTGCGCGCTAGCTAAACAAATCAAAGATAAACAAAACATTAACTGTGTATTTGCGGCATTTGCGGAATGACGACGCAGGCAACTTTATTGGAATTAAGATATTTTTCTGTAGCCAAAAATACAGATATATATATATATATATATATCTCGGTGGGAAACAAATTTTGTATACTAAAAGCCAAACGGCATATGCTCATAATTCATGCCGGAAAATATTTTATTTATTTATTTAGTTGTTATGCGCTTTTATGGTCCCTTCTCTTCTCTAATATTTATGCGGCTGTTGACCACGTTCGGGAAAAATTGAAATCGGCATCAAGAATCTGGCATCTAGAATCTGAACCGGTCGCCAGCGCATTGAGGCGTTAAATTTCCATGTGGGCGTCCAACGCACGACCGCCGCAGCCACACACAGAAACCCAAACAAGTTGAAGGAGTTGCCTTTTCCGTTCGTTCCCGTTGCCAAAGTCAACGTCGCCGTCGCCGTCGCCATCGTCGCGTGGGTGCTGAGCACCATAAAATGAAATGTTGACCAATAAATTTAGTGGCCATGGAAGACAGATGAAAAGCAAAGCGTTTGCTAAAGGAGCACAAAGCGAGAGCCACAATGATCAACCAGAAGGCTAACAAATGAATGAATGAATGCAACGAATAATAAATGCACTTTCAACCAAAAGCATTTCACATTAGAATAACCTGGAAAGCCAGTTCTATCTCATCGATAAACAAATAAATATTTTGAATTGTTTCCACTTTTTTGTTTTCCTATGCAAATTGAAAATTCCTTCAAGCTAACTCAGCCGAATAGAAATTGAAGTCTTTCGAGCAGTTGCGGGTTTCGGAACGAAAATATTGTTTAATAAATGAACTATTGACCTCATTTCAGCATTTGTCAATCTGAATTAATTACTGTCGCAAGTGAATTGATCAATTCATGATATACGACATTGGAGTAGGGTACAAAAATGTGGAAAAACTAGCGCAATCGACATGTTTAGCAGGAAGACAGCGCCGTGCGAGAGAGAGGGAGAGAAAGAGAGGACGCGAGAGATAGCTGGAGCGGTGAGTGTGTGTGTGAGTAAAAATGCTCCAGAAATGTCATTAACGTGCTTTGCTTTTGATGTTGTTGCTTCTGCTGGTGCTTTGTTATCTCGAAAAACGTAAAACGACACTGCATCAGCGCGACTGCACTGGTATGCGTGTGTGTGTGTGTGAGTGTGTGTGACCGCGTCTGGAAAATTACCTGTAAAGGCGCCGCTCTCGACTCTCACTAATTGATAAGTTCGTAATTATGTGGAGGTCTTTCTTGTTAACAGTAATTAACTATGTAAATTTTGACACTTGCCGTCAGCGGCATGTACAAAGGCTAATAACTTGACCGTTATCTTTGCATATTCGCAGGTAGGTGTGTACGAAAACAGAATTGCGGCTTACCTGTCGCATCTATGTTTCAATCAATGCGAACGCGCACATGCTGCTGCTGTCGCAGTCGCTGCTGTAGTTCTGCCCGCCTACGCATGCATCAGAAACAACACAAACGTGTTGCGCTCAGCTGGCTATGCAGCGAATGAGCTGCACAAAACACACGAGCAAAAAGAGTTATCGTTTTGTTGTTGCTACTATGTATATTTGGCACGTGAAACGGCATCGGCATCGGCATTGGTATGCGGCTACTTTGTTGTTGGCATTTTTCAAATTTTCGCTCGGAAATGCCTTTTTATTTGCATTTGTTTACGTCACTGCACCAATACAATCACAAAAAAAAAAGAATGACGCGCGTACGTAGGAGATAGTAGAGCAAAAACACAAACAAACAGCAGCAACAAAGCAGAAAACGGATTACAAACAATCGCACACGAGCTCCTAAATAAACAAAATTATTTATATTCGCTGCAATTACCAAATTGATTAGTTATAGGTGCTGAATGTGAATTTGGCAGCCTCTTTGTTGTCGTTTCTTTGAATTAAATTTTTTTTTTAGCTAAGCGCGACTCATGCAAAAATCGAAATTTCCACGACCGCTCGCACCGCGCGTTGTTGCTTCATTGTCTGATAGGCCCTTCACGCAATGTTCACGTTCGTATTTTCCACGGGCACCAATTATTATTGTTGTTTTACGCACATTTCTTGTAAATTATGCATTTGACTAATTTTAATGTTCAATCACGAGTTTTCCGCGCGCGGCTGCCTCTACAACTGCCCACGGTAAAGGTTAAAATGAAACTGAAGAACGAAAGAGACAAGAGCAACTTGTGACGCTGAACCAGTTCTCAGCTGACTGCGACTTATCGCAGAGTTGCTAACAGACAACTTATCGATGAAACAATTAGTCTCATCTACCGGCTCTTCCTCTACACAATTATAATATCGATAAAATGGTGGGCGTACAGACATTCATTGATAAAAGTGAATACTAGAATTATAGCTTATTATAATAATACAAACAAAAATTAGGAATATAAATAAGCACAACAGTGTGCAGCATGGCCGAGCTGAAGGCACCATCGCTACAATCGCTGTTGGAATCGGATCGCGGCTCCACAGACAGCTTACAACTGGATCTTGAGTTCGAAGGCGTAAGTGCAAAATGAAAACAGTGAAGTATTCATTGATTGTGACCCTTGGCATTTAGCTAGATGATGTCGAATTTGCCATACCACCCACCGATGTACTGCCCACCCTCGAAACGGTGCTCAGCGAATTCGAGGCTGACTCCGATGTTGCCTCGGAGCTGGGAATGCCGGTGCCGCGAGCAACGCCAACGCCTTCGATTGGTGAGGATTGTGGCGTGCGCGCTGATGGACGCGGAGGCAGCGGTTCCGGCTCCATAATGCGGTATACAATGTTACACGGCATCTCGGCGCAACTTGCTTCGGCTGCCGAGCGTGTCAATGCTGGTGCAGCTAGTGCCTGCGCTGTTGCGGCGTACATAGCCGTGGGAACTTCCCACGGACACATACTAAACTTTGATGTGACACAAACGCTGCGCTGGGCACACCAAGACAAGCACAGTCAAGGCGCCGTCTCTAGTCTGGCCTTCAATGCGGACTCCACGCGTTTGCTGACGGGCTATGCCCGTGGCTTGGTCGCCATGATTGATACCCAAACTGGTGATGTACTGCGTGAACTGTTCGATGTGATAACGCCCAATACCGGAGTGCTGCACGTCAAGTGGACATCACGTTCATCGCTAGCGCTCTGTGCTGACGCAGGTGGATCTGTATGGTCGCTGAGCTTTACCCGCAAGCTGGGCATTAGAGGGTGCAGTTCACGGTGTTTGTTTTCCGGCGCACGCGGTGAGGTCTGTGCCGTCGAGCCGCTCATTATGGACTCTCAGGGACGACACGAACTGGACCAGTACTGCATTGTGGCGCTTGCAACGCTCTCTAAATACTTCATAGTAACAGTGCGTCCACGTCTGCGTGTCATCAAGTTCCATGCGCTCCAGGGACCCGCTGACTGCCTGCCATTGCTAGCCTGGCATTTGGTGCTAATTCAGGCTGCGGATACGACTCGTTCCGTTGACCCGGTTATTGTCGTAGGCCGAGGTAATCAACTATTCTTTCATCAGCTCTTCATGGCGAATGGACGCATCACATTGCTCTACCTGCGCCATGTCCAGCTACATAGCAGCCTGCTCTCCGCCCATTGGCTAGGTCCCAAGTGTGTGGCTTCACTGGATACATCAGAGATATTGCATTTAGTAGACGTACGCTCCAGTCGCGAGCTAGAGTGCATGGACATGGCCAATGCTGGTCTGGTGTATGGTTCAGCGCAGTTTAAAGGTTTGGCGACAGGCGGCAATGTCTCGCCCGCGTTTGCACTAGCCGGCACCAATGCCTGTTACAATTCCGTGGTCTCTCGTGGCACGCAGCTCTATGTACTTGGCGCTCGTTCCCTGCACATCATAGGCGTGCGTACATGGTCGGAGCGCATCAGCTATTTGGTGAGTAGAACATGCATAGCCTATGGAAATGTTATTAATTGTATTTCCGTGTAGGTTAAGAATCATCGCTGGCAGGAGGCGTGCCAGCTAGCTCTGGATGGTTATATTGCGTCGGCGGAACGTCCACGGAAACGTGCCCAGGCCAAAGAGCGCATCATAATGCTCTTCAAGGAGTATATAGCCAATTCGGCGCGCGCGCCCGAGTATTGTCTGGGGTCCATTGTAAATTGCCTGATAACCATCGGAGAGCTGGATCTGCTGTGGACGCAGCTATGGGATCGATTGCACAACAACACGGAGCTCTTTTTGCAACACATTTCCGAGCATATAGAACAAGAAACTATCTATACCGTTAATCCAGTCATATCGCAGGCTCTCGTGGACTACTGGCTGCAACATTCGCCGGCCAAGCTAGAGCAGCTAGTTTTAAAGCTAGACTGGATGTGTCTCGACCTCAACCAGGTGCTTAAAGCGGTCAAGAAGCATCAACTATACCGTGCGCAACTCTATCTTAATGCATGCGCTCTTAACGATTACACCACAGCGCTGACAGAGTTGTTGCCTTCTCTAAGACCGGATCAAACGGATCTGGGTAATTGCTTGCTGGTCTATGTGTCCAGCTGCTTGGCCGGACGTCGCTATCCCAGCGGTGATATACCCGAAAGCCAGGTCCAGCAAGTCAAGAACGATGTGCTGCGCTGCCTTACTTCTCAACACTCAAGCGCCAGTCCCGCGGACGAGCTGCCTTATCCATATCTGCGTGCTCTACTTAAGTTCGACACGCGAGAGACATTGAATGTGATCTCTCTTGCATTCCAGGAGCGCGAGTTTAGCAACGAGCTTGGCTTCTCTCATCGCAAGCGCATCATTTACCTGCTCCTCGAAATTATGACGCCCGAAAACGCAACGGTAAGAGAAAGAGCTCGAAAGACTTAATACTCACCTAACGCTCATTCCTGTGATTCTCTTTGAAGTGGGCGGAGATTGGATGCCTGCTGAACTTTATTGCACAACAGATATCGACACAGTGCCTGCCGCGCGACAAGCAGTTGCTGGAGCGCGTGCTCAGCTACCTGGCTCAGGAGACGATCGCCAATGAGAGTGCACGCCAGCATTCGGAGCGGGAGAGCGCCTGGCACGAACTGCTCTCGAGCAATTGCCTAGCCGACATTAGCAGCGACGAAGAGCAGCTGGCGTTGGCTCAGAGTGCGCGCTGCTACTACGTCGTGGAATATCTGCTGGAGAAGCTGCAGCGCTATGAGAATATGCTCGATTGCCTTATCCACAACCAGGCACGGCATGAGACAATGTTTGCGTATATGGAGCGGCATTTGGCTGACAGCGAGCGTCAGATATATACGCAACTCCGCAAGCATCTAGCCGAGCTATTGGAGATCAATGCTGCGGAGACGACACGTATAATTGCCTTACACTTTCCGGACAAGATTTGTGAGCTGCTGGAGCAGCTTACGAAGCAAAAGCCGCTACTGTTTCGCCTGCTGAAGTGTCTCAACGAGAGGCACACCAAATTGCAGCCGACGCAAATGGAGCTGCTGCTCGAGCTGTATTGCAACTTGGAGGAGCCCGATGAAGTGCTGGAGTTCCTGCGCACCAGCTCCGGCTATCGGCTGGACAAGGCGCTTGACATTGTGGAACGGCATCAGCTGAAGCGTGCGGTTATCTACCTATACGAACAGCAGGAATGCTATGCGAAAGCATTTGAAATGTCCATGGAGCTGCTGCGCGAGGCGGATGTTGTTGCGGCCGCAATGGAAGCTAAGCAGATTGCCGAATTGTTGGCACGCTCGGCACAGACATTGACCGACAAGGAGCTGGAACGTTGCTGGTTCACCCTTCTGCAATATATACTGCCGCAGCAGGAGCTGCAGTCCATTACCAAGTCAATGCTGCACGAGGCCTCGCAGCACATCGATCTGCACAATCTGGTCCAACTTATCATGAACACTCACAATGTGTCCAGTAGCTTTGGCGACATCAAGGATCTGCTAATGAGCATGCTGATTAGCTCACGCCAAGAGACAGAAGCGCTGCGCCACGAGGCCGATATCCTCTGCCAGAATCTGCACACAGAGTTTGCCGAACAGCAGCGTTTGACGCGTCGTGGTCTTTGGGTGACCAGCATGCGCTGCTTGCTGTGCCGTCAACGTCTATATGATCAAACGCCGGTGCTGGTGCTGGGCGCATGTGGCCATGCGGCGCACGAGCGCTGCTGGAACGAATCACCGCCGCAACGGCAATGTCCACGCTGCGATGCAGCGCTAACCTGCGAGGCGAACGCTGAGCAACAGCAGTCCATTGTACGCTTGCCTTGCCCCAGTCAGCATTTGATAAAGAGCTCCACCACCATGGAGCTAGGCACGCTGCAGCTGAAGGCACCACCCAGGCGCTTCTGTTAGGTCCATGTCTGGTAATTCCTAATATTCTTCTATGTATTCCAAACACAAACACACACATACACATACATATACACATATACATATATGTATAGCCATTGATTGTATTTTTTGTAGGTCCTATTATTTACTGTTGTGTAAATGTCTCAAGTATTATGAGCTGTCAGAGTCAGAGAGGTGCCAGGTGCGAGGTTCCAGGAGGAGAACCCGACAACTGTATTCTTCAATAGAATATGCAGATGTTAAAACTATACAATATCTTCAGCTTTATATACACATGTTTGTACTCGTGCACATTCGAAAAATTTATACAAAAATCATATTTATGTCTCGTTCCTTGTTTTTTTTTTTTTTTTCAAATTTGTTTATGTATATTATGTAATGTACAAGCTTAGGCTATTTGTAGACTCAAATTATTATATTTATATACCCCGAATTATTAGCTAAATCACAAAATAAACTGAATACCAAACGACGCGAAAGTCTCAAATAGTCTGTGATTTATTGGCGCTATCAGAGGCGAATGTGTTATTGTAATGTTGTATGAACTCCGTGCACTGCTCGGCTGAAATAGTCAAAATTATTATATTAGTTAGATTAGCTAAGTTTAATGCATTCCAGTCAGGCTCACCTTTGGGAAAGGCTACCGTTTCGTACATACGCAGATTGCGCATCTGGAAGAATCTGTAGACAGTGTGAAAGATTAAATCGTCCTTTGTTTTGTGAGCTGCTTCAAGGAACTTGCGTGCCGGAACCTTCTCCAGGCCAAGTGAGTTTTTCGCCAGTCGCAGAGCATCGATGACTTTGCCCTGACCCAGCTTCACCTCGATTAAAATCTGCAACGGCAACAGTAGCTGTATGAAGGATTCCGATAATACGTGAAATGTTGGGTACCTCGTGTGCCTGAATTTTGCACAGCATATCTATGGCTATTTGGGAAATTGCCGAGTTGGCATCGGAATGGGCCAGCAGAAAGCACGCAACCGACTTGGACTCCAGCAGCATGGAGGAGTAGCTGACCAGTCGGCGCAGTGTGTCAAAGCAGTGATTACGTATCAGCTCGCTTATTATCATCTTGGTCAGCTCCTCCTGGGCGGAAATATTGTATTTGTTCAGAGATTGCAGGTACAGCATTAACACGGTCTTCGTATACGGTCGCTCAGCAATGGGTTGAAAAATTTGCACCATATCCGATTGCTCGATGAGCACAATGGGCGGCGTTGTATGCTTTGTGGTCATGCTCTTGACATTAGAAGGCAGCGCTGTCTGATTCTGTAGCTCCGTGTGCACCCACGAGCTGAAAAGAGAAAGAAATATGAGAGCAGTGAATCTAGAACTTGCACTCGAGCATTTCACTTACGCATAAATCTTGTTAATCTTGTCGAAGATGGTCGTCAGCGTAGGCAGCATGGTGCCCTCGTACTGATCGGTCAACAATTGCTGGACCACCTTAAGCAGCATCTGTTTGCCACTGCTGCGCTGCAGCAAGAACTCTGTGAGGCGTATCCGATCCGAGATTAAATTGCAGAGTGGCTCAATGGATAGATTGAGATACCACATGCAGCCCAGATTGGCGTCAATCACAATATTTGGCTGGAAGAGCACCCAGTTAGTGGAATCTGGAAGTCCATAAATAAAATAATGTTCCAGGGATCCACATATTTAAACCATGAACACTTACAAAGCTCGCACTGATGAATTTGCCCGTCTGGCGAGAGTGAAGGTAGCTTGAGCGCGAACGGTTTAATGGAGCGGCCCGGCGTAATGGGCGAATGATAGGTGACATTATCTATCACCTCGCCGCTGAGGGCAATATCGAAAAGTAGCGATGTGGCTGTGGCCTGGTGATGCACCACAATCAGATTGTCCACAGTGTTGATGGCACAGCGTCCACCGTTGAGGCTAAGGCGCAGCACATGGCATTTGCGCGGCGCCAGCCCAGGACCATTCAACAGATGCACTTCCACCTCCATCATGCGTGTCATGCTGTTCTCTTGCAGTATAAGCACAGCCAGCACGCCATATACTCTACCCAATGTTACTGTACACTCCTGCACCTCACGACCCGGATTGCCTACTGTAAGTAAAGAAAACAGTCAATTTGCTAAGCTTTAACCACAAATGGAGCTACTCACAGTCTACTTTGGGCAGTTTGGTGATGACCTTCTGTTTTACTAGCACCGGCACTAGGCTATTGCCTTCTGTGGTGCAAAGCAAGGCCACGTTAGCATCACAGCACCAGGCAAACCATTTGATGCTAATGCTCAGCGCTTTCACCGAACGAACTTGTCGTTTCTCTGGCAGAACTTGAAAGATTTCCACGCCCGTGTTCGATATGAGCGCCAGCTCACGATTGTGTACCCAAACGAATCCGTATACCAATGTTTTAACCTGATGCGTTATAATCTCCTTGAGCTGTGGCTGTTCGCCTTGAAAGCCAAAGAGTTCCACCGCGTTCTCCTTGCGTTGCACGGCCAGAATCTGATTGTCCGGCGAGAACTTAATGAATCGTATAGCACCGCCCCGATCACTCATGCAGAACGTTATCACAACATCCTCCACAGGACCCTTCACCACGACACCTGTGGCTCCGCCCGAACGAACGGCGAATATCTAAAATAAAAAAGATTCACGCTCATTCAGTTGATCACATATAGTTGGGCTCTTGCATTTTACCTGCTTGTTTGAGTCGTCGAAAAAGACATTTGTGAGCTGACTAACGGCATCAAAGCGTATTAAATTGTTAGAGAGTTCAATATAATGTATTCCATTGTGTTTCTCCATTGTTTAAATTATAAAAATAAGAAGTTTCAGAATTTCAACTAGTTGTCCACCCACATATTAATGAAAAGTGCTGGAAAATGTCACCAGTGCAGTGACAGTGTGCTGTGCGAACTTTCGAGCACTGATTAAAACAGCTGA
>JABVZY010000001.1:6824825-6845730 GCA_020883555.1 Drosophila nannoptera | reverse complement strand
CACCGCAAATCTCTGCGCGCCCAGCGCCAGCTGATCAAGCAGAGTAAGTGGAAAATCGGAGGGGGAAGAGCGAGCAGCTGGCTGAACGTGTCTCCTTTTGCAGACTCCAAGCTGAACGGGCTGAACATCAATGTGGCCAAGACCCGGCCACGCATACCCACGCCAGAGGTAACCAAGGACGGGAGCACCAACACGGGTAAGCGATGCGATCGATACGATGATGTGCACCGCGCTAGATCTAAACATATTGCACCCACTGTAGCCAGCAGTGCCGTTATCATGGCCCCACAGCAGCTGAGCACCCAAAGCACTAGCGGCATGTATCCCTCGTACAGCACCACCGCCCACAGCGGCACCAATTTGCACCAGGACAGCGGCCAGGTGCTGGGCACACTGCTGCTGTCACCAATCAAAGAGATGGATAGCTCATCATCCAATAATACTCTGATTCCAGGGCATCCGGCCACAGCGGCGCTCGCCCAGGCGGTGATGCCGCCCCGCTTGAAGGACGGCTACACGGCCAGCTGTAAGTCCGCACTCGCGAGCTCCCTTCACCGGATACATCTAACATTTTGCACTTGCAGCCATGCCGGCGGAAACGAACATAACGACGCTATCGTTTCCGTTCACCGTGGCCACCAGCAGCGAGTCGATGCCGACTGGCACGCTGAGCATTCTGCCGCTGTCGGCGAACGCCCAGCTGCCCACCATAACGACGACGGCGAGCGGCTTCGATCCCAACGACGTCATCACGACCATACCTGTCTCGCTCTCCATACAGCGCACACCCTCCAGCCTGTCCATTGTGGAGCTGACCGGTATGGGCGAGGGAACGGACGCGCACGCCAGCAGCGGCTCCAGCAATGGCAGCGGCGGCATAACCACCACCGCTCTGCTCTCGGTGAAGCCACTGAACGGGACGAGCAATATATCGCGGAACAACAGCTTCAACGTCAACCTCAATCTGCAGGACGGGAACTTTCAGCGTTCCTCGGTGCGTTCGGCCGGGCCAATGGACTCGGTAGATGCCGGAGCAACGATAGCTCCTCTGGCGCGGAGCAAGGATGCGGCCGGAACGGCCAATGCCTCGTCGGCACCCTCAACTCTGGCCAAGCACAAGCCGGAGCCGAAGACGGGCGAAGTCTATGTCTGAGCAGGGGACTCGTTCGTCCCATTGGATTGATAGCTTTCTAGGAATCGTCTGCAGCCGCACAGCTTGACCAGCGGCCAATTCTTAAACCGAGTTGAACTCAGTTCTAGGCTAGGATTAATCAATTTTTTGGCACCGTGCCACCCGGAACCATTCTACGATATTATGTGGCGCATGTTGGTCTATAAATACTACAAGTCTGTATCATCATGTATGGAATGTGTTTGACAGGAGTATCCAACCGAATCGAGCGGAATCGACACTATGGATTCCCATAACTATTTTATCACCTTCTACGGGTCACTCCCCGTGTATATATGTATCGCATTATTTTGTTTTTTTTTTTTTTACTGTGGCGCTTGCCATATTAGCCTAGGCCTTAAGACAGATCCAATTACTTATCGTGTAGGCAGTGTATATAGAAACCAACACAATATGTGATATGCGATTTTTTATCAAATTATGTCATTAGCCCTAAGAGAATAGATCCTAGCCGAATACTGCAATCCAGATATATATCTATATGTATGTGTATGTGTGTATGTAAATCTGTTGTATATAGATCGACTATACGAACTGTAAATAGGTTGATATGAAGATTGTGTTATCAGCTATTCGACGTGTATAAATAAATATCTAGATTCAATCAAACGGTCAAACTCGACAGGTCAAGGTCAGTATGAATCAATTCAATTGATTCAGGCTGAAGACAAGGCATTCACCTGGAGTGCGCAGAGCACGGGACAAGTATAAGAGAGAGCTTCGATAAAGCTGCCCAAGTCGAAAGGTAGAGATCAATCGATGATCATGGAGGTCAAAGGCCGAGACGCTCATCTCGTATTTCTGATCGGAAAGTTGATCTAGAAGAGAGCTGCAATTAGAAGAGAGCTGGTATAAGAGCTGCGATCGATCCGAGCGGCAATTGAGTCTCTTCAATCGACGCTCTCGCCGGGCGTACGATCAATTAAGAACGGGGCAGCTCTAGCCTAACGTACCGAAAATTTAAATGGATCGCACTCGCGCGATCTTCAGTCAGTCGGGCTGGAGCGATCGAGTGCAGCGATCTTCAGAAGCACCCGGAAGACGAAAGCTGAACAGCAGACTGCAAAAAGGATATACTGCCAGAGGTGAATATTCGGGCGGGGACACATGGACGGGACCACATGAACGGGTCAATTGGGATCAGCGGAATATTCTATAGACTCAAGTGGAATTCAATTCGAATTGGATGCTAACGTTTTTGCAACAATCTGTGAGACAACTATGTGGCACCTCACTCGTTAACCCCCTCGCATGGGGTCAATAGCGGAGCAGGCGAGAATCGTGCTCGAATGGCTCTCGAATTGCCGGCTAATTGAATTAACCTCTTTGCCTCTCCTCTAGAGGAATGTGAATCTTCTTGATCATGTTGTGGTTGGGGCTGTTGTTGCTGCTGTCATAAATCATCGCTGGCCCATTGAATTCTAATCAGGCCTTTGATTGTCCTTATAGTATGGATCGGGATCGGGATGAGGCGTCGATGACGACCAGCGACGAGAAGTCGCTGGAAGAAGCTCCAATAGCTCCGGGCCTGGAGCCCGCAGACCCGATTAGCTTCTGGCAATTATTTCGCTTCTCCACGTACTGTGAGCTCTTTTGGCTGGCCATCGGCTTCGTCATGTGCTGCATCAAGGCGCTCACCCTGCCCGCCGTGGTCATTGTCTACAGTGAGTTCACGGCCATGCTGGTGGACCGGGCCATGCAGGTGGGCACCAGCTCAACGGTCCACGCCCTGCCCATCTTCGGGGGCGGCAAGAAGCTGTGAGTAGTTGTTGTTAGGTGAGAGATCGATATTGATGCGGCTGACATCCTGCAGGACGAACGCAACACGCGAGGAGAACAACGAGGCGCTGTACGACGACTCCATATCGTATGGCATTCTGCTGACCATCGTCTCGCTGATCATGTTCATATCGGGCATCTTCTCGGTGGACATCTTCAATTTCGTGGCGCTGCGGCAGGTCACGCGCATGCGCATCAAGCTGTTCGAGTCGGTGATGCGGCAGGACATTGGCTGGCATGATCTTGCCACCAAGCAGAACTTCGCCCAGAGCATGACAGAGTACGTACCCCGGACGAGCTCCAGCTCGATCTCTTTTCAACGTAATCTGCTCTTGGTTTAGTGACGTGGAGAAGATCCGCGACGGCATCTCCGAGAAGGTGGGACATTTTCTCTACTTGGTCGTGGGCTTCATCATCACGGTGGGCATCTCCTTCGGCTATGGCTGGAAGCTAACGCTAGCCGTCAGCTGCTATATACCGTTAGTCATAGCCGTCAACTACTATGTGGGCAAGGTGAGATCGAGCAGTCCCCCCTGAGCATTGTGCACGCCATCTCAAGCTCCACTCTCGTCCTCGCTCGCACAGACTCAGGGCAAGCTGACGGCACGCGAGCAGGAGTCCTATGCTGGAGCTGGCAACCTAGTCGAGGAGATTCTCTCCGCCGTGCGCACCATTGTCTCCTTTGGCGCGGAGAAGCAGGAGGTGGAGCGTTACGAGAACTTCCTGGTGCCGGCGCGCAAGGCCAGCCAGTGGAAGGGCGCCTTCTCGGGCCTGAGCGATGCCCTGCTGAAGTCCATGCTCTTCCTCTCCTGCGCGGGCGCCTTTTGGTACGGAGTCAACCTGATCCTGGACGATCGCTACGCCGAGGACAAGGAGTACACCCCGGCGATTTTGATGATAGTAGGCTTAACGCTACCCTAATCTAGATGAGCTCACCCTCAATCTGTATTTCCACCCTTCCCCCCGCAGGCCTTCTTCGGAATCATTGTGGGAGCGGATAATATCGCCCGGACGGCGCCATTCCTGGAGTCCTTCGCCACAGCCCGGGGCTGTGCGACCAGTCTGTTTAAGGTCATTGACTTGCCGTCCAAAATTGATCCCTTGTCCACCGACGGTAAGCTGCTGAACTATGGCCTGCGCGGCGACATTGAGTTCCAGGACGTTTTCTTCCGCTATCCCTCGCGGCCCGAGGTCATCGTGCATCGCGGCCTCAACATCAAGATCGCGGCGGGCAAGACTGTGGCCCTCGTGGGTCACTCGGGCTGCGGCAAGTCCACGTGCATCCAGCTGCTCCAGCGCTTCTACGATCCGGTTTTCGGCTCCGTGCTCCTCGACGAGCTGGACATACGCAAATACAATATACAATGGCTGCGCTCCAACATCGCTGTGGTGGGCCAGGAGCCGGTGCTCTTTATGGGCACCATAGGTAAGCTCCAGCTGAGCTAGACGTATTATCTATTCTATATCCCGACTATCCTCCGCAGCCCAGAACATCAGCTATGGCAAGCCGAATGCCACGCAGAAGGAAATCGAAGCAGCCGCCACGCAAGCGGGAGCCCACGATTTCATAAGGGAGCTGCCAGAGGTGGGAGCCGATTAGGTCAGGGTAGATGGAGTATTTGCTGATCCTTTTGCTGTGTCCCCTTTAGAGCTATCGCACGATGATCGGCGAATACGGATCCCAGCTGTCCGGCGGCCAGAAGCAACGCATTGCCATCGCCCGAGCCCTCATACAGAATCCCAAAATCCTGCTGCTGGACGGTAAGTGGAGTCAGCTCTCAAATTCAGCTCTCTATAAAGCTCCTCCCCCCTTCAGAGGCCACCTCGGCGTTGGACTACAACTCGGAGAAGCTGGTGCAGGAGGCCCTGGACCTGGCCAGCAAGGGACGCACCACGATTGTGGTCTCGCACAGGCTGTCGGCCATCCGCGGCGCGGACAAGATAGTCTTCATACACGAGGGCAAGGTGCTGGAGGAGGGCACACATGACGACCTGATGGCACTGGAGGGCGCCTACTACAACATGGTCAAGGCAGGAGACTTCCAGGCGCCCGATGACCAGGACAAAGATGAAAGTATTGACGATGTGAAGCGCAAAAGCCTGGCCCTCTACGAGAAGTCGTTCGAGACCAGCCCGCTGAACTTCGAGAAGAACCAGAAGGCCAGCGTGCAGTTCGACGAGCCGATCGTGAAGTCCGTGAAGGACACCAACAAGGTGCAGCAGAAGGCGGAGGCAGAGAAGCCGCAGTTCTTCAAGATCTTTGCGAGAATCGTGCAGCTCTCGCGCCCCGAATGGTGTTACATTATACTGGGCGGCATATCGGCCATGGCCGTGGGCTGCCTCTATCCGGCCTTCTCAATAATCTTTGGCGAGTTCTATGCGGCCCTCGCCGAGCAGGACGAGAAGGTGGCGCTCAGCCGCACGGCCGTGCTCTCGTGGGCCTGCCTGGGCATCGCAGTGATCACCGGCCTGATCTGCTTCCTGCAAACGTATCTCTTTAACTATGCCGGGGTGTGGCTGACCACGCGCATGCGGGCGCTGACCTTTAGGGCGATGCTCAACCAGGAGATCGGCTGGTTCGATGAGGAGCAGTGCTCGGTGGGCGCGCTCTCGGCACGGCTGTCGGGCGACGCGGCCGGGGTGCAGGGCGCCATTGGCTACCCATTGAGCGGCATGATTCAAGCCCTATCGAATTTCATTTCGGGCGTATCAGTTTCCATGTACTATAATTGGAAGCTGGCGCTGCTCTGCCTCGCCAACTGCCCCATTATTGTTGGATCCGTCATACTCGAAGCGAAGTGAGTAGACGACCCATTTCTATACTCTATCCACATCACATCGAATCCCCTCTAGAATGATGTCCAACTCGCTGATACGCGAGAAGGAGGTGCTGGAGGAGGCCTCTCGCATCGCCACCGAATCCATTGCCAACGTCCGCACCATTGCCGGGCTGCGACGCGAGGCCGACGTCGTCAAGCAGTACACGGAGGAGATCCAGCGCGTGGAGAAGCTGATCGGGCAGAAGCTGCGCTGGCGCGGAGTGCTCAATTCCATTATGCAGGCCTCGGCCTTCTTCGCCTATGCCGTGGCGCTCTGCTACGGCGGCGTCCTGGTCTCCGAGGGCCAGGTGCCGTTCCAGGATATTATCAAGTGAGATCGTCCCAACGATTGGGCGAAGTCAGCTCTAACATCATTTCGTGTCCATTTAGGGTTTCGGAGACGCTGCTCTATGGCTCCATGATGCTAGCCCAGTCGCTGGCCTTTACGCCGGCCTTTACCGCCGCCTTGGTGGCCGGCCATCGGCTATTCCAGATCCTCGATCGAAAGCCCCGCATTGCCTCGCCCATGGGCACGATCAAGAACACGCTGGCCAAGCAGCTGAATCTCTTCGAGGGCGTACGCTATCGCGACATTGAGTTCCGCTATCCCACGCGGCCAGACGTCAAGATTCTGAACGGGCTGGACTTGGAGGTGCTGCAGGGCCAGACTGTTGCCTTGGTTGGCCATTCCGGCTGCGGCAAGTCCACCTGCGTCCAGCTGCTGCAGCGCTTCTATGACCCAGACGAGGGCACCATTGTAAGCGGCTCTGCTCCAGACCCAACCCAGGACTCCCCTTAACCTTTGCATTATTTCGCCGATCAGCACATCGATCAGGATGACATCCAGCACGATCTGACCCTGGACGGCGTGCGGCGCAAGCTGGGCATCGTCTCGCAGGAGCCGTCCCTATTCGAGCGCTCCATTGCCGAGAACATTGCCTTCGGCGACAATCGGCGCAGCGTGCCCATGGCCGAGATCATCGCCGCCGCGAAGAGTGCCAATGCCCACAGCTTCATCATTTCGCTGCCCAACGGCTACGAGACGCGCATGGGCGCCCGCGGCACCCAGCTCTCGGGTGGCCAGAAGCAACGCGTGGCTATCGCACGGGCTCTGGTGCGCAATCCCAAGATCCTGCTCCTGGACGAGGCCACCTCGGCGCTGGACATGCAAAGCGAACGGGTAAGCAATGGAACAATAAGGAATACATGATCCAACTCCATGACTTTCCCTGCTCTGCTCCCCGTTGTAGCTGGTGCAGCAGGCGCTCGACTCGGCCTGCTCGGGACGCACCTGCATTGTGATTGCCCATCGGCTGTCCACCGTCCAGAATGCGGACGTCATTTGTGTGGTCCAAGGCGGGCGGATCGTGGAGCGCGGCACCCACCTGCAGCTGATCGCCCAGGGCGGCATCTACGCCAAGCTCCACAAGTCCCAGAGGGATCACTGAAATGGCCCTTGCCTCCTCCTTTTTTTTTTGCATTTTTTTTTTTTTCCTCCATGCTAATATGCTTACACTATATGCAATAAAGCTTCGTACAGTCCACAAATGATTGCTTAAGCTGTGCCTATCAGTCAGACCCCGCCCAGAGGAGATAAGTAAATGCACTTTATATGGGCCATACCTGGCGGGAAGTACAGCTGTGTTAGCGTCTAATCTTTATGCCAGACGTTGCACAATCCTCGCCCAACACAATTAGATGTCAATGCCGCGATAATTGGGCTTATATGCAAATATTGCCCGAGCAAATGCTGATAGTGCGAAGACCTCCTGCCTGGCAGAGCCGGTTGACCTGGGCTAGATGTCATTTAGCGCTAGAATGGGCAAAATATGCGCACCTTTGCGACCGCCGCATATTTGAAGAGCCTTGAGAAAAAATCAATCCAATTGAGTTTTATTAAAATGAAATAAGAGAAATGTTGCAAAAAAAAAAAAAAAGAAAAAAATCGCCGCGAGCGTAGTACCACATTTCCTCGCGAACAGATGTGTGCTCTTTCGACCATTTGAACATTAATAGAAACAAATTTGATAAAAGACGAACCCCTCACTGGCTGGCCCACCAGTTCGAGTCCGCGTCTCAAGCGAATCGGTACAGCGGGCAACAACGGCTGAAGAGCTCTCCGGAATGCCTCGAGTATAGAGATCTCAAAGTGCATCCGATCGAGCGTCCCACTGTCCCACTGTCCACCTGCTGCAGCTGCATTAGATTCATTTGAAGCGCACCAAGCGCTAACTATTAATTGACCTCGAGGGTAAATGCTTAGCTATTTTAAGCAACGTCAATGGCAGAGCCCAATCTGAGTGAGGAGACCGGGGGTACAGCCGCACCGGAGCCGGAGCCGGAAGCGAAGAAGCCGCAACTGAAGACGGTCAACTACTTCGCTCTCTTTCGGTATGCGAGCGGCCTGGACTACCTCCTGTTCGTCCTCGCCCTGGTGGCCGCCCTGCTGCACGCGCTCGTCTTTCCCATTGCCATTATAGTGTACAGCGAGCTGGTGGCCATGTTCATAGATCGCACCTTGGGCGTGGGCACCAGCTCGGGCACGAAGGCTCTCCCACTCTTTGGCGGCGGGAAGCTGCTGTAAGTCCAGCCGATTGCATCTAGAATTTCTGACAACGATCCACGATTGCAGGACCAATGCCAGCTACGAGGAGAACATGGCGGAGCTGCGCAAGGATAGCGTCTCATTCGGTATACTCATGACGCTCGACTCGCTGCTGATGCTCTTCTCGGGCATGACCTTTGTCAACATCTTCAATCATCTGGCCCTCAAGCTGACCGTCAGCATGCGGCGGGAGTTCTTTAGGGCCACGATCAGGCAGGAGATCGGCTGGCACGACATAGCCAAGGATCAGAACTTTGCGGTTCGCATAACGGAGTAGGTAGACTCTCTCTTAATATATCATAAATGGAGATGCCAGATCTGAACTATATGACTGCAGCAACATGGAGAAGATACGCACGGGCATGGCCGAAAACCTTGGGCATTTCTTGACCATAATCTGCGATGTGGCCATAAGCGTTATGATATCCTTTGTCTATGGCTGGAAGCTCGCCCTGGCCATGTTCTTCTACATTCCGTTCACCATGGTTGTGAACTCCGTGGTGGCTCACGTATGTCGCACAGATCTCTAAAGATAACCGTTATCTGAGCAGGTCTTAGATAAGTTTCTCCGCAGTATCAGAGCAAGCTGACGGCCCGAGAGCAGAGCTCCTATGTGCGGGCCAGCTCTGTGGTGGAGGAGGTGATCGGGGCCATACGCACCGTGGTCGCCTTCGGGGGGGAGCGATCCGAGTCGTTGCGTTACGACAATCTGCTGAAGCCGGCCCTGAAGGCGGGCAAGTGGAAGGGCGCCTTCTCCGGACTGAGCGATACCGTGATGAAGGCCATGATGTTCATCGTGGGCGCTGGCGCTTTCTGGTATGGCGCCAATTTGATACTGAAGGACCGGGCCAGCGATATACCCAGCGAGGATCGGGAGTACACGCCGGCCATCGTGATGATCGTCATTTCGGGCATCATTGTGGGCGCCAATCAGCTCTCCCGCACGTCTCCATTCCTGGAGACGTTCGCCATGGCACGCGGCTCAGCCAGCGCCATTTACGATGTGATCGACCGCGAATCGGCCATCGATCCGCTCTCGAAGGCGGGCAAGATCCTCAACTGCGGGCTGAAGGGCAACATTGAGTTTCAGGACGTGTTCTTTCAGTATCCGGCGCGCAAGGATGTCATCGTGCTGCGCGGACTCAATGTGTCTGTGAGGGCTGGCCAAACGGTGGCTCTGGTCGGCTCCTCGGGCTGTGGCAAGTCCACGTGCATCCAGCTGCTGCAGCGCTTCTACGATCCGACGTTCGGCAGCGTGCTCCTCGACGGCGAGGATGTGCGGAAGTACAACCTGAACTGGCTGCGCTCCAACATAGCGGTGGTCGGGCAGGAGCCCGTGCTCTTCCAGGGCACCATTGGTGGGCACACATATATATCGATCGATATATATATATGTATCAGATCTCTCACGGCAGTCTCTTGCTTCAACAGGTGGAAACATACGGCATGGCAAGCCGCAGGCTACCCAAAAGGAGGTAGAGGACGCCGCCCGGGCCGCGAATGCCCATGAGTTTATCATTGGCCTGGACAATGTGAGTATTCTGGCCATATGGAATTGCCTTTTTCAGCGCGTTCTCATAACCAGGGCTACGACACACACATCAGCGAGAAGGGTGTCCAACTGTCGGGCGGACAGCGCCAGCGGATTGCCATAGCCAGGGCTCTCATACAGCGTCCCAGGATTCTGCTGCTGGACGGTAAGTGCATTAACAGTCGAGGACTTGGCAAAGTACAGTAAGCGCACCCTACAGAGGCCACCTCGGCGCTGGACTATCATTCCGAGAAACTGGTGCAGGCCGCCCTGGATAAGGCCTGCAAGGGACGCACCACCCTGGTTGTATCCCATCGCTTATCGGCGATCAGGCATGCCGATCAGATCGTGTACATCGACAACGGCAAGGCCGTCGAGCAGGGCAGCCACGAGGAGCTGATGAAGCTGCAGGGACACTACTACAGAATGGTGGCCGCCCACGAGTACGATGACACCGCGGACGAGCTGCTCAATGAGCTCGAGGAGCTGCCGAAGGAACGCAAAAAGTCCAAGGATGTCGATCACTTTCACAGAGGTTCCGTGAAGTCTCTCGAGAAGAATGCCGAGTTCCAGATGAAACGTCCGAATCAGTCGAGCAGCCGCCAGCCAGTCGAGGAAGCGGACAAGCCTGCGAAGAGCATCAGCTATCCGCGCACCTTCCTGCGCGTCCTCTGCTCGGCACGGTCGGAGTGGAGCTTCCTCATCATTGGCACCATCTGCGCCAGCCTGTACGGCTGTGCCATGCCGGCCTTCTCCGTGGTGCTGGCCGAGCTCTATGCCTCGCTGGCCGAGCCCACCGAGGAGGCTGTGCTCGAGCACAGCTCCACCATGTCCATTGTGACCGTGATCATCGGCGTCTGCGTGGGCATCTTCTGCTTTGTGCAGACCTTCTTCTACAACCTGGCCGGAGTCTGGCTTACCTCGCGCATGCGGTTAGTATATTGGAGCTCTGGGTCCGACTCTTGATACTCATTAGCTCCGTCACATTACAGTTCCAAGACTTTCGGAGCGATTATGCAGCAGGAAATGGGCTGGTTCGACGAGAAGGAGAACAGCGTCGGAGGACTGTCCGCTCGGCTGTCGGGCGATGCGGCCAGTGTCCAGGGCGCAATCGGCTTTCCATTGAGCAACATTGTCCAAGCACTTACCAACTTCATCTGCAGCTTTTCCATCGCGTTCTCCTATTCCTGGGAACTGGCCATGGTCTGCCTCAGCACTGCTCCGTTCATGGTGGCGTCGATAGTGTTTGAGGCGAGATTTAGTGAGAAGTCGGCGTTGAAAGAGAAGACGGTGCTGGAGGAAACGAGTCGCATCGCGACGGAGACCATCGCCCAGATCCGAACGGTGGCTGCCCTGCGGCGAGAGGAGGAAGTGATTGGGATCTATGATGCGGAAGTTGAACGGTATCGCTTACAGATCAAAGGACGCTTGAAATGGAGAGGATTGGTCAACTCGATGGGCATGACCTTGATGTTCTTCGGCTATGCCGTCACCTTGACCTACGGCGGATTCATGTGTGCCGATGGCAGGATCAAGTTTGAGGTCATCATGAAGTGAGTGTCCTGCTAGGAGAAGACTAAACATCTGATCATGAGAATATCTCTACCTAGAATTGCCAACACCATGCTATATGGCCTATTCATCTTGGCACAGTCGCTGGCCTTCACGCCGGCCTTCAATGCGGCCCTGCTGTCCGCCACTCGCATGTACGAGATCATCGATCGCCGACCCCTCATCCAGTCGCCCGACCTGATCCAGCAACTCGGTAATGGCAAGGTCTTCAAGACAAATGTTGTGGAGCAGGGCGTCAGCTATCGAGGTCTTGACTTCGCCTATCCATCCCGGCCCGACAGCTCGGTGCTGCAGGACTTCAATCTGGATGTGCTGCAGGGACAAACGGTCGCTCTGGTAGGCGCCTCCGGCTCGGGCAAGTCCACCTGTGTTCAGCTGCTGCTGCGCTACTATGATCCAGACGATGGCAAGATCGTAAGTCCAGCGAATGCAATTGGAGACAGTAGAGAAGGTAAGTTAATTACCTTTTCCTTCCAGCTCATTGACCAGGAGAGCATTCACCAGGACATGGACCTGAAGACATTGCGGCGTCGCCTGGGCATCGTCTCGCAGGAGCCATCGCTCTTCGAGAAAACCATCGCGGAGAATATCAGCTACGGCGACACGATGCGCACCGTGCCGATGCAGCAGATTATCGAGGCAGCCAAGATGGCGAATGCCCATGATTTCATCATGACACTGCCCGCCCAGTATGACACCATGCTGGGCGCCAAAGGCACCCAGCTGTCGGGTGGCCAGAAGCAGCGCATTGCCATAGCCCGCGCTATGGTCCGAAATCCAAAAATCCTGTTGCTGGACGAGGCCACCTCAGCGCTGGATATGCAAAGTGAACGGGTAAGCCGGAACGACCGCATACACGGAGAAGACTCTCACCCAGTTTCGTTGCAGGTGGTGCAGCAAGCTCTGGACTCCGCCTGCTCGGGCCGCACCTGCATTGTTATCGCCCATCGGCTGTCCACCGTCCAGAATGCCAATATCATCTGTGTCATACAGGCTGGCCGTATTGTGGAGCAGGGCTCGCATGCCCAGCTGCTGGCCAAGAATGGCATCTACGCCAAACTCTATCGCAGTCAATCCAAATCCAAATAACGCTGAAATCTATGCAACGAACACACACACACAAGTCCAATAAATTAGCTTAGCCGAGACACATTCAAAACACATTCCATCAAAGTATTCTAGAGATTTTTCAATTTTTCCTAGTATTTTTAGTTGTTAATAAATATCAGCTTAGAGTTGGGTCTAAAACCAGTCTTATATCCATTTTTTATATTTAGCTTGGCAAAGCACACAACAGTTGGAAAAGGCAAATAGAAACTCGGAAATGTAAGCCAAGACTCTAATTTAGCGAAGACACCAACTGCGGCCCATAAAAGTATGCTACAAGTTTTGCTCTTTCGCTGAGAAAAAAAACTGTTTGTCTTCGGTTAGATATTTCTTTGGCTGATACTCTAACGGCGGAAGTATCTGCATACTGTCACGTTCCGTTCCCGTTCCCGTTCCCATTCGATTAATTTCCTAGCATAGACCTAGTTATGCTGGCCAGCTGAGGCCGCAAACTAGTTGGCTAAGTATATAGAAATACCCCAGTCGTGTAAACCAGCTTAACTTGATTCACAATCAGAGTGTGCGTGTCTGTGCATAGGAGGCGAGAATTGAAAGTATGTTATGCTAATAAAATTAAAAAGAGGTGTTTCGAGGTATTTTTGGAAATAGCCAAAAATATATATATATATATATATATACATATATTCATGAAATGAATCAGTTCTTGCGTGAGCATTCTATTAATTCATATTTGATGTTTTCCCATAATTTCTATGACAACACTTCAGCCCTGCCGGCAACGATAAGTGATAAAATTTTAATTTAAATAAAACCCTCTTATCTTATCGAAATTTTTCGTTTTAAGCCAAAAGAATCTTCGGCTCTCTGACACCTTCAGTTGCGCATTGCGCCTTATGCCGACCGTAGGTTATCCGAAACAATTCAGAAATGCTTATCAAAGCAGCCGTGCTTTTGTTATTGTTGTGTGAGTAGCTTGTTGAACAATCGAAAATAGGTAAACCAAGAGATAACAATTTCGCATTTCCTAAGTCCACGCTGCGTATTGCGCTGAAGTTAAGGCCAAGGCGTGTCCACTGGAATCGTCCTGCGGCAAGCCGGACGAGAGCAGCGCCATCTGTCGATTCGATGAGCAAAACGGCTGCATACGGCAATACGCTTCCAAATGCCATATGGATGTCGAGGCCTGCAAAGCCGGACAGAGTAAGTATTCTAGCCAAACTATCTGCCAGATCTTAGCCGAGGCGGAGACAGGCCCGGCTAAGCCACTTCATCGATCTTTCCATATCTAGATAACTTTTGTATCACTTTGTTCGCGTGATTTAGTTGGTGACTGACCATTGGTAACCCGCGTGTCATTCATCTTTATCCGAATATAGAAGCAATGTTTTGCATATTCACACTTTTTTCTTCTTTTTTTTTTCTTTTTGCTTGTTTGGGCTACCGAAAAACTAACGATCGAAACCTGTTGATTGCAGACTACACCGACTATAGTGACGTATACTGCATGATGGAGACATACATTTGCGAGGAGTCGCCGACATATGAGCGCTGGACCATCTTCTTTGGGAACGTCAAAGCATGATGCGAGCCGTGTGTGTGATCAAGATGCGAGGGTTTTCAATACTATTCCAAATATACAATTAATGAACTCAGCTATCACGCCGATCAGTGGGTAACACCAGACGCAACTTTTTTTGTTCTTTTCGCCGGTTTCGCTTTATTGCTTTTTTGAGCTTTTTTCGAGCTTTTTTTTGGATCTGTCACCAATGACGTCAAACGTATTTGCCCAGCGTGAGACAGAACGACGCCTCGAGCCCCCTTTTTCAGCATTTTTTTTTCTTCTGTTGTACTCTTTTGCATAAACTTCGCATGGCTGGCTAGTGGAGAGCCGGTGAATGGGTTGATACGCGCACGACCAAGTATATAAATTGCGGGATTTCTCCGAGACATAGTCAGTTTATCAGCCATTATCAACGGAAGCCATCGTCTTCAAAAATGCGTGTGACAGTTTTCTTTGGTTCGTCTGGCTTCAGGCTCTTATCGAGCAATTGGCTTATTGTTAGCTGCATTCTCATATCAATCTTCGCATTGCAGCGCTTCTAGTCGTGGTGGGCGTGGTCGTCAGCCTGCCGGCGCCGGTGAGAAATTCGCTGCAGATGAAAAAGTATGAACAATGGCCCGGCGTGGATGATGAACGATTTGCCGACGCCGAACAGGATAATGCCTATAAGATCTTCAGGCACAAGACCCAGAAGCCCCTGATAATGAACTACTATCCAAAGTCTCAATCGAAGCGAGAATCGGCTAAACTCAATGCCATAGCCGAAACATGAGAAGGGTACAAAGATGATCCAGCACTTACGGGGCCTACAGTCATTATAGGTTATGGTTAGACTTAAGATCAAAGCAGAAGCATGACAATCGACGATGAAAAAAATAAAAAAATATATTTAAAATACCGTATAAAAAATAGATATATTAGATAGCAGCGACAAATCAATAATCGATGAGTGGGTAGGTTTTGGATCTACAAATTACTTCAATAAAAGCAGCAACAAAATGTTCAGCCACTTATTTGCAGCCGGAAAAAATTAGATAAATAAAGAGAAAAGAGAGAAGAAATTAAGTGAAAAAGAATGCATTTACCCGAACGGAACGTGCGGATTCGCTGTTCCTCTTGCATTCCGGCGAAGATCACGTAGATCGAGCCGTATAAAACCGGCCAATGCATTTGCAGAAGTATTCACTTCAATTCAGTTAATTGTCGCTATCGCAAATGTCGCTGGCCAAGATCGTAAAGGTATGCCTGATCGGTATCGCATTGCTGACGATCGGTAAGCACCGCTGTCCCGCCACTTCCTTAGACACCCCTCAACTAATGATGCTTAATGTTATGCAGCCCAAGGCAGGCCGCTGGATGACTGGAGCTCGGAGGATGATCGCCTGAACGAGATAAGCGAGGAGTACGGCCGCCGAGTGATTGTGCCCGATGTGGAGCGCATTTTCAACAGCGCCGAAATCCAAGACCTGAGACGCAGCTCAAAGTCCACGAACAAGATCAAGCGGCAGGGCGGCGAGATGACAAGGAGCTCCAAGCATGCCCACGGCATGATCACCTCCATGCTGAGCTTTGTCAGCAATGTGTTCAACTTTGGGCGCACCCTAATGCGGAATGAGTGATATATCCCCATGAGTAATTTAGTTTAATTTAGCCATACAATTGTTGTAATCTAAGTGTTAACTGGAAATATACGAAGAGTGGAACTTCAACGATTTTTTGTGATTCTCATTTTCTCTTCTTTTTTTCAACAAGTCATTCAAACGTGACATTCTATGGTAATTAGATAGATGAGCCCGAAAAAAATCGAGATATCATAGATGTGACATCACGGCTGACTTACAGTCGCACACACACACACACGAGTCTGCATTTATTTATGCTAATATATTACTTTTATTTACGTTTGTTTGTTTGTTTTAATAATATCAGGAGAAGCTGCTGCCCTCTCTCTCTAAGTTTTCTCTCTGAGCTACGTTTTATAAGAAAGCTTTGCCGGGGGATTTTTTGTAAGTACTTATGCCTATTGGATCGCTCATGATTTATTTCTTGCATATTCTAATCGATTCTGAGAATAGTTAACAATTAATTCACTAATAATTCTCTGCAATTCCGCGGCCATGGAAAACGATCCGCGATCTAACACGAATTCGCGTAGGCCATCGATATTAATACAAAAGTCTTGGCATGGCCGTAATTGCACAATTCCAAAAAAGAGAAGAAAAAAATCATTTTCAATTGAAATTGAAATCGAAAGCCGAGGATGGAGTTGATTGTGCAAGAGCCGACACTTCGGCTGCCGATGAACAAGGTTGCCTGTATTCGTGTTTGATCGTATGTGTGTATGAATTTTGGCATTCTCGCCAGACAGTTCTGTCTCTTTAATCGAATCTAAAACAAACGATTTTATGAAAGAGATTGGCTTGTATGTGAGTTAACGCTTTATTGAGGCACAAAAACGGAGACACCAAGTGAATTAACATGCTGCCATTCGTGAGTGTTGCTGAATAATTTTGTGCTGATACTGTTACTTATTGACTACCGTTTAATATCTATGTATATATCTGAATTGAATTCCACTTGGTTAATTCGCCTCGAGCCAGTGATATTTGAACATCTTGTTAAGCGAATTCATGTTCTGGGACAGCTCGTTGCAGACATGGATCACACAGCCTGTCGGGTCACCAGGCAGAATCCAGAAGCCAAAAAAAAACAAATACAAGAAGAAGAAGAAGAAGCAGTTATAGTAGATGGGTTATCTAATACCGACAGACTGTGCACACACACTAACCCACTAGGTATTTGATCACTTTCAACAGCACCATGTCGGGGGAACTGCGTCGATGCAAACGCGGCGAGGCTTAGAACGAAATTGAACACGAAATCAGAAAATCAACGGCGAATAAATAAATGAAACGCGTTGCGGGCCAGGTGAACGTAGACGCCAACGGCGGCAGCGCAGTGCACAGTGGGGCTGGTTGAACTAGTTTTGAGTGCACCGACCAATGCCAAAGAAATATTAACAAAAACAAAACAATCAAAAGAACAAGCAAGAAATTCACTCAAGTCATCGCCATATATTGAGGCGCTAATTGGAATGTTTAGCACTTGAGTAAAGGGCAACACAGAAACTCAATACCCACTGTTAAATTCATCTTAATACCATATAAATAAGTCGATTTCAAGTTAGTGCCGATTTTGCGCCAATGTGCAGCAGAGCTAAACCAAGAACTTCTCGCTTATGTTGCAATTGAGCTTTCATACAGATACAAATACAAAGTGTGCACACACTGGCACACACACACACATACACAAGTATCTATCTCTATTCAATTTATGCATTTTTAGTTTTCGGCAGGCAGTTAAACGTTCATTTGCGTGAGCAAGAAACAGCATCGAGAATGACAGCAACAACAATAACGTCAACGATGCGTGTTACGTCATCAGAACTCGTTTGCATCCATGGTGCGGCCGCATGCACAGTGGGGCGCGACGCGCAAGCAGCCAGCCAAATTGAGGCCAATCTGACAAACAGAAAATCAAGCAACAGCCATAGCAAAAATAACTGTTGACACTCATAGCCGTCTTTATCAGGGCGATTATTTTTGTCATTGCAACTGCAGCTATGTGGCAGCTTGCAACCAGTCTGGTTTCGTGGCAAATGGCAACAGCTGCCGGGCGCCGACTGCGCAGTCGATACATTGGTAATGAATTTTAACTGTATTTTGATCGTGATTTTCAAAGTTACTCAAACCATTCCGTTGCTTTTTCACTCTTTTAAATGGCTCTAGCAATAAACTTCAAGTTTTTAGTGATTGTAGGTTGAGTATCGATATACTTCGGATATGCATGAGTGCGAATCGACCATTTGAGCCGTTATTCACCTTCAGCCAACTTAACTCCATTTTTGTTCCTTCTTTTTGTTTGTTTTCGCGCAACACCACGCAGTGCAGCAGATCTGATTAATTAAATTGTTGTCGTGTTTAGCAGAACGAGAACCAAAAAATTACAAATTTTTAATTAAAAAATTGTTGATTGACCGAGGCCTACAATAGGAATTGATATTCTTTTCGAAATGTGTGAGAAAAATCTCGGGAGAAAACGAGTAACGGCAGTTGTAAGTGTGACCGTGTCATTAGCATCTGTCGACAGAAATTGGGCAACACTACTGAGGAGGAACAGATCGTTGAAATTATTTTTTTTAAATCAATATTTATGACTGTTATCGAACGAACGTATGCCAAAAGAAAAAACAAAAGAGATCGTTTGCTTAGTCGCTGTCGCTTGCCGGCCGGCTTTTTGCCACAGAGAGAGTGAAAGAGCGAGCAGAAAGGTAAACCGAATACGCTGAGCAAAAGAAGCGAATAGCGCAATCACAACAAATGCCGTAGAAAACGTTATCTTAGCTCTCAGCTGTGCGATGAAGTAATAAAATGGGCCGGGATCATCGATTTTACCGAAGACGATCTTCGGGCGAGCCGAACACTTTCTGCTTCCGTCAGATTTTCGATGCAGACATTTTTTTTTTTAGTTTCGGGTGCCGAGGAAAACTTCTTACTGCACGAAGTTCAGTAGCTCACGACGAGCCATCCAGTGCGGTTGGATGGGCTCAGAATCAAGAATTGTTGGGAATAGGTCACAGTCGAGAAAGTGAAATATAAAGTGACTGAAGATAAGAAAGTGGAATACATAAGCGCGAACCGGAAGTGACCACAGATAAAGGATATTTTCTTCACTGCTGTGCGGCGGCACAATAGAGAAACGGAAAGGGAGAGGGAATTATCGGTGGACAATGGGGCTGCACGTAGCCCCATTGCATGTGATGGGCCTGGCCCTAGCACTATGCCTGCTTATCGCACACAATAATGCTGAATTAACTCCACCATATTTCAATCTGGCCACTGGCCGCACAATCCAAGCAACTGCCACATGCGGCGAGGACACTGATGGACCCGAGCTCTATTGTAAACTGGTCGGAGCGAATACGGAGAATGATCACATTGATTACTCGGTTATTCAAGGACAGGTCCGCTAATCTGATAAGCTAACTAAGTTAATAGAGAATTAGACTCTTTCAATTTGAGTATACTGAAATAATTTTGAAGATATGCATATGTATATATGTATTATTTTTTTTTCTGTTCTGCATGCCGCAGTGGCCCGTGTGCCACATGTGTAGAAGATTCAAATTTGAATCTATTTTTAAAACGAAAAATGAAGTTTTCTGTATATAGTATAGTAACATGTGTTCCGTTGGTTCTAGGTCTGCGACTACTGTGATCCCAATGTGCCCGAGAAGAATCATCCGCCATCGAATGCAATCGATGGCACTGAGGCCTGGTGGCAGAGTCCACCCCTGTCCCGTGGCATGAAATTCAACGAAGTCAATTTGACCATCAATTTCGAACAGGTAAACAGCAATCAAAACCGGGCGCAGTCCATCAATGAAAGGCCCAAAACAAAAGACTGCTGCAGCGGCGGAGGAGGGCACACAACCGACTCAATGCAACATTGTATGTGCGTGTGTGCGCGTTTGTGTGTGTGTGTGATGTTCCCGTATGGTTTCATCTGAAGCAACTCCTAAGACAGACCGGGCGAGGTTCGGCTCGGCAGGCTCGTAAAATTAGTCAGCGGATTGCTTTAAAGAAAACAATTTTAATGGGTTTTCATTTCATTTTCGACGTCTCCCAGCGACGACGAAATAAGCGAAGAAGAAGACGAGATCGCTTCTTTTTTCTTTTTTTTTCTTTTCTTTACTTTTTTTTTTTTGTGTTCAATCTGAAAGCCACAGCGAAAAATCTTGCTGAGCTGTTGGATCGCTGTCGTTGCTTCCCCTTGGAGTTGCGGGTTATCAGCTTGTTATGTGCCAGACCCCAAACTCACACACACACTTTATGTATATATATATATACATGTGTCTGTATATGATTTTATGTTGGCTTGTCTCAGCTTACATGTTCGCTTAGAAACTGCCGCACAGAACGTTGACTCTTGCCCGATTCTTTTTCGTATAAGTATATGTATATATATATATTTTTTTTTAGCGATAAGTAGCTGTACTTAAAACTTATACTAACTGTATAAGATGTCAGCTCGGATTGATAGCACTTGAGAGCATTTAAATAGTCGCAGCCCACGCTTCTCATTTAGTAGCTGAAACTGTTCTAGAAATACTTTTTGGGGTCAGCGCTTATCGCACTTGCAACGGAAATGCCTCGGATCGTGTAGCTCTACTGTAGCTGGATTATTCCCGCAGCCAGCCGTTACATATGTTTGTATATATGGACATGTATATGCTACTCGAGCTATGGCTGACCAAATGAAATGAGATCATCTAATATCTAAAAAAAAAAAAAAAAAAACAAATTGCAGTCATAGAAATGCAGTTCCAGTAGATTCTTATATGATAACATAGTTGAGCTGATTAAGTAATACAAGTCTGCATATGCATATATATATATATTCTGGCTGAAATCTGTTGAGTAGAGACCTAAAGTCAATCCAGCATATCAACTGTCTGCATCTGCCAAAAATTTGTAAACATGGCCAAGCAGGGTAAACAATCTCGCATATATAGCTACACAGATACGTATATATGGACATAGATACATCTGGTGTATGTATGTACATTTGGTTCGCCTTCAATTGAATCCGAATTGAAAGGCAAACATAAAGCCAAAGAAACGAAAATAAACATTCTGTGGACGCAGTTGAATTTAGTTTACTGGAGAGCATAGAGTTAATTCTCTTCAATGATCTCATGCGCCACACACTCACGCAC
>JABVZY010000001.1:6814212-6824760 GCA_020883555.1 Drosophila nannoptera | reverse complement strand
AACTACACAGTTCTTGTGTGTACTCAGAGCCAATAAATTTTAATGAATTTGCTGCCCCTGCAAAAGATTAAGGAGAGAACGAGATAGCCTGAGAAGATCTTTGGGTGTTGAGATTCTTCGGAAACGAATCTCTAGCTGTAAGGGGAGCATGCAACTGAACTCTTTCGCTTTTCCTGCTCGCAGGAATTCCATGTCGCCTACTTGTTCATACGAATGGGCAATTCCCCGCGTCCGGGTCTCTGGACACTGGAGAAGTCGACGGATTATGGCAAGACCTGGACACCGTGGCAGCATTTCTCGGACACGCCCGCCGATTGTGAGACGTACTTTGGCAAGGATACGTATAAGGCGATAACACGCGACGATGATGTCATCTGCACAACGGAATATTCGAAAATCGTGCCACTCGAGAACGGCGAAATCCCGGTGATGCTGCTCAACGGACGTCCCTCGGCCACCAACTACTTCAACTCGTCGGTGCTGCAGGAATGGACGCGAGCGACAAATGTGCGGATTCGATTGCTGCGTACCAAGAATCTGCTGGGTCACTTGATGTCCGTCGCCCGCCAGGATCCGACAGTGACGCGACGTTACTTCTATTCGATCAAGGACATCTCGATTGGCGGCCGTTGCATGTGCAACGGACATGCGGACACCTGTGACGTCAAGGACCCATTGAGCCCGGTGCGCATCCTCGCCTGCCGTTGCCAGCATCACACCTGCGGCATTCAGTGCAACCAGTGCTGTCCGGGATTCGAGCAGAAGAAGTGGCGCCAGAACACCAATGCGCGTCCCTTCAACTGCGAGCGTAAGTAGTTCGCCTTGATTGCATTGCCTGGGCAATGGAGTATTAATGGGGATTCGGTAAATTTACAGCCTGCAATTGCCATGGCCATAGCAACGAGTGCGTGTACGATGAGGAAGTGAACCGGAAAGGCCTCTCGCTGGACATCCACGGACATTACGATGGCGGCGGCGTCTGCCAGAACTGTCAGCACAATACCGAGGGCACCAATTGCAACAAGTGCAAGCCGAAATACTATCGCCCACGCGGCAAGTACTGGAACGAGACGGATGTGTGCAGCCGTAAGTGCGAAGAGTGATGGCGAAGAAGAATCTCTTTCTCTATAAATCCGTTCCCGCAGCCTGCAATTGCGATTTCTTCTACTCGACGGGCCACTGCGAGGAGGAGACGGGCAAGTGCGAGTGCCGTGCTGCCTTCCAGCCGCCCAACTGCGACTCCTGCTCCTATGGGTGAGTGCAGAGCCGATGACGAAAGGAATCGATGCTTACTCATTCGCCACTTTCAGTTACTACGGCTATCCGCAGTGCCGGGAGTGTGAGTGCAATCTGAACGGCACCAACGGCTACAACTGCGAGGCTGTCAACGGCATCTGTCCGTGCAAGACGAACTTCGCGGGCGCCCTGTGCAAGGAGTGCGCCGAGTCCTATTACGGCTTCCCCGAGTGCAAGGCGTGCCAGTGCAACAAGCTCGGCTCGATTAACAACGACTGCGACGTCGTCTCCGGCAACTGTACTTGCCTCAGCAACTGGGGCGGCGCCCAGTGCGAGCGCTGCAAGGACGGCTACTACAATCAGCCCATCTGCTCCTGTACGTAAGCCAAAAGCTAGCACTTGCTGCCGTAACTGAACGAATCCTTTCTACTTCCTACACAGACTGTGACTGCGATCACGAGGGCACCGAGTCGGAGATCTGCAACAAGGAGACCGGCCAGTGTATTTGCCGTGAGGGCTTCGGCGGACCACGCTGCGATCGCTGTCTGCCCGGATACTACAACTACCCGTCGTGCCAGCCGTGCAACTGCTCCACCACGGGCAGCTCGTCCAGCACCTGCGACAACACCGGCAAGTGCAACTGCCTAAACAACTACTCCGGCAAGCTGTGCAACATGTGCAGCGCCGGCTACTACAACTATCCGGAGTGCTTGCGTGAGTCAACAAATGGCTTTGCCTACTGCCAGATCTTTAATGATCTATATTCACAGCGTGTAACTGCGACGAACACGGCTCTGAGGGCGTCACCTGCAATGAGGATGGCTGCTTCTGGTAAGCCAAATAGGAGTCCCAGTTTGGTTCTAAGCTTAATCTTCGTCCACTGTCTTTGCCCGCAGCAAACCGAACTTCGACGGTCGGCAGTGTGAGCGGTGCAAGGAGTCGTTCTACAACTTCCCCGCCTGCGAGGACTGCAACTGCGATCCAGCGGGCGTGATCGATCAATTCGCTGGGTGCGGCTCGGTGCCGGTGGGTGAGCTGTGCAAGTGCAAGGAGCGCGTGACAGGCCGCATCTGTAACGAATGCAAACCGCTGTACTGGAATTTGACTGTGACCAATCCGGAGGGTTGCCAGGAGTGCGATTGCTTTATTGACGGTACCGTTTCGGGGCTGGATACGTGCGCCTCCAAGTCCGGCAATTGCCACTGCAAGCCGCACACGATGGGCCGGCGGTGTGACGAGTGCCGGGACGGAACATTCGATCTGGATGGCTCTTCGCTGTTCGGCTGCAAGGATTGTAGCTGTGACGTTGGCGGCTCCTGGAAGACCGAATGCGACAAGATCAGCGGCCAGTGCAAGTGCCATCCGCGTATCACGGGACGCGCCTGCACACATCCCCTCACCACCCACTATTTCCCCACGCTCCATCAGTTCCAATACGAATACGAGGACGGTCTGCAGCCGTCGGGCGCCCAAGTGCGTTATCAGTTTGACTATCAGGTGTTCCCGGAGTTCAGCAGCAAAGGTTACGCCGTGTTCAATGATATCCAGAACGAGGTGCGCAACGAGCTGACCGTGGTCAAATCATCCGTGTATCGCATTGTCATACGCTACATCAATCAGAACGAGAAAAACGTGACCGCCAGCATACTCATACAGTCCGAGAATCCGCTCGAGATGGACCAGAAGTAAGTATGCCGCAAAGCTTGGATGTAGTAAAAGTTAATCAATTATTTTGTATGTATCTATTCTTAGTGTTAAGGTTCTATTGCGGCCAACGACCGGACCCGAGTTTGTCACCGTTTCTGGGGCCAAGGGCAATAAGCCATCGGCCGTGGTCCTCGATCCGGGACGCTACAACTTCACCACCAAGGCCAATAAGAACGTGATGCTGGACTACTTTGTGCTGCTGCCCGCCGCCTACTACGAGGCGTCCATTCTCACCCGCCACATTGCCAATCCCTGTGAACTGGGCAACATGGAGCTGTGCCGTCACTATAAGTACGCATCCGTCGATGTGTTCGAGCCGGCAACCAAGCCCTTCATCATTGGATCGAACAACAAGCCCACAAACCCCACCGACGTCTACGATGATCCGGAGCATCTGCAGATCATCAGCCATAGTGGAGAAATTCCCGTGCTTAGCAATAGCCAAAAGGAGCTCAACTATATTGTTGATGTGCCGCACAGCGGACGCTACATCTTTGTGATTGACTACATCAGCGAAAGGCGATTCGCGGTGCCATACGATGTGAATCTCAGGCTGGGCAACGACCAGGAATCCCAGTCGTCGGTCTATCTGTATCCGTGCCTGTACTCCACGGTCTGCCGCACGCCCATCAATGACGACGGACGCGAGAAGACCTTCTACATCAACAAGGATGACTTGCAGCCAGTTACCATATCGGTGAGTGTCACCACATCTGTTCTATATTCCGATCCTTTATCCTTATTCCTGGCCTTCCCGTTTGCAGGCCGATATCGATGATGTGTTCCGTGTGCCCATTATATCCGTGACAGCCATACCGGTCGAAATGTGGTCCATTGACTACATCAATCCGAGTCCCGTCTGCGTCATACACGACATGAAATGCGCGACACCGAAATTCCGTTCTGTGCCCGATTCAAAGAAGATCGAATTTGAGACAGATCACGAGGATCGCATTGCACTTGATAAGCCGCCGTATGCGGCGCTCGATGAGCGTGTGAAGCTAGTGAATTTGGATAGCCGACAGGATGGTACAATTGTCATCGAGTCGAAGGTGTCGGAGCCGAATCGCTATGTCGTCCTGGTCAAGTACTATCAGCCCAATCATCCCAAGTATCAGGTCCATTACACATTGACCGCCGGCAAGAATCAGTACGATGGCAAATTCGATATACAACACTGTCCGTCCAGCTCCGGCTGCCGTGGCGTCATTCGACCCACTGGCGACGACTTGTGGTTCGACATTGAGGAAGACTTCAAGTTCACTCTGACGGTAGGGCATTACGATACAATGCTTGAGATGACCTCAATACTTAATCGAAAATACCTTTTGTCTTTGCACGCAGAATACACGCGTCCAGGGCGTTTGGCTGGACTACCTGGTGGTGGTGCCGCTCGATCAGTACAACGACGATCTGCTGGTGGAGGAGACATTCGATCAGACCAAAGAGTTCATCAAGAACTGCGGCCAGGATCACTTCCACATCACGCACAACGCCAGCGAGTTCTGCCAGAGCGCCGTTTTCTCGCTGACCGCGGACTACAACAGCGGCGCCCTGCCCTGCAACTGTGACTATGCCGGCTCCACGAGCTTCGAGTGCCATCCGTTTGGCGGCCAGTGTCAGTGCCGTAAGAATGTGATCGGACGCCAGTGTACGGCCTGTCGCACAGGCTACTACGGTGAGTGGGCGTGAGCGGGGGTCAGATAATAGAATCTTAATGCTATGGACAATCTATCTTATTTTCCGCAGGCTTCCCCGACTGCAAGCCCTGCGACTGCCCCAGCTCGGCCATGTGCGAGTCCAACACAGGCGAATGCATGTGCCCGCCCAACGTAATCGGCGCCTTGTGTGACAAGTAGGTGGAATCCTGTGGTTAATCATAGTTTTCGATTGCTCAATCTAAGAACCTTTTCAGATGCGCCCCGAACACATACGGCTTCCATCAGGTAATCGGCTGCGAGGCGTGCAACTGTAACTATTTGGGTATTGCGCATGGCAACCAACAGTGCGACATGTTCAATGGATCCTGCCAGTGCCGCGAGAATATTGTTGGACGCGCCTGCGACAGCTGTGAGCATGGCTTCTATGAGTTTCCGCGATGCAGCCAATGTAGCTGCCATAAGCCGGGCACCGAGTTGGAGGTGTGCGATAAGATCGATGGCAGCTGCTTCTGCAAGAAGAATGTGGTCGGACGAGATTGTGATCAGTGCGTGGATGGTACATATAATCTGCAGGAGAGCAATCCGGATGGCTGCACCAATTGCTTCTGCTTCGGCAAAACGTCGCGCTGCAGCAGCGCCTTCCTGCGCGTCTACAATGTCAGCTTGATGCAGCACCGGACAGTCAACTCGGCCGAGTTCAACAACAAGAGCATTGAGTTCGAGATCTGGGACGTCTCACAGGAGGAGGTGATTGTCAACGAGACGACCCTGCAAGCGGACTTCTCGCTCCGCGATCCCAACGATCAGCGTGTCGTCTACTTCGGCGTGCTCGACTATCTGCTCAATCAGAACAATCATATCTCTGCCTATGGCGGAGATCTCGGCTACAAGCTGTACTTCACGTCCGGCTTTGTGGGCAAGGCGATTGTCGCACCGGATGTCATATTGCTCAGCAAGGATCATGTACTTATCCACCAGAGCTACGAGCAGCCGAGCAGCAATCTGCCTTTCAAGAACCGCCTGCAAATGGTGGAAAGCAACTTCCAGACGCTGACTGGTAAGCCCGTCAGCCGGGCCGACTTTATGATGGCGCTGCGCGATATACGCCGGATTTTCATACGCGCCAACTACTGGGAACAGACGCTGAACACGCAGCTCTCCGATGTCTATCTGACGCTGGCCGACGAGGATACCGATGGCACCGGCGAATACCAGTTCCTGGCCGTCGAGCATTGCCAGTGCCCGCCTGGCTACATGGGTCACTCGTGCGAGGACTGCGCACCCGGCTATCATCGCGTCGAGAATGGACCGTATGGCGGCTACTGCATACCCTGTGACTGCAATGGCCACTCCGATAGCTGCGACTGCGCCACCGGCATCTGCAAGGACTGCCAGCACTCGACGCGCGGCGATCACTGCGAGCAATGCATGCCCGGCTACTACGGCAACGCCACCAATGGCTCACCCCATGACTGCATGATCTGCGCCTGTCCGCTGCCCATCGATTCGAACAACTTTGCCACGGGTTGCGAGATCTCGCAGTCGGGCAAGGAAATCCATTGCGAGTGCCTGCCGGGCTATACGGGACCGCGTTGCGAGAGCTGTGCCAACGGCTTCTATGGCTCGCCGGAGACACCAGGCGAGGTGTGCAAGCCGTGCGAATGCTCCGGCAACATCAATCCCAATGAGCAGGGCTCATGCGACACCCGCTCCGGCGAATGCCTGCGCTGTCTCAACAATACCTCGGGCATGGCCTGCAATCTGTGCGCGCCCGGCTTCTATGGCGATGCAGTGCAGCTGAAGAACTGCCAGAGCTGCGACTGCGATGAGCTTGGCACGCTTGAATGCGATCCGTATGTGGGCAAATGCAAGTGCCACGAGAACGTTATCGGCGAGCGCTGCGATCGCTGCAAGCCGGACCACTATGGCTTCGACTCGGGCATCGGCTGTCGCGCCTGCGACTGCGGCGTTGCGTCCAACTCCACCCAGTGCGACGAACACACCGGACACTGTAATTTCACTCCGCCATCATCTATAGAAATCTCCTGTACTCATCTCATTCCGCCTTGTCCTTTCAGGTCTGTGCAAGCCGGGTGTGACGGGCCGGCAATGTGACCGCTGTGCCGTGGATCACTGGAAGTATGAGATCGATGGCTGTACGCCGTGCAACTGTAATCAGGGCTACTCGCAGGCCGGCACCGGCTGCAATCCATACACGGGTCAGTGCGTCTGCCTGCCTGGCGTCATCGGTGATCGCTGCGAGGCTTGCCCCAATCGCTGGGTACTCACGGAAGACGGCTGCACGGAGTGCAACAACTGTCATCATGCGCTCCTGGATGTCACCGACAAATTGCGCTACCAGATCGATGGTGTCCTGAGCGACTTCGAGACCGTCTCGCTGGCCTACTTCACCAGCCAGAAGCTCAACTACTACGACGAACTGGCTGATGAGCTGGAACCGAAAGTCCGCGCCCTCGACCCGACCAGTGTCAATTTGTCGCCGTCCCAGAACCTCAACAGCGAATTGGAGTCCGCCAGTAAAGCCTACGCGAAGCAGGTCAATCAGACGCTTGGCAATGCTCAGGATATACGCCTTAGATCTGGCGTTCTGCTTAATAACGTGTCGGCGGTGCATATCGAAGCGTTGGGTAGCGTCAAACAGGCAAGAGATGCCATTGAAGCTGTCGAATTGCTCTCGCAGAATATGGAGGCAACGGCTAATACCAAGATCAATGCGTCGTTGGCTCAGGCCCAGAATATACTCAAGCAAATAAATGAGACCAAAATCGAGCTGGAGTCCAACCAGATGGTGTTGGACAGGGCACGGCAGGTGTACGACGAGATGGATCTGCTGGTCGATCCCATTAAGCAGCAGAACAAGAGTCTCAATAGCCTCACGAATGCCATCGGTGAGTTCAGTGACAAGCTGGAGGATCTCTTCAACTGGAGCGAAAAGTCGAAGAGCCAGTCCGCCGATGTGGAGCGCTTGAATGCGGCCAACAAGCAGGCGTACGACAACTCCAAGTTCGACACCGTCTCCGAGCAGGAGCAGGAGGCCGAGAAGAACATCAAGGAGGCGGATAATTATCTGCTCAATGGTGATTTGACACTCAAGCAAATTGACACCAAACTGGACGATCTGCGCCATGCGCTCAACTCGTTGAAGGAAGTGAACAAGGATGTCGACGATTACCTGCCGGAACGCGAGAAGCAGTACAATGAGGCAAAGGAGCTCACCGAAAAGGCCGAACAGCGTGCGGCTGAGTTGACTGTGCGCGCCCAGGAGCTGGCCAAGCAATACACGTACGTTACGTACCGAGCTGATCCCGCTGTCCAAGCGGCGACGGCCTACTCGAATATCATTGATGCCGTGCAGTCGGCGGAGCAGTCGTCACAGGATGCGAAGAACGCTGCCAGCAATGCCACACAGATTACGGATGGCATTGAGAGTCGCGCTGGCAACGCGGACGCGGACTCAACGGAACTGCTGCAGAAGGCACAGCAGGCATTGTTCAAGGTGCAGGATGATCTGGATCCACGGCTGAATGCATCGGCCAGCAAAGTGCAAGAGATCTCGCAATTGAATGCCGCCACCGAGGAGCAATTGAAGGACATTAATATACTCATCAAGAAGTTGCCGGCGGAGACGCAGCGCGACATCTGGAAGAGCTCCAACAGCAATGCCAGCGATGCTCTCGACATACTGCAGAATGTCCTGGAGATCCTCGGACCGGTTAGTGCACAGACACCCAAGGAGCTGGACAAGGCGCGTAACATTAGCCGCGATCTGGACATGACCAACAAGGACATCTCGCAGGCAAACAATCAGCTGGACAACGTTGAGACCACCCTGCCCGAGCTGAGCCAAAAGGTCGACGACATCGACGAGAAGCAGCAGCTCGTGAGCGAGCAGAGCCAAAAGGTCGGCCAGGGCATTGAGCATCTGAAGCGTCAGATCGAGACCGCCAGACGCATTGCCAACAGCATTAAGGTGGGCGTCAAATTCACGCCCAGCACCGTGCTGGAGCTGAAGACACCGGAGAAGGCCCCACTGCTGGCCACGAAGACAAAGCTGTCAACGTTCTTCAAGACCAACGAGAAGGATGGCCTGCTGCTCTATCTGGGCAACGACAACAGGACGAACCAAAAGAACAATGACTTTGTCGCCCTGGAAATACTCAATGGCTATCCAATAATGACCATTGATTTGGGTAACGGACCGGAACGGATAACCAGCGAGAAGTATGTGGCCGACGGCAAGTGGTATCAGGCGATTGTGGATCGCGTGGGCTCCAATGCCAAGCTCACCATACGCGAACAGCTGCCCAATGGCGAGGTGAAGGAGCACACGAAGTCCGGCTATTTGGTGGGCGCCAACAATGTGCTGCATGTGGATCGCAATAGTCGGCTGTTCGTGGGCGGCTATCCGGATCCATCGGAGTTTACAGCCCCGCGCGACCTCACCCCCATCTCGTTCCAGGGCGATATGGAGGATCTGCGCATCGGCAACGAAACCGTCGGACTGTGGAACTTTGTCTATGGCGAAGACAACAAACAGGGCGCCGACGAACGTGACGTACTGCTCGAGGAACAGCAGCCGGTGACGGGTCTGCGATTCAAGGGCAACGGATATGTCCAGCTGAAGGCTTCGCCGTATAACTTCAAGACCCGCTCCAGCATCCAGTTCCGCTTCAAGGCGGCCAAGGATGCCGGCAACGGTCTGCTCTTCTTCTATGGTCGCGACAGGCATTTCATGTCCATCGAGCTGGTCGACGGCGCCATTTACTTCCGCTTCAAGCTGGGCGACGGCATGGTGTCCTCCGGCAGCGAGAATCGCTACAACGATAACAAATGGCATCGTGTGGTGGCCGAACGTGATGGCCGCCGCGGTCTGCTCAAGGTGGACGATATTGTGCTCTTCCAAGAGGAAGCCCCGGCCGGAGCTGATGACGAGATGCCCAAGGTCAAGCGCATGTACTTCGGCGGCTATCCGGGACGTCGCAATCACTCCAAGATTGTCGAACAAAACTTCGACGGCTGCATCGACGACGTCATCATCTCCAACTACAAAGTGGATCTCACGCAGAATGTCAACGGCACGGGCTTTGTCGAGGGCTGTCCGGATAAGTACTCCACGACGCTATCGTATCCGCCGCACGAGTATGGCTTCCTGCGCATCTCGAATATCTCGTCGGAGAACGACTTCGATGTGGTGCTGCGTTTCAAGAGTCGGCAGCCCGATGGCGTCATCTTCTATGCCGCCAATCATGACCAGAGCTCTACGATCGGCCTAACGCTCGATCGTGGATATCTAACGCTGCGTAGCATGGGCAGGGAATTGGTCATAGACAATCGACAGTTCGACGATGGCGAGGAGCACTCGGTCACAGTGCATCATGATGCCTCCCAGCTTCGACTCTCGGTTGACGATATCGAAGATAAGCGGTAAGATTACGAGCTCCATTCGATTCGAAATTCTAGTACTCATTTCTCCGCCTCTCGCTCTCTCCGTCAGGCTTGGCCTGCCCGAACCGCTTGAGATTCGAGCTGGCGATATATTCTTTGGCGGACTGCCAGACAATTATATACCGCCCAAAGGCGTCATATCCACGCTGGCCTACTTTGTGGGCTGCATCAGCTATGTGACCGTCAACGGCGAGATCATCAACTTTGCGGACAGTGCCGAGAAGAAGAACGGCAACATCAATGCCTGTCCTGAGGATATACTAGGTGAGTCTCGATCGAGTTCATCTTCCACTCCCTATCTCACACATACACATTCACTTTCTACTCCTCTACTCTCTCCTCTGTTTAGCCTATGAGCCCAGCCTGTTGCCCACCTATTATCCAAGCGGTGCCAACGAGCTGGAGCCGCCGGCACAGCCTAGGCCGCCCTACAGGCCGGATACGGGAGATAGATTTAAGATTCCACAGCCAGAAGAGC
>JABVZY010000001.1:6787988-6807508 GCA_020883555.1 Drosophila nannoptera | reverse complement strand
CAACGATTCGATTCTCAATTAATTACATACAAGCAACAACTCGAGAGTACATTCACATCCCGTTACAATACAATGGAAGTTTGCGTGTGTATTGTTCTGGTTTTATATTTTTCTTTTTGTTTTTTTTTTTTTTTTTTAATTTAAATTGCGTATCGTTATTCATGTTGCAGTTGGCGACAATGCGTCACATGCAACATTCACGTTAAATGATAGCAAAAACAAATGTTTACGATAACGTATATACATATGTCCAGACGCATACATACATACGTACACAAACGTACAAATATTTCGCATATACATTACATATTTGTATCGTATAGTCGGCACACATTCCTTTCCAACACCTACTCACCTGTATTCTCCAGCAAAGTTTTAGGCGTATTTGGCCGATTAATGATGATGAAGAGATCGGTTAGTACAAGATGTAGGTACTGCTTGGTTTCCTCACCTAGTTGTTATACACAAAAATTCATATAAAATATATATTTATATTATTTATAAATAGCTCTATTATTACTAGTATCTCTAATTATCAGTATCTCTAGCTCTATTATTATTAGTATTACAAACTGGGGCAACTTTTTGAAAGACTCACCCAATTGCATGCATATTTCACCAATTGCCCAGGTTGCATTGTTGCAAACTGAAATATAATCAGGATTCAAATTCTGGCCCAATATTGGAAAGAATTCGGCCATAAACGGACGCACATGAGCGAAGCATGCTTTGGTCAAGTCGCCGAGCAAAGCAAACGATGATTGGCGTACCTATTTGAAAAATTCATCCCAATTTTGTTAGTGATTGGATTTGTTGATTGTTGATTTGCTTTGATTTGTCTGAATAATATTAACCTCCGGTAAGACATCCTGCATGCACTGGTAGAGCAGATGCATTATGTTGCTATTTGCAACCAATGTCTCAATGTGGCGGTCCAAACCCTCGGCCAGGCCAGAGAGCAAATCAAGAGCCACGATCATGCGCTCCTTATCAGGATGTTCGAAAGATTGATTCTGCTTGCAAAGCTGTAAATTGAATAGCATATATTTATTGAAATACGTTCAGATAATAAATTCGCCTTACCAATTCCTGGTTGATTGTCTGCTCGATGAGCGATATACATCTTCTATAGACAGGATCACAATAGGGCAGAAAGCCCGATTGCAATGCAGTTGCAATGCTCGATAGGCATTCGAGCAAAGGAAATAGATCCTTGTCATCATCTTTAAGCAGATTCCATTTCTCAATAAGTGGTGGCATTAATATATCAATATACTGCGGCTTGTTCAGGTGATGAGTCACAGAGTCAGCGAGAGTGCCAACAGCATCATACAAGATCAGTAGATTCTTATGCTGATACTTGGAAAAGGCGAAAACGAGGGTCTTAAGTATATATTCCAAATAGGGCACCAGTTCGGTGCATGCCTCCTCTTCGAGTGTGGCAAAAGCCGAGCAGGCAGCCTCCTGTACACGTTTGTTTGAATCCAGTATACGCTTGAGCAGCTCCTCCATCAGTGGCTTTAGGAACTGATCATGAGGCTGATTGACTACCCAGTTCGCATACCGCGATAGAGTCCAACAGGTAATGGAGCGCACTAATGCTTTCTTATCGGATAAGCAGCTAATCAGATATGGTATTAGTTCGGGCAAATGTTGTATCATGCCCTGCATACAGCCCTCGGCAATGGCACCTAGGGCAAGCACACCACTCTCCCTGATAACCCACTCCTGATGAAATAGTGTATCTTTCAATATGGGCAGCACGACGGGCAGACAATCCTCACGAAATACGTTTGCTAACACATCAAGAGCGGCGGCGCTGCACTTGCGCAAATTCCATTCAGATAGCGAACTATCATCGTCTAAGCCATCGTCAAATTCGTCATCATCATCATCAACCCCTCCAGATGCCTGGTTGACTTGGTTGATTTCGCCGTTTTTGATGGTGTGTGTTCGTGATTTATGAAAGCGTGGACGTATATCCTCCTCGCGATCTGGTACCATATCATCCTCCTCCACATTGCCCTTGAGCAGTATAATATCGATTTCGGAATATCTCATGCCGCGCACCAGCACAGGTGCCAGTTGGGGCAAGTATGGTGCCAGTACGTCCTTGCATATGCTCTGTTCCGCCAATGACAGCCAAAATTCCGATGCTTCCAGGGCCACACCCTCGTCGGAGTCCTGAGTGCGCAGCAGCATATACTACACAAATATAAAAAACACATATATAACAATAATGTGAAAAGCAGAAATAAAACAATTTGCTACATTTAATTTAAGTTTGAATAGAATAGATTAGCAATTTCTTACTGCTTACCTCAATGATCTGCGACATGTGGGGCATAAGCCTATCCATCCTTACTTCCAGCAACATGACCAAGCCATGGCAGACATTCTTGCGAACCTCATGATCTTCGTCAGATGACAGATTGAACAGATTTTCGATAAAAGCATCAATGTGCATCATTAGAGCCTGGGATCGATTTATAATGAACTGATTGATGCATGCGATTGCATGGGAGCGTATCTTGGGGCTGTTATGTTTGAAGTATTGCAAAAATTTTGGAATCATTACATTCAATGGCCTGTTGAGCACAGCCGAGTCTAAGATTTCTGCAGAGTCCTCGCAAATCTTCTGTAGAGTACTGAATGCACCTTCACAGACGTTGTAGTCGGGATTATCGAGCATATCACACAGCGACGGCAACAATTCTGGCCAATTTTGCAAACCACCGTTACTGGCTATTGTAGTGATAAGAATGCCTACAGTTGCGCGAATCAAAGGTGAAGCGTCACCAACGGCTTGCAGGCATTCATGCTTTATATATTCTACGGTCTCGGGCTGCAGGTTGCTGCCGTGCATGCGAATGTTGTTCTTCAATATCAAGCCACTCAATGAGCGCGTCGGTTCGTCTTCGGTATTTAGTTTAGTCAGCACATATATCAAATAATTGTTAAAGTCTGGATATCGGTTGAAGTCTTCCAGTTTCTAATGAAAATATTATATCATTTATAGGCATTATATTATGAAACATATTTTCAAGTGGCTTACAATCTGGACAGCCATTTGGGTTGCTGTGTCCGGTGACTGAGATTCCTTTAAGATCGCAATGATCTGTTGAAGACCTTCTGCCTGCGGTTGCCACGTCATTTTATTGCTGTATATGTGCGATGCTGTGATGTGCAAAATAATTAGATATACCATCTAAATCAACCCCACCCACTTTAACCAAGTTGAACGCCCTCTTAAAGGGTAGTAGGAGGAACTTTGTCCGAGGCCATCTCTCTACACAAATACAGGCATACACTCGCATACAAATACACACACAATTATATTCGCACACAAGCTCAGTTATATATGCAGCGTGAAAAAACACACATAATGTCGCTGCCGCCATGTTCTTTGTAGTCTTTATAATGCTTACGGGTTTTCCTTTTATTAGCATTAGTCCACTAATTATAACTTACCTTTAATAAACTTGAACTTGAATTAAAACTAATATTTTGGGTCACACTTGCTACACTCCTCAATTTTTTCACTTTGCTTCCAAATGAAATTTTTTTGTGGTTTAACAGCGTTGCCAACTCGCTAATAATAGACCAATCTTTAGTATGCATTTCTATCGATAAGAATTTAAAGTGCTGGAAAATACTTTTACCATTTACTTGCAGAGTTAAACGTCAAAATTTAAGCTGTTATAAATATTATAGAAGTTGTCTTGAGTTTTCGGTAAGTCAACTTTAATTCAGCAATTGAAATAGATTGTTGTCTTTTATTTTACAAAGTTCTTTTTCGCAGTGTTAGAAGAATGCTAAGATAAACTCACAGTGTTGTTAAGCCAATTTCTTGGACTATGTTAATATCAGCATCATGTTATGTTAAATAACACTATGTACTTTCTTAGCATAATTACTATTTGTTTGGGTTTGAGGCCAGACAGACAGACTAATAAGTTTTGAACAAAGGACCACGTTTCAGGACATTCATCCCGAGGTCAACAAGCAGCAAGCCGAAGCCAGACGGTTAAGTGAAAGTTTTTCTGCTAGTCGCATTTCAAGAGCAGCAGCGACCAGACATGAACAAGCGCAACAACGTGAGTACTAGCGCACACAAAGGAATAATTGAAATACAATACAATATAACAATTATTGCAGATACGGCTGCCGCCGGAAGTGAACCGGCTGCTATATGTGCGCAATTTGCCATACAAAATAACATCGGACGAAATGTATGATATTTTTGGCAAATTTGGTGCTATTCGCCAAATACGGGTGTAAGTTTATAAATTGATCACGATTTTTATTATGCAAATATTAATACAATATTATCATGACAGTGGCAATACGCCAGAGACGCGCGGCACCGCGTTCGTAGTCTACGAAGACATTTTCGATGCCAAAAACGCATGCGACCATTTGTCCGGTTTTAATGTGTGCAATCGCTACCTCGTCGTTCTTTACTACCAGTCCAACAAGGCGTTCAAGCGCGTGGACGTGGACAAAAAGCAGGAAGAACTAAACAACATTAAATCCAAGTATAATCTGAAAACGCCGGAAGCATCATAGGTGTCTCATTGATTGTAGTCGCCACTACAATCACCACCAGATCATACTGGTTCACTGCACTTTCCCCATAGGTCTTAAAGCCAATTTTATACAAAAATTTTTAGCGATGCTCAAAAACTGCTTAACAATTTGCATTTTGCTAACTACTTGTCGAGTTTTAAAATATTTTCTATCATTTTGATATGGACATAAGGCGTCACCATCACCACACTCACTAAGACTATCATTATCATCATCATCACAATCATCTTCATCATTGTTACGTACTAAATCAACTATTCGTGTTTTAGCTTGAAGCCCGAATCGTTGAGCAGTCGTAAAGTACATTCAAACATCTCTCATGAAAAATAACAAGCAAGTAAAAGTAAAAGAAGAAAAAAATTGTAAAAAACTCGTGTTTTAATATTTATTTCATACATATTTACTCCTAATATTTTAATTATTAATCAACAATAACATTCTTCAGGCATTACAAGCTTCTCAGTTGGCCAGGTCTTTGACCCCGTCTTCATCGTCTGGTTGTAGCTTCTCTTCGATAAATGCGCATGCTGCAACCGTTGCCGCTGCCGCAGCCGCTGCTTGATACTGTTCGTACGTATTTTGTTGCTTTTCTATGACACGCTGCTTGGCCAGCTCCTGCAGCTCCTCTTTCGCTACCTCTGCGATTTGCTGGCGCAGCGCTTCGACCTTGCGGCGTTTCTCACACTTTTGCAACTCTTTTTCCCGAAACTTTTCCGTAATCTGTTTAGGGAGACTTACAGGCTTCGGTGGTTTCTTTTCGTGCACCTTCTGGTGGCGTATCAGAGCTGCCTCCTGGCGGAAATGTGTACTACAGATTGCGCAAACATATGGCTTCTCACCCGTATGGATCCACTCGTGCTGCTTGAGGGACTGAGAGTTAGCGAACCGACGTGAACAGAAGCGGCATTCGAAATCCTTCACTTTCTCGTGAACACTCTTATAGTGCCTCCTCATATTGCCCAAATTGTTGAAGGCCTGGTTGCAGCCCGGACAGAAGTGCTTGCCTTCCTTCTGCGACAAGCTCTCGTGCTTCCTCGCATTAGAGGGCATTAAAACACCGGGAACGGGATTCAACACAGTGCCCTCCAACTGCGAGATATCGACGCGCTCAACACGTCGCGGGTCTCGCGGTATGGTAGCTACCGACTCTGCGCACACTTTTAGCAATTGATCGGCTGCAGCAGTACCATTTTTCACTTCACCTTCAGGCGCCTCACTGCAGCTCTGTTCAGTTCCTGAAGTCGAGCTACTCAGCTCCATCTGGCGCTGGCGATATGTCTCGATCGAACGTTCCACGCTCTTCTCGTGTATCTTTAGATGCTTGGTCAAGCTCTCCGTGTAGAGGAACTTTTTGCCGCACACCTTGCACTCGCAGCGCTTCTCGCCAGTGTGAGTCATCTCATGGATTTTGCACGCATGAGATTTGCTAAAAGTTTTCCCACAATATTGGCATGCAAAATTTCTGATTTTCTCATGAACAATCTTCACGTGGCTGTCTAGAGCTCGTTTCGTATGCGTGGCATAGTCACACTTCTGGCACTTGAACATCTTCTCCTGCGTGTGAATTAGAATATGTTTGCTCCACTCCTGCCGCGTGGTCTTGCCCACACCACAATACGGACACACATAGTTCTTGATGCCGGCATGCCGCAACAGATGGTTTTTCAGGGCGCTATTTATGTGGAAGCCTTTGCCGCAAATATTGCACGGATACGGTAGCTGCTGCCCAGTGTGCTTATACATGTGTTTCTTGAGGGCAACAGGGCACCGGAATTGAATACCACACTCACTGCATGGTTGCTCCACCCGTGGTAACGTGGTCCGCGATATGTTATGCACCTTCTTCAGATGAATTGTCAGCAGACGGGTGCGTGGAAACAATAATTTACAGCCGTCAACTGTGCAGGGTATTTCAGCTTTACTTTTTGTATGCGCGTAATCCACGTGTAGACGCAGTGCAGCCGCTGTGGTGAAACCCTTCTTGCACTGGTCTACATGGCACTGGAATGGCAACAACTCGTTGTGGTGTTTCATATGCTCATCGTAGTTGAGTTGCTTTTTGAATTTCTGGTGGCACACGTTGCAAGTGATAAACCGGTGGATATGACGCTCGTCTGATGGCACACGATTTGGTTTTGGTTTAGGGCTGGCCAATCGCTCACACGGAGCATCGCTTTCGACGTCACTCTGTTTCTGCTCAAGTATACGCTGCGCTAAAGGCACATCATCATCGCTGATGCTGCTGTGTGAAGAGCAGTCGCTTTGGATTCTTTTTACATATGGGACAGATTCTGTTTCCTTGTCAACGCTCTCAAGCATTTTAAATACGTCCTCTTCATTGTCAATCAGTTCTAATTTATGACTTAACAGCGGATCGTATTCATTGCTTGGTTGTTCATCTTTGGCCAAGAGTTCATGATCATTACTTGACACGGGCATCGCTTCAAATATATCAATTGTATTGGCTTGGATGATAAGTTTGCTAGCCACCATTTCTTTAAATCGTTGCAGCGACGCCACACAGAGTTTCTGAAACTCGTGCAGGTCGTTGACTCTGGTGTAACAGCTGGTGCAGAGATTCCTTGGATAGCCATCTTGAGGATCCACCAGCAAGGACGTGCATACGGAGAAGATTTTCGCGAGATCTGGCGACAAGAACAGATCATGCACGTTGCTATCAATATATTCCAAGCAAACACGACATATTGAATGAACAGAATACGGCGGTTTTGTGCCCATTCCAAGCTGTATACAAATTCAAAAGGAAAACAAATTCCAATTTGATTCGTACAGATATTTGAAGCGTTTATAGTGATGAACAGCTACATACAAAAAAACTAACAGTATCGATATACAATCATTAAAACTTCATTTTGGGAGGACTTCGATATTTTTATCATATGTAGTTGAGTATCTGTTTGAGTAACCGATACTTATACTCGTTCTAGTTGGCTGACGAGTATACCAATTTTTTTCGTGTCAATATTATTTTTTTTTGTTGGTGGAAACAACCGAAAAGCAAAAACTTTGTGAATATTAAAAAAAGAAATATTTGGTAAAGCACGATGGACGTGGCGAGGACATATTCCATACATACGCTGTGTCGCATTTGTTTGAATCTCTTGCAAAACGATGCTGCCTACGATTTGTATTTGGTGCCAGGCCTAGCCAAAAAACTATGTCTGTGTACTTCGCTGTCTGTAGAGCAAAACGATGGATTTCCCAAAAACCTATGCACTAGTTGCTACACCCGGCTTAATGATATGCATGATTTTCAAAAACTTTGCGTGGACTCGGTACAAAAGTTTCAGGACATGGTAGCTAGCAATGCCTTCACATGTCAGTCGAACTTCGATGTCCTGGATCCGAGTGTTACGGCACAGGACTTGCCCAACGAAGACGAGGACCACATTAACTTTGATCCATTGCTCAATCATAAAATGGAACTAATTGAAAACGAAGAAGACGTCTTCAAGATGCTCGAAGATGTTGATAAGGAGGCGGAGGAGGTCGAGAAAGAAGTGAAGGAAGATACAAGAGAGATCAAAGAGCCCATCACAGTGAACATGTTCAATGATGACACGTCTTCCACTGAAAGCGGCAATGACAACGATCGTGATCTTGACTTCGAGCCAAACAGCAGCGACGACGACGTTCCCCTGGCCCAGCGCATGCAAAGCAAATCGAAATCCACCAGAGCAGTCAAATCAAAGCAGAAAAAGAAAAAGTCTGGTGAGGGCGATGAGGATTTGGAGGACACTTCCTCTTCCAGCTCAGATGACGATTACGATGACGATGGCGATTCACACACAAGGCAGGGTTCAAAGGACAAACCAAAGCGCAAGCGCATTCCTGCCGCTGAGCGGCATCTGCATCGCATCATCGATTGTCACATTTGCCATCAGAAGTTCAAGAAGGCGATTCGTTACGAGGAGCACATGAAGTACCACAACGATCTATTGCCATTCCAGTGCAAAGTCGAGTCCTGCAAGAAAGGATTCACCACCGCCAACGGATTGCGCATACATGTGGATCACGCGCATACCGAACTCTCCGAGGTACATGCGTGCAGCGTCGAGGGCTGCGGCAAGACATTCCCACGCGTGCGTTTGCTCACCTTCCACATGAAGAAAGCGCACAACATTTCCAAATCTGCGGCACCGTTGCGTGACTTCCCCTGCACAGAGTGCAACACGGTGTTCCGTTGCCCGACGGCGCTCAAGAAACACATGTACAAGCACACGGGCGAAGAGCTTCCATATCCGTGCAATATATGCGGCAAACGCTTCGTGATCAACAGCGCACTCAGGGATCATTTGATGCGGCATGCGGGCATCAAGAATCACGTTTGCCCATACTGCGGCGTGGGCAAGACCACACGCCAAGAATGGAACGCTCATATCCTGACGCACACTAAGGAAAAGAAATTCAAGTGCCGTCAATGCGATCACGCTTCCCATAACAAACAGGCTCTGTCGAATCACGTCAAGGTGGTCCACATGAAGATCAAGAATTTCGCATGCCAGTACTGCGGCAAGACATTTGGCAAATCGCACGCATGCAAAGTCCACGAGAGGACGCACACTGGCGAGAAGTGCTGCGAGTGCAAGATCTGTGGCAAGGTCTTCCTTTGCGAGAAGAGCTTGACGAAGCATTTAAAGACGCACGAGAAACGGGATCTGCCACCAATGGAAACACACCGTCCGCTAAACATTCCACTGCCTGGCGTCCAAATGTCCGCCCATATGCAGCCGGATGGAATGATGCCACCAAATGTAACAGATGATTTGCTGAAGTCTTGTGGCGGCGGGCCCGCAACAGGAGTCCCAGGGGTCGCTGGAGCAGCAAAGCCAAAAAATTCGCGTCGTGTTCAGCGTGTGGATATATCTCAACTGGCGGGCACCTCTGTTAATCCGATACCATCGGTGTCCGTGCCGTCCTGGTCGCCGCAAGTCAACTTCACCAAGAAAGAGGGCCAGCACATTTGTCCTGGTTGTGGCCGAGGCTTCAATAATATTGGCAATATGAAACTGCATTATAAGATAATTCACGAAAAGGTGAAGGACTTCGCATGCCGCTTCTGTCCCAAGCGTTTCTCAAAAGCCCAAATTTTGCGTCATCATGAATGGATCCACACTGGCGAGAAGCCATTCGAGTGCAAGATCTGCGGAAAACATTTCCGCCAGGAAACGGCTCTTAAAAAGCATATTAAGACACACGACAAGCCGAACAGGCGTGTTTATCCAGAGAAGACCCCGGAGGTGCAGCCAACTTTCCATAAGATCGAGCCGCGTGAAATTGACCGCGAACCGAGGAACTATGATCAATACCAGGATCCGGCTGCAGAGCGGGCTGCGGCCACTGCCGAGCTGCTTGCACATCAGATTGAGGAGAACGAGGCGAAACGCAAAGCGGACATCGAAAGACGTAAGATACAGGAGGCAGCTTGCGAGCAGCTGAACAAGCTTCAGAAACAGCAGGAGATCGAGAAGGCGACTACTTCATATGACGGATACTACGCACAAAAGGCTCAAGCTGAGGGCCTTAGCGTCGATGCGCTGAAAATAGATCATGTGTAAAACGAAGCGGTGAGGATAAGAGAGAGAGAGAGAGACACGAATCCCAGCAATATTTTACATATAGATATAATTTTTTACAGCTTCTCAGTTTATAAGAACTTCAATGATCTGTACCCTCGAATCGCTCCATAATTGCTTATTGTGGCTTGGTAACACAATAACTCAACGTATTCTACCACAATATTAATTGTACCGTACATTTATAAATACATATGTATTTTTGTTGTCTATGTACTACATAGCATCTATTGCTTAATTAGAATAATGAAATTCATATAACATACATATTTGGAATGTGTCTTTTATGTACTCATGAAAAAGGGAATTCAGACAGAAAATAGGGTATATATTATCTCACCTATCCAAATTACCCTTTATTTACATACCAACCCCCTCTCCCACACAGTTTTCACAAGCACCCGCATCTAAGATGCACTCACACATATAAAACCTATTCAGTTTTAGTGATGAGCTTTATGGAAACGAATACATGGGTACTTTTAGTTACCGATATATAACACTACCGCTAGTCTGCGATTTCCACCCGGACTGTGAATTCAGTAAAAAAGCAGGAGAGGATTAAGGATAAATTAAATATACAATATGGATGAGGGGCAGCAAATCGTCAAAAACAAAATATGTCGCACATGCTTGTCCAAATTGTATGATACTACCACATACGATCTATTTGTGATTCCCGGCCTGGCCAAAAAACTGTGTGCGTGCACTTCGTTGACGGTGGAGCAACAGGATTGCTACCCAAGAAATATTTGCGCCAATTGTCACAACAGACTTAACGATTTATATGAATTTCAGAAACAATGCCTTGACTCTAATGCCAAGCTTAAAGACCTCATGGTGAATAATCATTGCAACTATCTAGTTGAAAACTTTGATACATTGAATGTTACCCCACATGATATTGAAGTGGCTATAGATGAAGAAGATCACTTACACTTTGATCCGCTCTTAAACACCAAAGTCGAGGCTATGGGAAATGAGTCTGTATTTATAATGCTAGAAGTCGTTGATAAAGAAGCAGAAGAGGGATATCAAATGGCTACATCCAGCGAAGATGATGATGACTATAACAAAAGTGGAGACCAAGATGACTCCTTGCTTATGACTCAATTACGTAGTACAACTCCGGTATCTGCTGAAGATTCCTCTAGCCCAGATGTGGAATCACGGAACATAAACGCATTCCAACGAAAGACAGCTGTCCGGAAACTGTCGAATCTTATCGATTGCCACATCTGTCATCAGAAATTCAAAAAGGAAATTCGCTACGATGAACATATGAAGCACCACAATGACCTCCTGCCATTCCAGTGCACTGTAGAAACATGCAAAAAGGGTTTCACGACTGCTGCTGGCCTCCGCCATCATATGGATCATGCACACTCTGAACTCTGTGAATTACACGCCTGTACAGTGGAAGGATGTGACAAGTCCTTTCCACGTATCCGAATGCTTACACATCACCTGAAAAAGGTGCATTGCGTATCCAAGCCAGAGATCCGTGATCACCCCTGCACGGAATGCGATAAGGTGTTTCGTTGCCCCACAGCTCTTAAGAAGCATATGTACAAGCATACTGGAGAGGAGCTGCCGATTTCCTGCAACATTTGTAGCAAACGCTTCCATATAAACAGTGAGCTTAGAGATCATCTTCTTCGACACGCCGGCGTGAAGAACCATGTTTGTCCTTATTGTGGGGTGGGCAAGACAACTCGCCAAGAGTGGAACAAGCACATACTCACCCATACCAAGGAAAAGCAATTCCAATGCCGACAGTGTGATCATTCTTCACATAACAAACAGGCACTGGCCAACCATGTCAAAGTGGTCCACATGAAGATCAAGAATTTCGCCTGCCAATATTGTGGCAAGACATTTGGCAAATCGCACGCCTGCAAGATCCACGAGAGGCTGCACACTGGCGAGAATTGCTGCGAGTGTAAAATTTGCGGAAAGATCTTCCTTTTTGAAAAAAGACTGACGAAACACCTAAAGATTCATGAAAGGCGCGAGATAGCCGAAAATAATGAAAAAGCCGCAGCCGTTGGGTCAATCCGAAGTGATTTTAAGACTGGGCAGAACGCAGCAATGCCAGAAGCCGTGAGATCTGTGACAAAAACGTCACCAACCAAAGCGAAGAGTTCACACAGAGTAGAACGAGTAGATATCTCTCGGCTGGCGGGAACCTCTGTTAATCCCATTTCATCCGTGTCGGTGCCATCGTGGTCGCCACAAGTCAACTTTATCAAGAAGGAAGGCCAACACATTTGTCCGGGCTGTGGACGTGGATTTAACCATATCGGAAACATGAAGCTCCACTATAAGGTGATACATGAAAAGATCAAGGATTTTGCTTGCCGTTTCTGTCCAAAGCGCTTCGGCAAGGCCCAATACCTACGACATCATGAATATACGCATACTGGAGAGAGACCTTACGGCTGTAAGATATGCGATAAGCATTTTAGCCATGGCTCTTCGCTGCGGAAGCACATGATCTCCCACAACAGACCACCAAAAAATCCGAAAGCCCCAAAGGACATAGTGCAGAAGCGAGGCAACGAAAGGCTTAAGATCGAACTGAATAAACGTCCGCCAAAGAATTACGAACAATATCAAGATCCTGCTGCAGAACGAGCTGCAGCAACTGCTGAGTTGCTAGCTCAAAAGCTGGAAGAGAGCGAAGCTCAACGGAGAGCAGAAGCCAAAACTCGTAGGATTCAACAGGCTGCGTGCAAGGAATTACAGAAACTGCAAAATGAGCGGATGGCCGAAAAAGTATCTCATGAACTCCTCCAACTGGAAAAGTCTGAGCCGGACATAACGGATGATGATGTAAAAGTTGATACCTCTTAAATTTAATTACTGCTTTATTAAGTTTTATTATTATTGTTTTTCTTTTTTGTCCTTTTTGAATATGTTTCATATTAAACGAAAACACAAAAACGTATATTTCATAACTATAAACTTCCAAAAAAAAAACGTTTAAATTATCGGTTCTATCACGAAATCGAAGAAGTCACGAGTATTCATGTGAACTCGTACAAGTATCGGTTACACAAATAGCTTGTTATTTCTTCTTCTATATATGTATATAAGTTTTCTCATCAAATAGTGCCAAGATTGGATTTGTGAAGTTTGCAATCCTATTGAAATACATAACGGCAAAAGGAAAATGAATGAGGGGAGTGAATATTCCATTCACTCAATATGCCGCATTTGTTTGAATTCCCTACGAAGCGATCCGGCTTACGACCTGTTTCTTGTCCCTGGTTTGGCCAAGAAGCTTTGTGTTTGCACTTCACTCTCTGTGGAACAGCATGATGGCTTCCCAAAGAACCTATGTAACACTTGCTATACCCGTCTCAACGACTTGCATGGATTTCAGAAGCAATGCGTGGATTCAGTGCAAAAGTTTCAAGAAATGGTTGCAAACAATTACTTTGAACCCGTCATGAATGATGTTGACAAAGTTGATGTAACGGCACCTGATGGAGACTTGGACGAGAATAGATTCAACTTCGATCCACTGCTTAATACGAAAATAGAGATTGTTGAGACTGAAGATGTTTTCAAAATGATTGATGATGTCGACAAAGATGTTGAAGAGGCTGAAAACGAACTTTCAAGCTTAAATGATTTCGACAATAACGATGAATTAGAGTGTGAATTAAATAGCAGCAACTCTGAAGATGCAATGCCCCTATCCCGTTTACGAAGCTCTACCAGGACATCCAAGGGCAAGGCCAGAAGAAAACGTTTGGGTGTAGATGATGATTCCTCAAGTTTTGAGTGGGATATTGATAAAGATATCAAGAAACAGAAGTCTAAGGCGAAAACAAGGCGTAAACGCGTACCAAAACCCGATGCACAAATAGCTGAACAAATCGAGTGTCACATCTGTCACGAAACATTTAAAAGCACAGATTTTTATGATGCGCACATGAAGCATCATAACGATCTCTTGCCATTCCAGTGCACTGTGGAGACCTGCAAAAAGGGCTTCACAACGTCTGGGGGCCTGCGCCTGCACATGGACCACGCTCACTCCGAACTCTCGGAGGTGCACGCTTGTAAAGTCGAAGGCTGCGGAATGACGTTTCCTCGGCCGGTCTTACTTACATTTCATTTGAAGAGGGTGCACAAGATCGTCACATCTCGCTCCAAGGATCATCCTTGTCCGGAGTGTGATAAGGTTTTCCGCTGCTCAACGGCTCTCAAGAAGCACATGTACAAGCATACAGGTGAGGAGAAACCGATTTCCTGCAACATCTGCAACAAACGCTTCCACATAAACAGTGAACTCAAGGATCATCTCCTGCGACACGCGGGCGTGAAGAACCATGTCTGTCCCTACTGCGGTGTGGGTAAGACAACTCGCCAGGAGTGGAACAAACACATACTGACCCATACCAAGGAAAAGCAATTCCAATGTCGACAGTGTGATCATTCGTCTCATAATAAGCAGGCACTGGCCAATCATGTCAAGGTTGTGCACTTAAAGATCAAGAACTACGCGTGTCAGTATTGTGGGAAGACTTTTGGAAAATCATACGCCTGTAAAATCCATGAGAGGATCCATACCGGCGAAAACGTCTCTCAATGCAAAATCTGTGGCAAGGTGCTGCTCTTTGAGAGGAGCCTTACAAAGCATTTAAAGATTCATGAGAAGCGAGAACTGCGAGGATCTGCATCGAGTGTGCAATCGCAGGGGTCTGGAGAGGAACTCGGTAACCGCTCTATGAATCTTGATCAAAGTCTTCCTGGCGTGAAAATGCCAACAGAGCAAGCAAAGCCGAAAAATTCAAATAGATTAGAGCGAGTTGACATATCTGAGCTGGCAGGAACTGCCGTCAATCCCATTCCAACAGTCGCTGTGACATCTTGGTCTCCACAGGTGAACTTCACGAAGAAGGAAGGCCAGCACATTTGTCCTGGATGTGGTCGTGGTTTCAACCACATTGGCAATATGAAACTCCACTATAAAATAATACATGAGAAGGTGAAGGATTTCGCCTGCCGCTTCTGCCCAAAACGGTTTTCGAAGGCACAGATCTTGAAGCATCACGAATGGATTCATACCGGCGAGAAGCCATATGAATGCAAGATATGCGGCAAGCATTTCCGGCAGGAACAAGTGATGAAGACGCATGTCCGAAAAGTTCACGAGAATCCGGCGAAACCTCCAAGAGAACCAAAACCGCAAAAGCCTAGTATGGAGAAACGCACGAAAATGAACCTCAACAAAACGCCGCCCAAGCTCCTTGAAGAGTATCAAGATCCAGCCGCGGAACGTGCAGCGGCCACGGCGGCACTCCTCGCCCAGCAATTGGAGGAAAGCGAGGCTAAACGAAAGGCCGAGGAGGAAGCTCGAAAGATTCAAGAAGCTGCATGCGAACAACTTCAGATGCTGCAAAAGGAACAGTTGATAGAGAAGCTTTCTAGTGATAGCTTTCAAGTAAAAAGAACTGAAACTGGAATCAGTGTGGACGACCTCAAGCAAGATTAAGTAAATATGTTTTATAGTATATGCATATATATTATAATTGTGTTTTTTCTTATCAATATGATAATTAAATATAATATGAATGTTTGTTTAAGATTAAATGTGTTTTGAATTTGATGTTGCAATAATTGTGTCGAAGCTTGACTGAACGTTTTATATGTATTTTATATCATTTATTTACAAGAACTTCGCATTCCAATTTGAAACTAATTGTAGATATGTATTTACCATAAAATTATTATCGCACTTTAATATCGCTCAAATAACGATAATTCTTTGTGACTACTCGTTCAAGTAACCGATAATTTAAGGTACTGATTGCGCTTATCGACGTGTATATACCAGTTTGTCCCATCAAAACTTCGCTTTAATTTACATACAATTTGAAAAGGAAACTGAAAAATTGAGGAATAGGCAAAATGCAAGTGGGGAGTGAATACTCCATACACTCAATCTGCCGTACCTGCTTAAACCATTTGGAAAGCGATAGAGCTTACAACTTGTTTCTGGTCCCAGGCTTGGCCAAGAAATTGTGCGTGTGCACTTCTCTTTCAGTAGAAGAACAGGATGGCTTCCCAAAAAACCTTTGTTCCACTTGCTATGCTCGGCTCAATGACTTGCACGGATTCCAGAAGCAGTGTGTAGACTCGGTGCAAAAGTTTCAGGAAATGGTCACTAGCACTTACTTTGTACCCGTCATGAATGATGTTGACAAAGTTGATGTGGAGAATGCTGTGGCGCCGGATGGAGACATGGAAGAGGAACGGGCGAATTTCGATCCCCTCCTTAATACTAAAATTGAGGTTGTTGAGACTGAAGATGTTTTCAAAATGATTGACGATGTGGACAAAGAAGTTAAAGAAGTTGAAAAGGAAGCCCCCAGTGACAATGATTTCGACCATGACGATGATCCGGAATTTGAAATAAATAGCTCTGAATCAGACGATGCCATGCCTCTGTCGCGCCTACAAACTTCGACTAGATCATCAAAGGCCAAAGGAAAAAGTAAAACGGAAGAAAGAGATGCCTCAGATTTTGAATGGGAAATAGACAATTCTGATGACAAAAAAACACCTAAGAAGAAATCCAGACGCAAGCGCGTCACGAAATCCAAGATATCAATGGAAGATCAGATCGAGTGTCATATCTGTCATGAAACATTCGAAAGCACAGACCTTTATGATGAGCATATGAAGCACCATAACGATCTCTTGCCATTCCAGTGCACTGTCGAGACCTGCAAGAAAGGGTTCACTTCGTCCGGTGGCCTGCGCCTGCATATGGACCACGCTCACTCTGAGCTCTCGGAGGTGCACGCTTGCAAAGTCGAAGGCTGCACCATGTCATTTCCTCGCTCTGTTCTACTCACAAACCACTTGAAGAAGGTACACAAAATTGTCACATCTCGAGCAAAAGATTATCCATGTACCGAGTGCGATAAGGTTTTCCGCTGCTCAACGGCTCTCAAGAAGCACATGTACAAGCATACTGGTGAAGAGAAACCGATTTCGTGTAACATCTGCAACAAACGCTTCCATATAAACAGTGAACTTAAGGATCATCTCTTGCGGCACGCGGGCGTGAAGAACTATGTTTGTCCTTACTGTGGAGTGGGCAAGACAACTCGCCAGGAATGGAACAAGCACATACTGACCCACACCAAGGAAAAGAAGTTCCAGTGCGATCAATGTGATCATTCCTCCCACAACAAACAGGCACTGGCCAATCATGTCAAAGTGGTTCACCTGAAGATCAAGAACTATGCGTGTCAGTATTGCGGGAAGACCTTTGGCAAGTCGTATGCCTGTAAGGTCCATGAGCGCGTTCATACTGGAGAGAATGTCTCTCAGTGCAATATCTGTGGAAAGGTTTTGCTCTTCGAAAAGAGTTTGACGAAGCATTTGAAGATACATGAAAAGCGCGAGCTGCGCGCAACAGCATCGGCTGTGAGACCGCAGTCTACGGATAATAATGGGTCCAATAATCAGAACATAGGCCATGAATTGGCTGATTCGATGGAAAAGAAACCAATGCCAGTAGAGCAGGCAAAGACGAAGCCGTCGAATAGACTAGAACGTGTTGATATATCAGAACTGGCTGGAACGGCAGTCAATCCCATTCCATCCGTTTCTGTACCATCTTGGTCACCACAGGTGAACTTCACGAAGAAGGAGGGACAACACATTTGTCCGGGTTGTGGTCGAGGTTTCAATCACATAGGCAATATGAAGATTCACTATAAAATTATACACCTGAAGGTTAAGGATTTCGCCTGCCGCTTCTGCCCCAAGCGGTTCTCCAAAGCACAAATCCTGAAGCATCATGAATGGACTCACACGGGCGAAAAACCGTTTCAGTGCAAACATTGTGGCAGATTTTTCCGGCAAGAGAAAGTGATGAAAATACACGCAAGAAGAATGCACGAAAACCCACTGAAACAGGCAAAGCCTCCAAAAGAACAGAAGCCTGCGAAGTCACCGAGTGAAAAGAAAAGGTCGAAGATGAACCTTAATAAACAGCCGCCTAAGCTTCTGGATGAATATCAAGATCCTGCCGCGGAACGTGCAGCAGCTACGGCTGCATTACTCGCCCAGCAATTGGAGGAGAGCGAGGCTAAACGAAAGGCCGAGGAGGAAGCTCGAAAGATTCAAGAAGCTGCATGCGAACAACTACAGATGCTGCAAAAGGAACAGTTGATAGAGAAGCTTTCTAGTGATAGTTTTCAAGTGAAAAGGTCTGAGACTGGCATCAGTGTGGATGACATCAAAGGAGATTAGATTTGAAGACATAAAAGGATATTATAGCTTACCATACTTATATTTATATACTAGTTGTATTTGTACCTATATATATATTCTATAAATCATATAAATAAAACCTTTATTAAGCTAAAAATATTTTTCCATACAGCGGACTAAGAGCCTGAATTTTCTGCAGGGCTAGTAACTTTGTAAGTTCTTCCAGGTTCCAGGTACATATATATATATGTACATAAGAATCTTAATTTACTAATCAGAAAATGGAAAACTATCGGTTGAGTTTTACAATCGTTTATTACGATAAGTATTTGTGAATACGCAGTCGAGTAACCGATATAAAAATCACTCGTTCCTTTTATGGACGCGTATACATAGTTTTTCTCATCGGACAGTGCTTGAAAATTTAATAAAATTTACAAACTTTTCTGAAGAAACTTTGAAAACAGCAAAATGAATGAAGGGAGTGAATACTCCATTCACTCAATATGTCGCATTTGTTTAAATCACTTGCGAAACGATCCTGCGTACGACCTTTTTCTTGTCCCTGGTCTGGCCAAGAAACTTTGTGTGTGCACTTCACTGTCAGTGGAACAGCACGATGGCTTCCCGAAAAACCTTTGCACCACTTGCTACACCCGGCTCAACGACTTGCATGGATTTCAGAAGCAATGTGTGGATTCAGTGCAAAAGTTTCAGGAAATGGTCGCCAACAATTATTTCACTCCCGTTATTGCTGATATTAATCAAATTGACAATGTGGACATACTGCAAGTGCCGCCCCCGGACGGGGAAATGGATGAAGATCGTATCAATTTTGATCCGCTGCTGAATACTAAAATAGAGATAATTGAGAATGAAGAGGATGTTTTCAAGATGCTGGAAGATGTCGACAAGGATGTTGAGGACGACGAGAAGGCGAAGGAGTCTTCCAGTGAAAGTGAGAATGAGAATGAAGGAGATGATGGTGACTTTGACGCCAATAGCACCGAATCTGACGACGGCAAACCCCTCTCCCGTTTACGAAGCAGTACCAGAGCATCAAAATCAAAGAGCAAGAAAAATAATAGA
>JABVZY010000001.1:6769018-6787911 GCA_020883555.1 Drosophila nannoptera | reverse complement strand
CAAGCCAAAAGTAAAACCAAAACGGAAACGTATTCCGGCCGCTGAACGGCATCGCCATCGTCTAATTGATTGTCACATATGTCACCAGAAATTTAAAAAAGCGATTCGCTACGAGGAGCATATGAAACACCACAACGATCTTCTGCCATTCCAGTGCACAGTTGAGACCTGCAAGAAAGGTTTCACTACAGCTGGTGGTCTTCGTCTTCATATGGACCACGCTCATTCAGAATTCTCCGAGGTGCATGCCTGCACATTTGAGGGATGCGACAAGACATTCCCCCGTTCCGTTTTGCTCACGTTTCATATGAAAAAGGTACACAAAGTGGCCAAGGCTGACACAAGGAATCATCCATGCTCAGAGTGCGACAAAGTATTCCGCTGTCCGACGGCACTTAAAAAGCACATGTATAAGCACACGGGCGAAGAACTGCCGTTTGCTTGCGAAATTTGCGGCAAGCGATTCCATATCCACAGCGTACTCCGCGATCATCTCTTACGGCACGCTGGCGTCAAAAACCATGTCTGTCCATATTGCGGAGTGGGTAAGACAACTCGACAAGAGTGGAACAAGCACATATTAACACATACCCGGGAAAAGCAATTTCAATGTCGCCAGTGCGATCATTCGTCTCATAATAAACAGGCTCTGTCCAATCACGTTAAGGTGGTCCACATGAAGATCAAAAACTTCGCCTGCCAATACTGTGGCAAGACGTTTGGTAAATCGCATGCCTGCAAGATCCATGAGAGATTGCACACGGGCGAGAATTGCTGCGAGTGCAAAATCTGCGGAAAGATTTTCCTGTTCGAGAAGAGATTGACTAAGCATTTGCAGATCCATGAGAAACGTGAAATTCCACCACCTTCCACCACCGTCAAACCGCAAACCGAGGGAGACACACCAAATTCCCAGAATATGAACCAGGAGATGACAGAACCTGTGGACATCAAGCCTGTACCAATAGTTCCACCCAAACCGAAAAATTCTCATAGAGTTGAACGTGTGGATATCTCTCAACTGGCAGGCACCTCGGTTAATCCCATACCATCAGTTTCTGTACCATCTTGGTCACCGCAAGTAAACTTCACAAAGAAGGAAGGCCAGCACATTTGTCCGGGATGTGGGCGTGGCTTCAATCACATTGGCAATATGAAACTACATTATAAGATCATTCACGAAAAGGTGAAGGACTTCGCCTGTCGCTATTGCCCCAAGCGCTTCGCAAAGGCGCAATACCTGCGTAATCACGAATATATTCATACCGGCGAGAAGCCGTTCGAATGCAAAATCTGTGGCAAACATTTCCGTCAGGAACAGGTGTTAAAGACGCATTTGAAGGTGCACGATAAGCCGCCGAAACCACCAAAGGTGAAGAAACCTACAAGGCCTTCCGTTAGCAAAGCAAAAGGTTTAAAGGTGGAGCTTAATAAGAAGCAGCCAAAGAATTTTGAGGAGTTTCAAGATCCAGCGGCCGAACGCGCTGCCGCCACAGCGGCGTTGCTTGCTCAACAAATGGAAGAGAACGAGGCAAAGCGAAAGGCGGAGGAGGAAGCGCGCAGGATTCAAGAAGCTGCATGCGAGCAGCTCAATAGGCTTCAAAAGCAGGTGCAAAGCGAGAAGGGCTCTTACGACAGCTACTATGGACAGAAAGCTGAAGCCGATGGCACCAACATGGATGCCCTTAAATTAGATCATGTATAAATGCGGTGGTAAGAATAAGTTTCGAGTAAGTTTGCGATATATATTTTTTTTATTTAGATATAAAGTCTTACAGCTGTCCCAGTCCACCCCTCTTAAGAACATATATGAACTATGCGATTCTTTCGAATAGTTACATATGTATAACTTTATCCACTTAATCATTTCAATTATGTAGTAAACAATGCATTATTAGGTATGTGTTTTAGTGCACGCTTACTTCATAGATATAAAAAAAGATGGCTAGCATTAAACGGCACTAAATATTTGAAATAATTATGTAGAAGTGTAACGGAGAACGCATCTTATTGCGATTTAATCATTATCTTGATAGAAAGGAACTTGGGCTTGGCACTCTAGTTGAACATCAGCTACATCGCACAGACATGCCGATTTGCAGAATTAAAATATTCTGAAATACTCCGAAGTCTACAAAATGGATACGTTACTGAGAGTAAATAGAAAAATATTGCATTGCCTAATATCCGAATATATATTGAGCTATTGAATCCAAGAAAATGCATAATGAAAATTCGTTCAAGTTATTCAAGCAACATGAAAATGACAACATGATTATTATGATTAATGTTTAAGGAAATATACATTAACGCGTATATAAATAAACAGGCGTTTCATTTTTTGGTAACATAACACTATTCGATTGGGTGAAGTGTGGTCCTAATCCGCATATATACATATGTAGATATTTTTATGTATGTAATGTATGCATTTGTACGTATGACTGCCTTCTATATATGTCAAGAAGTGTGTAGGAATAGGGATGAACATGCGTGCAAAAATATCGATACAGTTTGTATTGGTGGAAGCGGAGAACGATTAATCGCTCTCATATTTGCTTAATACGTAGAATTGCAATTTTCTAATATTAATTTAAAAAAATTTGTATTTTTTTTTAATTAGTATAGTTGCAAAATATAGATCGTGAGCACTAGCAGTTATATATGGGAAACTATTAGTATATGCATATCGGTTTGTTCTGTTCTGTTATCAAATTGTTAGAGATAGCGATATTGGACTTCTTAACAGTTGTTATTTCGAACATTTTTATCTTATTAGCCACTTTTATAAATACTGAATTGACTTTACACGCTCTTCAAATTCCACATGAAATTTTTAAAATAAATTGCACGTAAATCCAGTAAACTTTATGTAAAACCATAACAATAGTTCTTAAAATGCGTGCCCGCTGTTAATAACATTTGAACAATATGTTAATTTAACAGACAACAGCAAAAATATCTAAGTTCTTTCTTTCTGTCGCGTTTTTTTCTAGACCGTTTAAATTTGCAATATAATCAAGATGAATGAAGGGAGTGTATACTCCATACAGACAATTTGCCGTATCTGCCTAAACCATTTGCAAAACGATGCATATTACGACTTGTTTCTGGTCCCAGGTCTAGCCAAGAAGCTGTGCGTGTGTACTTCACTCTCGGTGGAACAGAATGACGGCTTTCCAATGAATCTCTGCACCAATTGCTACACCCGGCTGAACGACTTGCATGATTTCCAGAAGCTTTGTGTTGACTCGGTACAAAGATTTCAGGAGATGGTCGCCAAAAATATGTTCACCGCAACAGCTGCGCAGACTAACCAAATCAACAACTTCGATGTGTTAAATGTTGCGACACAAGAAGCCGACTTGGTTGGTGAGGAGGAGGATCGGATAAACTACGATCCGTTGCTGAATCACAAGATGGAGATCATTGAGAATGAAGAGGACGTATTCAAAATGCTGGAGCATGTAGACAAGGAGGCGGAAGAGGTCGAGAAAGAAGTCAAAGAAGATGTAGATGAGCAGACCGGCATCCTTAAAATGTTTGGTGACGAGTCATCCATGGCAAGCAGTAACGAAATTGAAAACAGCCAAGAAAGTAGAAATGAAAACGATAACGGTAAGGATATTGACTTCGAGTCCAACAGCACCGATGGCGACGATGATATGCCGCTGGCTCAACGTCTGCGTGGTAATCCAAGGGGACGAAGTACCATAAACGCAAAGCAACAATCCACAAATACAGAACTCGAGGAAGCTTACAGCTCAGCGTCAGAGGATGATGACTCCAAGTCGCGCTCAAAACGCAAAAGGATTCCAGCAGCCGAGCGACATCTGCATCGCATCATCGACTGCCACATTTGCCATCAGAAGTTCAAGAAGGCGATTCGCTATGAGGAGCATATGAAGCACCATAACGATCTGTTACCGTTCCAATGCAAAGTCGAATCCTGCAGAAAAGGCTTCACGACAGCAGGTGGACTACGGCTGCACGTAGATCATGCACATACTGAGCTGTCCGAGGTGCATGCGTGCAGCATTGAAGGCTGTGGAAAGACATTTCCGCGTATTCGTCTCCTCACTTTTCATTTGAAGAAGGTGCATAATATTTCAAAGGCAGCAGCGCCGCCAAGGGATTACCCATGTACAGAGTGTGAAAAAGTGTTCCGCTGTCCCATGGCGCTAAAGAAGCATATGTACAAGCATGACGGCAAGGAGCTGCCGTTCCCCTGCAATATATGCGGTAAACGTTTTGTGATCAACAGCGCGCTCAAGGATCATTTAATGAGGCACGCGGGAATCAAGAACTACGTGTGTCCCTACTGTGGTGTTGGCAAGACCACACGGCAGGAATGGAATACACACATTCTCACCCACACTCAGGAGAAGAAGTTCAAGTGCCATATATGCGAGCATGCGTCCCACAACAAACAGAGTCTAGCCAATCACATTAAGATTGTGCACGAGAAGATTAAGAACTATGCCTGCCAGTATTGTGGCAAGACCTTTGGCAAGTCGCACGCTTGCAAAATCCACGAGATGACGCACACGGGCGAGAAGCGTTGCGAATGTAAGGTTTGCGGCAAGAAGTTCCTTTACCCAAAGAGCCTAACGAAGCATCTGAAGACACACGAGAAGCGTGTTCTGCGCGCCATCGAAACGTATCGCCAGCGCCAGGTAGAGCTCGGCGAAGTATCGACCGGTATGGGCGAGCCAACGGATATTGCGGCAGCTGTTGCTGCCGTTGAGTCGCCAACGGCTGCGGATGGAGTTGATGTCATAATATCCCAGAATGCTGCCGATGAGCTTCTTAAGGTGTGCGCTGAATCGGTAGCCACGATACCAAGAGATCCGAGGCGTGTGCAGCGTGTGGATATAGCCCAGCTTGCGGGCACAGCAGTCAATCCGATACCATCAGTATCCGTGCCGTCATGGTCACCGCAAGTGAACTTCACGAAAAAGGAAGGTAAACACATCTGCCCCGGCTGCGGGCAGGGCTTCAATAACATCGGCAACATGAAGCGCCATTACAAGATCATACACGAGAAGGTTAAGGACTTCGCCTGCCGATTCTGTCCGAAGCGTTTTGCCAAAGCACAGACTCTCCGTCATCACGAGTGGATACATACCGGTGAGAAGCCATTCGAATGTAAGACCTGCGGCACACATTTCCGGCAAGAGACAGCACTGAAGCGTCATCAGAGAACGCATGAAAATCGACCGCCCGTCATATCTTCGAAGTTCTATGCGGCGCGCGAAGAGCTGGAGGAGCAGGAGCGTACTAAGCGCGAGGCCAGACGCAAGGCGGAGGCGAAACGCAAGGAAATCGCTGAAGCAGCCAAGGAGCAACTCTCGTCGCTGCACAAGATTGAGGCCACTGACAAAAACCTGCACTCGTATGACGAGTACCAGGAGGCGGCCGCCGAACGGGCAGCCGCATCGGCGGAACTGCAGGCCCAGCAATACGAGGAGAACGAGCTGAAACGGCGTGCCGACATGGAACGCCTCAAAATCCAAGAAGCTGCCTACGAGCAGCTACAAAAGTTAGAGAAGCAACAGGAGATCGAGAAGGCGCAAAGCTCCTACGATGGTTACTATGCGCAAAAGGCGCACGCTGATGGCACCAGCCTGGACGAGCTGAAGATCGACCACGTGTGAGAGGTGTAGGGGTGTAGGTGGCAGCTGCTTGATAGGATTTCGAAAATCTTATCAAATTGTGAGACGAGGGAGAAAATTATTTTGGAACTGCAAATATATGTTAAGCTGAAATGTTTTCAAAAAGCAATACTTTTTAATTCTTATAAATATATATAGAGAATACGTGCTTACTTCTAAGTATTCTTTTTTTTTCAAAACGGTACGAAAATGTGAGCCTAGGCCTTCATCAATATAAAAATCTATATATATAGATATCTATATGTATATACTGATTATATAACATATAAATGGAATTTTTCGTCTTTATCACTTGTCCTTAAGTATAAATAAATTCTTCAGGTTATCCAATGTCATGTTATCCAGGTCCCAGTGCGTTGATAGCGTCGACTTGTCATCAGCCGACTGAATGAGCTTCATTATATTTTCCTCTATCGTTCCATTTACAATGAAACGATGGACCGTTGTTTTTCTGTGAATGGACAGTAATTAGAAGGAGAGACAAACAATGTATTCTGGCGACTTTACTTACTTCGTCTGGCCGAAACGGTGAACTCGACCAATGGCTTGCAGCTCTTCTCCTGGTGTCAGGATGGGCTCAACTAGAAACACATGTGTAGCCTCGATCAAATTCAGACCCTTTGAACCGTGTGCCAGGGGCATCAGCAAACAGGTCACATTAAGTTCGGGATCCTATCGAGAAAGAGAGACTTTAGCAGTTGGCAGATATGAAATCCTTGCGACAAACCTTAAAGTCATCAATATCCCGGTTAGTAAATTTGCTGCGATACTTGACACCATTTTGGCTCAAAGCGTTGGCTATGTGTTTCAATATGCTTGCCCACTGCGAGAAGATAAGCACCTTCTCTTGATCCTTGCCAGTGCATTGGGATTGGATTTTTAGAACAGTCTCCACGATATACGTAATCTTAGTGGAAAAATCACCCACGATCTGGTTTTTGGCAATCTTACGCACGGAATAGTACAGTCTAGAAATATATGCTGGCTCGTAGATTTTAATGCAATATTAAAGACTAAGACAACTTACTGTAGTGAATCCTGCCGACACAATGGACACTTCTTGATGCTGTCTCGGCCCATTTGTTTCATCATGCTGTCGACGCAGTGTTGGCACAGAAAGTGGCCACAAGAGAGCATCGCATACTACAAAGGAAATTTTGTATCACTAACACGCACTCATAGGAAATATCAAAAAATCGTTCATTTACCCGCTCAACATCCTGGGTTTGACAAATGGGGCATTGCTTATCGCCAGCATCTTCCTTCAAATGCTTTAAATACTTCAGACGGCCACAGAGACGGGTAAAATTGAGCTGCGCCTCTTTCATAATGTTCAAACTGAACTCTGTGTGGTCATCCAGCTGGCAGGGTAATATTCGACAAGTGGGCTGGTCCTCTGGATCTTCGGTTAGCCGTAAACGCATTTTGCACATGTGCAGCTCATCGAACGCTTTGACCATGTAGTCCACTTCGATCCAGAACTTAATCTGCAGTTTCACCAAATTCTGCATCGTATCCAAAATCTCCAGCTTATTCTTGCATTCATTTTTTATTTCGTTCCAATCGCTCTGGATGCACAGATGGGCAAATACCGCTGCAGGCAAGCGGGTGAGACAGTTACTTAGATGAATAATAGATTTCATGAAATCCATACCTCTGATTATGACAATCTCAACGCTAGGATGCTCAGAGCCATCCGTTCCGTGACCCACCTTGCCTATCTCTTTTGCAAATAGCATGCACTCGAACTTATTGATATCCTCTCGGATCTGACATAAACGGCAAAGTTTTGAGCTTTTGTCTGGCTTGTCAACTATCAAGGCCCCGCTGACAGGCTTGTCACTCTGTGGGGATGCAAGAGATTGGTATAAATTGTGTAGGCATTTGATGGAGTACATACTAAGATATTAGCCAAGTGACAATCGGACACGCTGCGTATGAAGTTAATAGTTTCCGGCGCTAGGGAATTTCCCATTTTTACTGTTCCACAAGCTTGGTGTAGTATGTCCTTGAGGAATTCAAATGATCCAATTAATTTTTTATGCAGCGGCATTAGGCTGTTGTGCCAATTGTGTATATGATAGAGTATGCCCGACATCGAGGTGACATCCTGGAACTTCTCTTTGTTACAATTGTGCTTAAAGAACTCATTAGCTATCTTGTTCCACAGTGAACAATGCATTGGAACACTGGTCTCGACCAGTTCGGCGAAAAGATTTAACAGGCTGCCATCGAATTTCCGTTCAAGGTTACGCAGTTCTTCTAGCTTCCCCTCATAGGCTTTCCATGCTGCCCACAGCACCGTTGACTTTTCCTCCAAATACTTGCTCTCCAGCTTTTTCTGCAGCGTGCGGTATGTGGTTACCTGCTCGTCGGTCAATCGATCTTCCTCGCAAGCAAATTCTGAAGCCTCCACCATGTTGTGTATGGCATGTATTTGGAGCAAACTGTCCACACTGTAAATGTGTAAAGGGTAAGAGATTAGCCATTCGTTTATTAAAGAAATTGATGCTCCTTACGATATATTCTCCCAATTGTAGTCTTCGGCTAGCTTTAGCACGACCTTGTAATTACGTATAGCCTGGGCATATTGCTTGCGAATGAAATGTATGGACGCAATGCCATTGTAGGATGAAGCCCAGCTGCGAAGCTCCCGTTTGCACTCGACTTCATTATGCGACTTCAGATGAGCCAAAAGATCTTGCGGATTCAAAAAGTTTGTGGTGTTCACATTTTTGTTGCTGACCAGCGGTACGGAGCAGGTTTTCCGAATGCGTAGAAAGGGCTGTAGTATGTTCTTCAGCAGCATTGGAGAGATGGTAGCCAAAGCGCAACTTTTGCTACTGGGATTGGTTCGCGTGTGCTTTGATACAGCTGTCAAAAAGAGGTTCGTGCATTTGGAATGCTCTTCGTAGTAATATAGCGATTCAACGTTGCTTAAATCTAATCGATGAATGATCTCTGACTGTGGCGGTATGCCCAGCTCCTCTTCCACTTTGGATTTACATGTGCGCCACATGCACTGTTGCAAGAGCTCCAACAACGGCTCAACCTTGTGGTTAAGAAGAAACGAGCTCGACACTGTGTGCCAAGCATCAGGCGGCTCACAAGCCTCCTTGTAGCCAATAAATTTCAAAAGCGGCATCAGGTCATCGATGGAACGCTGGATTGGTGTGCCAGTGACTGCCCAGCGAATAACTGCCGGCAACGTGCGCACCATTTGTGACATCTGCGACTTGTTGCTCTCCACCATTTGGGCCTCGTCCAGGCAGACGCGCCACCACTTGACCATTAGCAATGGAGAACTGGCGCGAATATAACGTTTGTCATAACGCAACTCGCGATGCCTTAACTGTTTTGGCGTAAAATGAATTTCATGCGTCAGTACCGAAAAATCAGTCAATACAATGTCATAGCTGGCCAGCTGGGTTGGACTGATCCATAGTCCAGAGTATAAGCCCGGATAGAGCAAAACTTTAAGAGATGAACTTATATGTTTCGCGATTTCATGTAACCATTGTGACTTTATAGCACTCGGAGATACAATTATAGTTGTACGCGCTTCCACAAGCGCTGAGGAACTCGATGCTACATCCATCCAACATTTGGGACAAATGTAAGTGGAGCTGTTATCCTGTATACAACTCTTGTGCTGCCACATGCGACAGCGAGTACACTGAATATTCGCCGTAGCTTTCAAATTTTGCGTGCAAATGCAAAAGATGTTCTTTTTGGTGTCCATACGTCTCAGCTTGAGAGGGACATTGTCTTCTACTTCGTCTAAAAACTTTATCCAAAAACTATTGTCGAAACTTGTTCTGGGATTCAGCAGCAGAGTGGCCAGCAGCTCGACTGTCTTCCCCAAGCCCATCTCATCAGCTAGTATTCCGCCCGGTGGCAATGTTATTTTCGGTATTGGATCTTCAAACGGATAGAATTGTAGGCAGTATTTGTGCTTGTACACTTGGTGGTGGCTGTGTGCAGCCTTCAGTACTATGTAGTTGGCAGGAATAGCATTTATTTCATATTCACGGGCTAGCATCCAGCTAACAGTCCGTGACTGGTATTTTCTGAGCTTAGATGTAAAATAATCCGGCAGCGAAAGCTCTGGAGGCTCTCCATTTTGGTGCTCCTGATGCTTGCAGTAGAGAGCATTGTATAGTTGTGTAGTTACATAGGTCTTCAGCTCCCGTTGCCGTTGCTGATGCTCGCGCACAACCTCGAATTCCAAGGTGGGCGTATAATTGCAGAAAAGAATAGGCAGGATCTCAGTTGCAAGCTCCAGATCATGTTTATTCGCCAAAAACTCAGTGGCATATTCCTTTTGAAGAAATACAAGTGTTGGTATTTCAATTTCTATTTCAACTGCTCTGAAACAGAGCTTTTTAGTACGCGTGTGTTCATCTATTCATATTAAAACGCATAAGTAGAATTTATTTCTGCGTTGACGTAAAGTACTCACATTTTGTAATGATGCTTATAAGAGTGGGTGCGTTCTCGGCCAGACAGGTTTTCAGAAGCCATTGTCGCTTACCATAAGAAAACAGCAGATTTGCGTCAATATTATCCCTGCTGTCGATATATTCATCGGCCAATTCACATAATATTACAAAAGCTTCTTCCATTTAAATTCTTTGCTTATACCGTTTCGTCCTTCATTCAGCGTATTAAGAATTCTTTGTAAATTATCGATAACTTATATGTTAACGATAGGTGTTATAACGATGGCAGATATTCCATCCTGCGAGCCATACGTAATTTACTTATTACATGTTTTTGTACATTAATTATAAATGCATTGCCTCATTACAACTAATATATAATTTTTTAATATAAAGATTTTGCATTTGCATACTTCGATGAAAGTTTATAAAATAAGTTGATGTATCGCTACATTGCGTTTTGTGAAATGCTGAATTTTGGCAGAAGTGGTCACACCGTGTTTAGTAAAAATAAATGAGAAGCGCGTGCCTGCCGACTGAAATCTTTTGTAAATACAGTGTTTTCTTCCTGTATATAGATGAATGCTGTAATTGCGTTATGTCACTTTTGTGAAGCGCACGGTCCATGTGCCATTTTCTGTACTCAAACCTTGCGTGACACAAAAATTGAAGACCTACCAAATGTAGAACAGCTACAACAACAGGGGCAGAAGACATGCTCCGCTTGCAACTATTCGCTGGGCCGCAATAACAATGCCATTTACAGTAAGGACACAGAAAGTGGCGCAACATTTGTTAGCACAAAAGTAGCTGTACTCCCTGAAGTGGCTAATCTAGTCAAGCAAGCAGCCGTGCGCAGCCTAAGCTGCGAGATTAACACGAACAAGGATGGCGATGGTGGCTTTGTTTTTTTTGGGGACTCGGCTCGCGGACATATCCTTAGTCATACATTTCGCGTAAACGATCTGCAGGCGCGCGGCTACTATCAACTTTTCTCAATCTTAGTACTAATGAAGGATAAATATTTTCTGCTTAACACAAAGCCTTTTCTGGCGGAGCACTTGAAAAAGGTGTCCACAGAATTGCAAGCCGGCGCGCAACGCACAAAAGCAGCAGAGGAGCTCAACTATTCGGCTAGACAGAGACGATTGTCGGGTGCACAGTTTCTTATGCCAACACCACGTTCGCTTATTGAATTGACTGGCGAGGAGCACGTATTTGCACAGCTGCACTCACACTTTGCCTGGATACTCCTGGCCGGATCACGTTTCCTCACAGAGCACGTCACGTTTGGCAATCTGCCGTGGTTGCCACCGCAGAGCAGTGGCCGACCGCCAGCGCAGCGTCTCACCTACAATAGCTCCACTCTGCCAATGATTCAAATGTATGAGGAGAGTATTGATGACCCCGAACAGAATGAGTTTTACTCGTTGCGACACATAAAAAAAGTGGTGCGCAAAGAGGATTTTCCCATTGTCTGCTATTGTGCTTTGACCGGTGTTAAAATCATTGTGCGTGGGGCACCGGAAAGAACATTCCGATTCATGGTGTGCTTGAAGAAACTCCTGCCCGAGCCAATGCACAATTTAATGCGCATTGACGCACAGCACCAACACTCGATAAGCTCGGAATACAAGATAATATCGGTTTCCAATGATATTGCTGTCCCCATTGCCAGCAGCTCCGTATTCCGCATTGATTTTCTAGAGAAGCATGTGAATGGCAGCGACAATGTATCCGTCAAGTGGCCTGGCGAGCTGCCGCGCAAGTGTAAGTCAAATTTTTGAGCAAACTCCAACATTAATTACCCTTCTTCATTTCATATCCAGTTCCAGACCTGATGGTCAAGCTGTTACGAGCTGTCCAGGCTGTCGAGGAGAAAACATTCACCGAATTGGTACTCAACAAGCAGACTAAAGTGTTAATCGAAGAATGGAAGAAGTGGGTCCAGTTCTTTTCCTTATGTATTAATTGCCGTAACTTTTCTTCTCCCTTCTAGCAAAGTGATTTGCCTGAACCATGCCAAGTCCAGTAGTGTCCAAGCCAAGTTGAAGAAAGTGCTCGGCGTACAACCGCAGGATCAGCCAATTATCAATTACTGGAGCACGCACTTGCACTAGACGAACGAGATTATTAAGACTTATTGTACAGGAAATATATATTTTTTTTCACTTTTTGGAATAAAAGTTCTTTATTGCCGTAATAGCGCGATGTTTTTTCCTCAACAAACATATCAATATCTTAACCAAAAAGTGACGTCTACAGTTTTCACTTGCCGTTCGTTTACTTCTTGTAGCCGCAGCTAGAGCGACGACCACGAGCACGCTCGAACTTACGTCCCTTGGAACGCACATAGGGACGGGTATGCGAATGGGGCACACCAGGAGCCTTGCCGAAGTGTTTGCAGGCAGTGCGAGCGGTGCGCTTGCCCTGGAGCAGAAGAGTGTTCTTACCGGTGGGCGTACGAAGGGCCAATTGATCGAAGGTCAAAACCTCACCACCGGCCTTGAGGATACGCTCGCGAGCAGTCTGGGTAACGTGCAGGGCGCAAAGAGACAGCTTAGGCACTACCAAAAGACGGGCATCGTCGGTAACGGTGCCCACAACGACAACAGTTGACTCTGGTTGATTGGCGGCTTTGAAAAAGCGAGCAATACGCTGCAGCGACATTGGTGGCCTGTTTATTTTGCTCATAAACAAACGCTTCAAGATTATGCGGTTGAACTTCTTGTTTGTACGGCGTTGCAGGAAACGGTACAGCTAAAACGCAAAGCATACATTTTTACAATACTTCTGATCAGATCAATTACAAATATTTACCTTGACAAGCAAGCGCAGGTACACATCCTGAGATTTGGGTTCGGTTCTGCGAACCTTACGGTCGTACTTGTGGTTGATATCAATACCCTAAAAATATATAATATTATTACCAATTATTCAATTAATTTGCGACCTATCAGATTTATTGAACAAAAATGTGTGTTTTTCACTAATATTTGAGATGTTTACAAATTAGTCTTAGAGCTTGTAATTTCTTGCGTCGTACCATTTCGGCAACCGGAAAAAGAAAGAGACGAGGATTGACAGTAAGAGACTGCTAAAGTATCGACTTATCGAATATATGCAATAATAGTTACTCGATACTATTGTATCGCCGATTATTGTTGAATACGATATATGCTATTGTTGGTTAATACGAAATTTAATAACATATTTAATTAATGTAGACGTTAGAAAGCTTTAAAAACTTGAATTGTGATTTCACAATGATATTTAGAACTAAAAAAACTAATCCTGTAGCTGTGTTGATGGCGTTGCCACCTTTTGTTATCAATGCAGCCCTGCAGACCTTTTTTGACAGATGCGCAGGAATGCTTTAATAGTTAACATATGGTATCAGCTTTGCTTTAATAGTCGGCAAATGGTGGCAACGCCAGAATATATATCAAATACAGCACTGCGATGATGAGAGCCTTAAATTTACGTAAAAGTTTTATTATATTTCCGCAAAATGTAAGTTTAATTTTTTTGTGGATGAATGGAAAACGTTTAATCAAATGTGTTCCCTTAGATTGTGCCTAATCTGAAGAGAAACTATGCATCATCGAAGCAGACAAAAACAAAAACTCTAGCTGCCGTTGGTGAATCAATTGCTGCTAAAGGGTAAATATTGTTCATGTTCATAATTCAGAATATATCTAACGTGGCGATTTCTTACAGTTTTCTTCGTCCAATCAAACCATATACACCTGCTGCAGACGCAGCGACACGCGTTCGTGCTGTAGCTACAAAGTTGCAATTGGCAAGTGGTGGTGACCAACGAACGTTGTCTAACTTAGAAGAGAAGTTCACATTTCTGTCTGCATGTTTCGACGAGCTGCAACATGGTGTGCCCAATTCACAAGTGCACGAGATGTCGACTGTTGGCGATGTGATTGCATTCTATGAGAAGATGGTCGATACCACAGTGCCACTGGACGCGCTTAAACGCATTGATTTGCCAGAGAACCTGCACGTTCAATATGAATATTTGCGGTTCCATCCAGAAACTGATACCAAATTTAATGGCAAGACAGCTTTTCCAAAGAGCTCTACCCTAGTAACTGGATTAAAATATCGAAACAAATATGCGGGACATGAAGCCAAGCAGTCCTGGCCTTAGTTTAATTTTGTAGCCCTATTTTGAGACTTTATAATAAAATGTTGTGTTCTATAAGTATTGAGAGACAGTGTCTACCAAATCGGAGTTGTAAAGCGTCTCTAAGGCATTCATTATTCTCGAATCTTGGAGCAGTTCCATAAGTCGTTTATCTGCTCGAGCTATTTCAAATGTAGGATACATAATCTCACAGTTAAGCTCTGTTATCGCGGGCTTATTCATCACACTAAGAATCTTCTTTTGTAGCTCTATTTCGGGATCAGTAGCATGCAGCTTCACTAAAGCATTTGATTCACCTAACTCTAGCTTCAATTGTTCCTCCCTCTGTTTTTCCAAATATTGGATAATGCAGTCATATTGTAATCCTGTAAGCTGGCGATTGTTAGCTAGCATATCCAACAGGTGCTGTATTGAATCTGGATGTCTGTTCTGCTTCATGTGAATTTGTACAGCGGTATCATTACGTTGCTTGTTCGATTGAAAGTCCTTGACTATCAGTGTTATTGCATCCTCTATTAGCATATTGCGATGCTCGGCAGGTACTCCATACAATATATTGACTGTAACGCTTTTCAAATTTACGTGCTCTTGTGTAACAAGTATAGCGTAAAGGCATCCCCGCGCAGATATACTGCTAAGTACGTAACTCAGCATCATATCGCCATTGGGAAAGAGCACATCCACACGCATGCCTACTTTCTTTAATCGATTTTCTATGAATTCAGCATATTTTCTGCAATATAGTGGTCATGGTATCAGTTCAATACATATGTATTTACATACTATCAATACTCACGTATTCTGCCGGTTCATCACAATAATTTCGCAATGATTTGTGGGTACAACGTTAGCTGTCGGAGCAGCGGACATGACAATGCCGCCCTGTACTGCCATCGGTATGCTTACATGATTTGCACTAATCTTCTTGTCATTGGCATTGACAGATTTTGGCTTGATACTTGCGTTGCGTACAGTTAGTGCTTTCGATTTAAATAACGATTTATTCAAAGCGGCTGCACATTTGTTAGCAATTTCCTCGCTTTCAAATTGTACAAAGCCAAAATGTTTTTGCACCAGCGATCCCAACACTTTTCCGTACGGATGGCAAATACTCTCCAACTCTTCGCGTGTACAGATGGGTAAGTTGCCAATAAAAATTCGGTTCTTCACCAAGTTGGGATCTTGGACGATGTTGTAGCCCGCTGCGTTGGGATCGCGCTGTGCTGCCATTCGATCTTTTAATTGCAAGCAATACAGTAGAAAAACAATTTGCGTTATGATGCTAAGCACCGTCTATCGATACAATCTTATGACCGATAATAAAGTTATCGAAGCATCTGTTACATTTTAAGCAATGAAGCCTTTACTCAAATGGAAAAGAAAAAAACCTATTTCCACAGGATTCGTAGCTAGGTATTTAAATAAAAAAAAATTTATTTCCGCAAAATATTTATAAACAAATTAAATAAGGAGAAACAAATATAATGCCTTCTTAGGCCTGTATCAAAAATTCACCATGCGGCACATGTGCTTCGTGCTCTAGTTCAAGTTTCTTCTTCGGCACATAGGGATTGTGTTCCGGGTCGGCGTTCAAGCTAAGTAGAATTAATTAATATTAAAGCTTATTACTTTTGAGTGGTATTTACAACACACTTACTGATAGAAACTGATAGCCTCCTCGCATTTTACATTGTACCACCAGTCGCAAGCGAACTCCTTCTGATTAAATATGGTGCCGTTGGTGCAAAGGAACGAGGCTCCCTGGTGTCCCTCACGACCATCGTGGCACACATGGTAAGCCTGGCAGCCTGTCTCAACGTTCGCATACATGCCCGGCACGGCGGGCACATTGTGGCAACTGAATTGCGTGTGCGGCACCTCATGATAGATTGGATAGTCAACGCCTGGCACACCCGGAATTTTGCTAAGATCCTGCTTATCTTCGTGTCGTTCACGATGCTCTGGTTGTGGCGGATTAAACAGGTGTCCAAATTTCTGCAGCAACATAAGTAAACATATCAAATGCTGCACATTGCGTAATCTGAGCCTTATGCTGTAACCGGTTCCGCAGTCTCCGACCAACCGAGTGACAGCCTCTGGGGCGCCTGCTCATTATTAGCAAACAATTAAGCATGTGTGGTGCTGTTGTTGTTATGAATGAGTCTAAGTGAGTGAGTGTGAGTTTGCTTTGTGTTGGTGTGAGCGTCTGAATTGCATGTTACAATTTTTGGGTCAAAAGTGAACGTCAAGCACTCGATCTCGTGTTGGCCCACAGCCACGCGTTTCCAGTCGATTGGGCGGGAGTTTCGCTTCTGCTTGGATTGATTTTGCAGACTAATTACTGCTCATCATGTCTGCATCGAGCGCTGCCATTGCTGCTGCTGCTGCTAATGCTTGACCAATGCCCATATTAATTATCTGCTGCGACTCACCTGCACTTCAATGGCTAGTGCTGCGCCAGCCACGAGCAGCAGCAGCCACGGTGCCGCCAGCGTTGTCTGATGCTTCAACATTGCTTGGCTCGATATGAATTTTTTTTTCGTAGTTGTTGATTTGGGATTGGCTCAACCGTCTGCATTCAGCTTGAAAATCGCACTGAAACTGAAGTGCAGTATTTCCAAGCGCCAACCACTTGAGCAGCCGCCGCCATCTTCGTCGTCGTCGTCGTCGTGGTGCAAGCTTTCAAGGGTAGCATTAACGAGCTCTAACGGTAAGCGCGCTTCGTGGCAACAGATTTGGCCAGTTGGTCGCTCGCTCGCTTGCTCCGATTCGTGTGCCGTACAACTTTCGTTTTTTGGAAGCTGTTTTTCTAAGCTTTTGTTGTTGCTGCCGCTGCTTCGTAATTTAACAAACAGATCGTAGAAAAGTTTAGGTAAAACAATGATAAGCACAAGTCTCTTATGCATATGTAAGTAGATATTGCATTTACGGTCCGTAGAGGAAAGCCTAATGCAATATGGTTTATTTTGCAAGCAGATATTTTTTCACGCTTAACAAATTTCGGTTGGCTTAAATAGTTATTAAATATGCAATGATTGATTGCAATAAAAATGTAAAAAAAATAAAATAAACTAAAAAGAAGATGAAAAGTTCGTTCAACTTGGCTCTAACAATAATTATCCGGTCTGCGCGGTTCGTATCTGGCACGCATCTGGATCTGGAGCTACGTGGAGCTCTTAGCTCTTTAAAAGTGCCATTTGGCGGTTCTTAGCTATTGTACTTAATATTGAGGGCTTAGCTTAAGATTCTAATACAACTTCTGTCCGGCCGGATTCAAGTCGAGCTTGTTGAGTAAATCATCGAATTCGCTAAAAAGCTGCAAATAAACAGTTGGAATTGGAAGCTAACGGTTCATCAACAAAAGCTTACATGTGTCTTGCCATAGCTGTCCACATAGGTCTTGCTGCCGCCGGTGGTCTTCTTAAATGCCGGCAATTTTGAGCCATGCAGCAGATTAATATTTTGATAAGACTGCGCCTTGGGTGTGCTCGACGCACGGCTCTTGCCCACGGCAGGCGCAAGTTCCAGAAAATTGGGCACTACACAAGCCGTAACATGAGTTAGATGAAGCCAACAAAGCGGAAAACAAAAGTAATGCAACTGTGGCTAACCTTTCTTGGGCTGGAATTTCACTTGATTGAGCAATGGATTATGCAGCTGCAGCTGGCGATAGCTGGGCAGGGCATGCTTGGGCGGCACGAGCACATACGGTCGACCGACAGCCTGCGGATACAGATAGGTGGTCTCCACGGTGGGCACCTGGCGGTAATGGTAGCGACCCTCTCGCGGCGTATACCGTCCGTCCGAGCTGAGCGCAATGTGGTAAACGGTGCGCATGGGCTTGCTGTAGTATTGATAGACCTGGTCGAAATGGAGCGGCCATAATGATGATGACGGTGGTGTAGTTTATATACTTATATACATGCGTGTGTGTGTGTGTGTGGATCTATTACCTGCGGATTGCGTTGCTCGGGCACAATGCCGTCCGGCACTGAGATGCCCTCCTTTTGCAGACGGTTCAGAAAGAGGCGGTCGGTCTCAAAGGCGGTGTCGGGTATCCTGCCGCCCGCATGTGGCAGCACTTGCTCCCGATAGATTTGACGTTTCTTTAATTGGATATCATTATTTATGGCATGCTAAACCATACGAGCTACACACCTTGTGGTTGCGTTCCGCATTGATCGACTCGTCGGTGAGGACGACGGCGCTCATGCCGAGCAGCACAATTATGTGGCATAGCTGTGGCGACAGCATCTTGCAAGCGATTCGCAAAGAATTTGCAAAAGAATTTCGGTTCTGTGCTCAACAAAAGGTCAAGTTGAACGCTCCAATGCGAGCGATTCTAGTTCTCAGCAAACAAGTGTCAGCAGCTCGGTACACAAATCCACATTTCCGAAGATATTTTTCGACCAAAAAAAAAAAAAAAAAACAAACTAGAAGACGATCAAAAACAACAACAGCGCGGACGCGTACCGAACTTGGCCTAAGAATTCGGATCTGGCTAAGATCAGTTGTTGATGTTCCAGCTTACGAGCGTTGGAATTGCGTTGTGGCCGCGTCGACGGTGCCAAACATAATGAATGCAAATGCACAACGCGCGCTGATCTGTGGCGGGTG
>JABVZY010000001.1:6640440-6654498 GCA_020883555.1 Drosophila nannoptera | reverse complement strand
ATGTTTTAGTCTGGCCAAATCAAGTCGAAAAAATCGTAGATGAACTCATATATGTCTATATGCATGTGCGGAGGCATTAGCTAATCTTTAGTCATATATCTTGTGCGTTTTCCAGCGAGAGAAACCGCTCCAGAACCAGAACCGCCGTCTCGTTGTGCAACTGATGACCCTTAACTCCAGTGCCATGCAATGCTCTAAACATTGACAGTGAACAAAAAAAAAAAGTAGAAGGAGCAACGTCCACTTTGAAGAACACCCACCCGAACCATTGAGGAACTCTCTCGAATAGGTGTTGAACCATCCCTATAGGAAAGTAGCCATATAATTAGACTAGAAATTGACCAAAGGCCCAGTTGAACTCGCAACGACACGATGAAGCGCAACAGACGGAGTCTCGGCGAGGGCTCCTCCGTGGCGCGTCTGCTGCTGGCCGGAGTGCTCCTCTGCAGCTGCGCAGCGAGTGCACTGGGAGTGCAGCGCCAGCCCATCACCTCTGCCGGCGGACACGAGCTGCGAGGCACCACATTCATGCCGGCTCTCGAATGCTACGACCCCTATGGCCGACCCCAGGTAAGAGTCTCCGGCATAGCCATACACCAGTAGTCCGCTCGCTTACTGTCCGCCAATTAAGTTAAACGGAATTGTGGCACACTCTACTGCGGGTGGGTCGATCGAGCTGCGGGCGTTAATTTGAATGTAGACATACAAACCAATTGGGCAATGAATTGGTCAATTTAGATGAGCTCAATTCGACTCGTAGAGCTCGCACAATAATTTGAATGATTTGAGATGACGACTCGCTTCTGAATAGCATCATTTCATATGTCTCCCCTTTCCCACCCCATCCAGAAATGCATGCCGGAGTTCATCAATGCCGCCTACCAATTGCAATTCGAGGCGACGAACACCTGCGGCGAGCAGGGAGATAATCACTTCTGCATGCAGACCATGAATCCCAATCTTAAGAACTGCGGCATCTGCAGGTAAGGCGTGGATGCTCTCAGCTAAGAATCTTGTGCTATATCTACTGTTATGCCGCTTAGGTATGAGGATCACAAGCCAGCGTTTCTCACGGACTTGCACGATCCGCAGAATCCCACCTGGTGGCAATCGGAGACCATGCTCGAGGGCATCCAGAATCCTAACCACGTGAACTTGACTCTGCATCTGCGTAAGTCCCAAGTCCGGAGTGTCCAGCAATAGGATCGTATAGAATATGTTTTACTGTTACGATTCCAGGCAAATCCTATGACATTACCTATGTGCGAATTCTGTTCCGCTCGCCTCGGCCCGAGTCCTTCACGATCTATAAGCGGACGAATGAGAACGGCCCGTGGATACCCTATCAGTTCTTCAGCGCCAGCTGTCGGGATACCTATGGCCTGCTCGATTCGCGTGCCATTCGCAAGGGCGAGGGCGAGGCCCACGCCCTCTGCACGGGCGAGTACAGTGATATCTCGCCGCTGCGCGACGGTGAGATTGCCTTCTCCACGCTGGAGGGCCGTCCGAGCGGCATTAATTTCGAGCGCAGCGCGGAGCTGCAGGAATGGGTAACCGCCACCGACATCCGTATCACCCTCGACCGCCTGAACACCTTCGGCGACGAGCTGTTCGGCGACGCCCAAGTGCTGAAGTCCTACTTCTACGCGATCAGCGATATTGCGGTGGGCGCCCGCTGCAAGTGCAACGGCCACGCCAGCAAATGTGTGGCCAGCACGGGAATGCACGGCGAGCGCACACTGGTGTGCGAGTGCCGCCACAACACCGACGGACCCGACTGCGACCGCTGCCTGCCGCTCTTCAACGACGTCAAATGGAAGAGGGCCACCTCGACGGAAGTGAACGAGTGCAAAGGTAGGGAAACTGGTTGCGGCCGCGCACAGTGGCAATCGCAGCACGGCATGTATAGTCTGGCTGGGCTGGATAATAAAATGGCCATCTTCGGTCCACTGTGCCCGATCTCCTATATAAGGACAAACTGCATTGCCGTTAGCTGCCGCAAGTGCGGCATTAATCGCGCTGCACTGTTAGCCAGCGGTCAGTCATGTTGAAGCTGTGCTTGCTGCTTGTCTGCCTGGTGGCCTCCGCCAGAGCCTACGGCTGGGCCCATGACCATGCCCTAGAAACGAATCTGATAGACACCAGCTCGGCCATACGCTGGTACCTGATCAACTGTAAAGCCAGCTCGCAGGTGTACGGCTCTAAGTACGGCTCTCAACATATCGCATCGCTTTCTACTTACAGCTTGCAACTGCAACGGCTTCGCGGACAAGTGCTACTTCGATGCGAATCTGTTCAATCTGACCGGCCACGGCGGGCACTGCCTGGACTGCCGCGACAATCGCGACGGCCCCAACTGTGAGCGCTGCAAGGAGAACTTCTATATGCGGGACAACGCGAACTGCGTCAACTGCGCCTGCAACCCGATCGGCTCCCGGTCGCTCCAGTGCAACAGCCACGGCAAGTGCCAGTGCAAGCCGGGCGTAACGGGCGACAAGTGCGACCGCTGCGCCAACAACTACTTCCAGTTTGGCCAGCATGGCTGCCAGCCGTGCGGCTGCGACGTCAGCGGCTCGCACGACAATACGCCCGCCTGTGACGCTGAGAGCGGCATCTGCTTCTGCAAGGAGAACGTCGAGGGCAGGCGCTGCAATGAGTAAGTGGCCGACGCTGCGGATGGTGTCAGTGATCTCAATCTTAATCCTTGACAGGTGCAAGCCGGGCTTCTTCAATCTGGACAAGAACAATCGCTTTGGCTGCACGCCCTGCTTCTGCTATGGCCACACATCCGAGTGCCAGACGGCGCCCGGCTACTCCATCGTCTCGGTCACGTCCAGCTTCAACAAGCACAAGGAACGCTGGACCGCTATCGATCTGAATCGTCGTGATGTGGACATCAAGTACAATCAATATAGTCGCAGCATTGGAACCACCGCCCAAGGCAACGAATATGTCTACTTCCAGGCGCCCGATCGCTTCCTCGGCGATCAGCGTGCCTCCTATAATCGTGATCTTAAATTCAAGCTGCAGCTGGTCGGTCAGGTCGGACCCAGCAGCAGTCCCAGTGACGTCATTCTCGAAGGCGCGGGCAGTAAAATCTCGCTGCCCATCTTTGCCCAGGGCAACGGCATACCCGATCATGGTGTCCGGGAGTACACGTTCCGTCTGCATGAGCATCACGACTACCAGTGGCAGCCCAGCCAGTCGGCGCGCGGCTTCCTCTCGATACTCTCCAATCTGACGGCCATCAAAATCCGAGCCACATATTCCGTGCAGGGCGAGGCCAATCTCGACGACGTAGAGCTGCAAACAGCACACAGAGGAGCAGCTGGTCAGCCAGCCACCTGGATCGAGCAGTGCACCTGCCCCGAGGGCTATCTGGGCCAGTTCTGTGAGTCCTGCGCCCCCCGCTATCGTCACAGTCCGGCACGCGGCGGTCCTTTCATGCCTTGCATTCCTTGCGATTGTCACGGTCACGCCGACATCTGTGACTCGGAGACGGGCAGCTGCATTTGCCAGCACAACACACAGGGCGATAATTGTGACCAGTGTGCGAAAGGATACTATGGCAACGCCTTGGGCGGCACACCCAACGACTGCAAGCGATGTCCCTGCCCCAACGATGGCGCCTGCCTGCAAATCAACGGCGACACTGTCATCTGCACAGAGTGCCCCGTCGGCTACTTTGGCTCCCGCTGCGAGCAGTGCAGCGACGGCTTCTATGGAGATCCAACCGGACTGCTGGGTGACGTGCAGACCTGCAAGAGCTGCGACTGCAACGGTAATGTCGATCCCAATGCGGTGGGCAACTGCAACCGGACCAGCGGCGAGTGCCTGAAGTGCATCCACAACACAGCTGGCAGGCACTGTGACCAATGTTTGCCCGGCCACTTTGGTGATCCGCTGGCTCTGCCGCACGGCAAATGCGATCGCTGCAGCTGCTATGCCGCCGGCACCGAACAGGACGAGCAGAGTATATCGCGCTGTGACCAGGTAACCGGCCAGTGCCAGTGCAAGCCGAATGTGATTGGACGCGACTGTGGCGAGTGTCAGCCCGGCTACTTCAACATCCGCTCCGGCAACGGCTGCGAGAACTGCATGTGCGATCCCGTCGGCAGTTACAACTCCACCTGCGACAGGTATACGGGCCAGTGCCACTGCAAGCCGGGCGTGGTCGGGTTGCGCTGTGACCAGTGCGAGAACTACTTCTTTGGCTTCTCGGTGGATGGCTGCAAGCCGTGCGAGTGCGATGAGAGCGGCTCCAAGGGCTTCCAGTGTGACCAGAACGGGCAGTGTCCGTGCAACGACAATGTGGAGGGTCGTCGCTGCGATCGCTGCAAGGAGAACAAATACGATCGCCACCGCGGCTGTGTCGCCTGTCCGGACTGCTATAATCTTGTGCAGGACGCGGCCGATTTGCATCGCTCCAAGCTCGCCAATTTGAGCTCAACCCTGGACAAAATCGCTCGTACGCCCGTGACCAACGACGAGGAGTTCGAGGGCAAGTTGAAGGCCGTACAGGAAAAGGTGGCCATATTGGCCCAGGATGCGCGTTCTGGCTCTAGCGAGGGCGGTCAGACCTATGTCGAGGTCATCAACGATCTACACAAGCGGCTGGACAGCATGCGCAATCACCTGAAGAGCGCCGACGCACTGCAGCAGGATGCGAATGAAGAGATCGCGATGGCGCGTCATAATTACTCGCAACTTCATTCGATCATCGACGATGCCAAGAAAGAGCTGCAGGAGGCGCTGGATCTGCTCAACGATGAGGGTGCTCAGGCCTTGGCCAAAGCCAAGAGCAAGTCCAAGGAGTTTGGCGAGCATTCCGAAATATCCGAAATATCACGCGAGGCACGTGCTCTGGCCGACAATCTGGTGTCGGAAGCGAAGTTCGATTTGAAGAATGCCAAGGACGCCATGGATGCCGTCGAGAAGGCCAATCTGCTGGCCTTGAGTGCCATCGATTTGCAGCAGAAGGTCGCCGTTGAGCTGCGCTCTGATGTCCGCATTGAGTTGGACCAGGTGAAGCAGTCGCTTGGTGTTGTCCAACAGACCTCCAAGGAAGCACTGCGCAAGGCCAACGAAGTGTATGATTCGGCTCTCACTCTGCTTAACGATGTGAACCGTCAGACCCAACCGGACATCGACATCAACAAACTGAAGATGGAAGCTGTGGAAGCCAATGAGAACGCCGATCAGCTCCTGAAGCAGATCAACGAGTTGTCCAACAACAATGGCGAAGTATTCTCTGATTTCGAGGCAGAACGCGATTTCGCCCAAGTACTGCTCGAACAGTAAGTCCAGCTATTTACTATAGGGAATCCACTCAATTGACTCAATTGCATTTCATCAATCAGCGCCGATGCACAAAAGAAGGATGACATTGAGCTACTGGATCGCGCCAAGGCTGCCTTCGAGCGCGCCAACCAGGCGGTGGCCCAGGGCGATGATACACTCCGAGAGGCCAACAAGACCTACAACACGCTGATCGGCTTCCAGTCTGATGTCCAGAAGTCCTCAGAGAAGGCTGCCCTGGCATTGCAAACGGTGGGCAACATTGAGTCCGAAATTCAAAGTGCGGAGAATCTGATCCAACAGGCCAGCCAAGCCCTAGAGGGCGCCAACAAGAATGCCAACGAAGCCAAGAACAATGCCCAGGTGGCCCAGGAAAAGTATGCCGAACAGGCCTCAAAGGTAAGTCAAAACGGCAGCTCAACACTCTCTCTGTGCTGCTCTGATCCTCCCCTGTCCACAGGATGCCGAGCTCATCCGTCGCAGGGCAAACGAGACGAAAGTCGCGGCCCGTAAGCTGCGCGATGAGGCTGACCAGCTGAACAGCCGCGTCACGCTGACCAAAATGAATATCTTCAACCTCGAGGATAATTCCACCAAAGACGATAATCTGGTCGATGATGCCAAGCGCAAGGTGGGCCAGGCCAAGGCCGACACGCAGGAGGCGCAAAAGCAAATCGAGAAGGCTACTTCCGATCTGTCCGCCATCAAGGATGAGCTGGAGAACTTGCGCGACATCAACACATCCGATTTGGACAAGCTAGGTAAGTCCATTCCTCGCTCTAATTGGATAGCTCCTCATAGCTCCCTGCATTTGCCCACTCAGAGAATCGCCTCAGTGTGGTGGAGAGCGACATCAACCGCGTGAATCTAACTGGACGCATCGAGAAGTATCGGGAACAGCGCATTGCACAAAAGAAATTAATTGACAAGTATGAAGCCGAATTGTTGGAATTAACCGGAGAGGTGGAGAACATACGTGCGATATCCGAAGCACTCCCATATGATTGCTTTAGACGCAATCGTCTGGAGCCGTAGACAAATAGACCATAACTAAGTGCACTACCAACTACCAACTACTTCAATTAACATCTAAGTACGAGGCGAAGACGAACAAATCGGAATAAGCCGTAGCCGTTGAATGAAATTATGTAATTTTAGTCTTCTAGCTGAAATATTTTTTTAGTGAAACAAAAACAAAAAAATAAGAACGATAAACGATAAACAAAAATATCAAATATTAACATCGAGAAAAGTTAAGCTTTAAAGCATCGTTCACATTTATATATATATAACAATATTATCGTTATAGTATGATGCCAAGATCGAAACAAAAATTCTAAACTGCCAATTGGGCTTCGCATTCAAGCCAGCCAAGAACGACTGTATTATACTACTATATATATATAGCTATATATATATATATATTGAAAACTGTGTCGTTTACCACTCCGAATCAATTGCATTTCTATATCCTCCCCGCGTATGGGTACTCCATATGGCAATCTATTCTATTTTTAACATATTTGTCTCATCTACGTGAAATGTGCCAATTGCAAATCTTTTTTTTTATCCTTCGTGTTTAAGTCACCAAATGAATTTCGCCTTAAAATAAAAGTTTTCCAACGTTGTAATTTTGTATAAAGTAAATTATTTGTTGTTCATATTGCGCAATAGAAGAAAGAAATTTCCACTCATGCGAAAAACCTGCCGAACCATGGCAAAGAATCAGTATGATTTCGAAATTTTATGAATCATTGACTTACTCACCTGCACCAGGAACTTGTGGGATAGATTAGTAAAGCCGCCCACACTCAGCACAAAAGTTTTCTTCGAGAAGAGCAGCAATAGCTTGATCAAGAACTTGAACTCCTCCGACTCATTGTACCAGGTGCAGTTGTACCACTCGTAGAATACTAAATCGCTCTATAAAATATCGTTATCATGAAGTATTTTGTTTGATTTGTAAAACTATCTAGAAATACCTGAGTTTCCACCTTCTGCGCATTAACATTATACAAGCTAATTTCCAAAGTAATTGTCACCAAGTAGACCATAATCATACCCATCCAGACCAAGCCAACTTCCTAATACACACTAGACGTAGGTTAAGCTGCGACAAGTAATTATCGTAAGTCCCATTACCATGACGGTGCTGATCTTGTAAAGCAACATGCATATCAAAATGCTGCTAATCACGCATTGAACGAGAATGATGTACTTGAATACCCTTTCAATTTGAGCATGGTGCCTGTGGAAGGAAACGATTAGAGTCCAGTTCAGATTTTGTACTCGACTTCACCTGGCAATGCGGGCGAATAACTTCGCACAGCAGCGCAAATAAGCAGCCCTGGCGGACTTTGGAACCACAGAATCGCTTGTGGAGTTTTGAATCAAATATCGGAGAATCTGAAGAAGGCAGGCTTCATGATTGGTGAGCACCACAAACAGGCTGTTGAATCCAAATACAGCTGCCGAAAAGGAAATTGTAGCTAATTGAGACAAATGCCTAAGTCAATGCCCACCGAAGAAGCACCAGACTGGTCCGGATTGAAGCAGAAAGAACCGCACAGAGAAGGAGGGAAACTCGTAATTGGCCAATTGCACAAATGGCACAATAGCTGGATAAGCTAAATAAGAGTCATATTGCATATTGAGAAGTAATAGAGCTACTCCGAGCGCGCTTACTCAGGGTCATTTCACAGGAGTCCTGCACCAGATAACAGTCATAGACGTATTGGAAATACGGTCTCAAGCAATAGTAGAGAACTGGCATGCACACAATCTTAAAGAAGAACATGACCTGATGATCTATCACCTGCCAGCTGTCCCGCAGCATTGTGCCCAGACTCTTACACAATGCACGTTTGTCGATTAAGTCTACAACGAGATTAGTCCTAAGCCTTAATCATATGGCTATTTATTCTTACCGAGATCAAAGAGGCCCAGGTTCCGTAGTACAGCACCAGTCTCGGTGGTCTGCACCAGTTCTATGCAGTCATGAAGAAAATTCTGGAAATGCAACATCTTCACCATGCCAACTGAGAGCTGAAAGCTTAGCAGGACAGCCTGTAAAATTGATCTATATGTGTATGTGTATGGCCATGAATGAACAAATTAAGCCAAACTAACCTCAACGTAAGCCTCAAAGGACACCATATAGTTGGCCTTTATGAACTTGATGAGGCTATAGATTATCCAAATGTTAACTATCAATGCGAAAGCCCGCATGCTAAAGAAAAGTTTGTATTATCACAGATTGTAGATGTTTGTCGTGGAGAGCACTCACTATACACAGGGTTTGGAGCTGCGTTTCCTCGGCGCCATATTAATGCCCAACGCGTAGGCGCTGTATTCTACCCAAGTTAAGCCTAGCTTGGGCAGGTTATCAATGCTTTCTAGCTCTTGATCCAATAGGTTGAGCATTCTATACGGAAACAGTTTGGACTGTGTGCAGAAGTCTGGCCATGTTTACCTTTTATAGGCTTCATTCTTTCGGAGGAGGTTCTTATTCAATTAGTTTTAAATTATATGGTAGGTTAGTTATATGTCTGGCCAAATTGCTTTACAGCTTGAACATTGTGCAAGTCTCGCTTAAGCAGGCAAAATATTAAAAAAAAAATGAGTCCCTTAACGAGGAGGTACTTGGCAACATTAAAAATGAAGAACTAATTGCAGACGATAATTGATGTCTGCTTGACAACAAAGAAATTATGTTATATGCTTAAACAGTTAAACTTAAACAAAAATCGGGTTTGCAAGTCTAATATTTTCAGTTTATAAAGTTAACAAGTAATACCTATCAGCAAAATAACTGCACTCAATATATACTAAATTAATGCTATGAGGGGAACAGATGTTTAAAAATAACTGGTTTCCCGCAAATTTCGAAAGTCGCCCACGTTAGCAGCCCCAACAGCTGTTTCATTCCTAAAACGTAGCAGGTGGGCAGCCCTCGCGTAATATAAATCGCCTTTTTATTTGTTTACTTACGCTCAAAACGGTGACTCTGAGTTGCAGCTTCGATCCAGTGGCAAGAGGCGACGCCTTGATGACCAACATGAGCCCAGCAAAACAGGAACTGCTCCAGCCAGTTAAATCAACAAATCCCATAGTTTATTTCGATATCAACATCGGCGGGGAAAGCGGTAAGCATAGCCAAATTTCATTTCTGCTTGACCTACATAGTTGAATGATATTTTTGCATGTACATGCTATCTGTATTTTCGCAGCGGGACGCATGATAATTGAACTGCGCAAGGATATTGTACCAAACACAGCGGAAAATTTTCGTGCCTTGTGTACAGGCGAACGTGGCATAGGGAGGCTAGGCAAGAAGCTGCACTACAAGGGCACGCGTTTCCATACGATCAAGAGAGTGTTTGCGGTGCAAGGCGGCGATATTGTAAATAACGATGGTACCAGCGGTGAGAGCATCTATGGACCACTGTTTGATGACGAAAACTTTGAGCTGACGGTAAGCGAAGTCATGTTCATGTTTTTCATTGACAACTAACTCTTGCCTTTGACTGCAGCACAACGAGGAGGGTGTGGTCAGCATGGCCAACTATGGCTCACCAAATACAAATAACTCACAATTCTTCATCACAGCCGTCGGCTGTGAGAACCTCAATGGCATCAATGTGGTTGTGGGCCGTGTATTACGTGGCCTGGGCATCATTGCCGAAATGGAACAGAACTGCAATGATGAGGCTCATCCGACAACGGACATAACAATAACCGACTGCGGAGAGCTGGCACCTGGCGAGGATTGGGCTTTCGTATGCAATGATGAAACTACGGACAAACTGCCGCCCTATCCTCAGGACTGGACTGGCAAGTTTAACAAGCCCACGGTAAGCACATATTTCTGCACAATCATGAAAACTGTTAATTATTTTTGTTGTTTTCTGTACTAGTGCGATTCTGCTGTTAGCCTGCTCACGGGCCTGCGACAGTCAGGCAACCACTTCTTTCAACTGGGTCGCTACTTTGAGGCTCGAGCCAAATACCGTAAAGCGAATCGTTATTACACAATGCTGCGCCGCAGCTTTGACTGGCAGGAACTGAAGCATGGTCAAGACGACTCGGAACTAAGGAGATTGGATGCCTTCTCCGTGGTGAACAACATCAATATGGCAGCTGTGGAGCTGAAATTGGGTAACTATCAGCATGCCAAATACGAGTGTTCGGAGGCCATACGGCTAGATCCCAACTGTAGTAAGGCCTTCTATAGACGGGGACAGGCGCAACGTGCCATGCGCAATTACGAAGAAGCCATTAGCGATCTAAAGTATGCACATAAACTGCTGCCGGACAATAAACAAATCTTAAACGAACTAAACAACACCAAACAACTGATGGCGGAATACAATAAACAGCAAAGGAACGCGCTCAAGAATCTATTCAACTAGTTAAGAGGTTTCTACTCATAAATATGTTTGTCATACAACACCACACCTGACTTAATGCTAAATTGAAAATTTTGCTCTGAATTACTGAAGAATGTCACAGTTCAATGTGAAAAAAAAAACATACAAGTACTTTGTAATTAAATGTTTTATTATTATAGAAAAAATATTGCAAGTTGTTCAATGTTCCCAAAGGTTAAACGAAGTGTTAACTTCTGATGCTATATTTACGTCGAAACTAACTGCGCTCAGTGTTAAATATTTATGTATATATTAGATAGTTATATCGTACTTAAAAACTCATTTGTTCATACACAATAATGCTCGCTCAACTCTCAACTGAATGACAGTGCCCTATAATGCTGCTTAAAGACTAAAATCTAAACTTGATTACAAATCAAATCAAAAAAAAAAAAAAAAAAAATCACAAGAGAAAAAAAATACTTAAAAAAAAGGTCTTAAAAATAAGTTCGTTCCATATTTAAAGATTTGTCACAATGTCCTGCTCACTGCTATGCAAGTTGCTTGGACCACCGCCCATAGAGTAGCTTTTCATATTGATTTCCATGTTGGTCAGAGCACTGGAGACATGGTACAAGTTCTCCGACAGTATGGCATACACCTCGAACAGCTCTGAGTCCGATTTTGATACAATGAATGCTTCTGTTGGCCAGTGAAATGATTAGAAATGTGCATAAATCAATTGGTGTGTGTTTACAAACCTGTGCGATCCTTCATAATGCTATGCGCATAGGCATTCAATATGATTGACATCTCGTCGAACTTAATGCGGTTGTCCAAATTGCCATAGCTAAATACGGTAAGACTCTGATCAGTGGAACTCAGTGTGGACACGCGTCGATACTGTCGGACGTGTGAAATAGCGCTGGACCAGCGCTGCAGGTCGATATGCTCATTCAAAGCAGCCTCAAATTCCTCGTGCGTCATGGGCAATCCGGGCGAGGGTGTAGGTGTATGCTCGCCCTCAGTCGAGGTGGATGATTCCAAGCAATCCAGCTCAGCTTCGTTGATGCAGCGCACCAAGGCATCCCGTACCAGAGCATAGAGATCGGATATGTCATGCATCTGTAAGATAGGAAAATGTTAGAGAAACTCGAATCGCAACTAAGAAGCTATACTCACGTCTTCATTGATGCGAAAGTGATTAACCACATTCGATGATATTTTATGATTCGATTCAATCAGCAGAAGCAGCTGGAACATAAGCTTATACAAAGCCCGTCCCAAGTCCAGCACAACTTCCGTGGAAGCAGGATCAAAGGGCATGCAGGCTGTGCTGGAACTGCTGGGCAGTTCCAAGCCCGAGGCAGCCACATCAGCTTCATTGAATAGAGACAATTTACAGGAAGTTTTCACTGCATCCAAGCACTGTAGTTGACCGGCAAGTATTAATAGAGATAGTAGTGAGAGTATGAACAATACTAACCTCCAGTACTTGATCCTTGCGATCGAAGAACGTCTCCAGATGTTCCTGCACCTCGAGCACGTTGAATCTCAGAGTTTCGAACAGCTTGGGCGTGGTAATCTGCATATCGCTGCACCACACGCGTGGCGGGTCGGCACGTGCGCTCAATAAATCCGTAAAGAGGGATATGCGATTGCCCAGTTGGGAGCCAATGCCAGTGAAGAATTTCTTGGCCTCCTTGGAAATACTAATCGTCTTGAAAGTCAGCTCTTTGATTAGCCGGTACAACTGCTGCAGGAGCTCCGAAGTGTGCGCAGAGGGCTGATTAACTAACATCGCTTGCAGCTGACGGCGCCAGTTCTCTTCCGCCTCATCACGTACTACGGCACCGAACCGTATGATGCCCTGCATGTGGGGCGAGGCATTGCACGGCGTGATGTCACCCAAATCTCCAGCACTGGAACCGCTGGTGTCGCTGCGGGATACGGAATTACGACGGCGCCTCTCTCGTAGGCTCAGCGATGAGGGTGGCGCACCGCCAAAGATGGATTTAAGGAAGGACTGACGATGATCATCATCCAATGGCGACTCCGATTCAGCGTCCTCATCAGAGGAATCGTCTGCAGTCTGGCGCTTGCGTTTGCTCAGAATTGGAGTCTTATCGCTGAAGCTATCCTCCAGCGCAGATGAGTGACCACCCTTCATGGAGCCCATGGCTACATTCACGCCACCAAAATTTAGCATCTCCTCATCGAAGAGCTGATGACGACGTACGCCCCAATTGAAGTTGTCAGTGGACTCGCCAGCAATGCTGTCCTCATACTCGAGGAAATCAAAGTCTTTGAAGACTGTAAAATCGGGTTGGCCGTCATCACGGCGCGAGCCGCTGCTTAGATCACCCTGCGGACCCGAAGTCTCCTCAGTGGAAGAGGCGGCCGATGATTGCCGCTCCATGAGATCCGAGGATTGGCTGAAGATAACCTATATGTGGGAAATTTATAAATATAATAATTTTTAAGAGGCAATTCAATACTAGTGCGAACATGCAGAAGAAGAATGAGAAGAAACACTCAAGTAAATCAATGAAAAAGTGTTCAATAAATATTAGACTAGAAAGCTTACGCTTTGTCTGGTCGCAATCGATCCCGTTAGTAGCGATGTGCTCAGAGACTGAACGTGTTAAAACAAGAAAATGAAACGGAAAATTTCAAATCAAAGAGACACATGCAAGAAGTCGTTAGAGTGGAACGAAAGCTTAGCTACATTAAAAAGGATTATAGGAATAAGTTCGAATGTGTGTGGAATATGTGGAATGAAACATAAAGTGATGCACATAGGTGTGAGTGTTATGAAACGAGCCAAAACAAATTACATATACAAAGACAAAGCTACACGTGGCTTTTACAAACATGTTCCTTTACCTTTGAGCAAATTGAGTTTATAAAATCGTCCTATAATTAGGTTTGGTTCGGGTTGTTAATGATGATATGATGGCGTGTTAGGTTTGGTTTGGTATTGGGTTCGGTATTTTTTTTGATCGAGGTTTCGTTTTTTTTTTTTAATTTTTTTGTTTGTTTTGGTTTTTGTATTTTACATGAAAGAAAAAGAAGGAGAATAAATAATTTCATACAGATGATGGCCATATATCACAAAGCAGGAGCTGCAAAAACTAACTCTAGAGGAATCTCAAATCATGCACTTTACTAATATACAAGCTGATATGTCCCAGTCGAACCCGCGAATCCCCCCCACACTTACCGAAGGCGATTTAGGCAGGCCAACACGTTGCCCGCACGTGGTCAACAGATTCACCAGGCACTCGCGCACCCGACACTGCGACATCCAGGGTCGCTTCCAGCCGCTGAGCGGCACAGTGTCCGCTGGCGACAAGCTGGCACTGCGCCTGGGCGAATTTGGCGTGCCCAC
>JABVZY010000001.1:6628029-6640293 GCA_020883555.1 Drosophila nannoptera | reverse complement strand
ACCCGACGGCGCAACCGTTACCGTGGTGGCATTGGTCAAGGTGGAGTTCAGCGACGAGCTGCCAGTGGCAGATGCAGTACTACCAGATCCTGGATCCTCGGTTTTGAGCAGAATGCGTCGTCCAATCAACGGCGTTTGGGACACATCGAATGTGAACTCCATGGTGCGGCCGGCCAGTTCCTTTTTACAGAACATATCCGAGTCCGGATATGCGCCATAGAAGGAGAACGATAAGCCGGCGCTGCTGCCATCGCTGGGCGGCACCACCTGCAGCGACGAGCTGCGTGTAACAATCAATTTAAGGATCTTCAACGAGTCCTTCCAGTTCGCAGTCTGTAAGTCGAGAATTGAATGAAATAACATTAATTAAACCATTCTAATTAACTTACATCCAAATATTTTCCAATTGCACGCAACAAGTCCGCATTGATGGTCTGCGCCTGCGGTGCCGAGAGATCCACGTAGTGCAGCATGCAGTGAATGACATTCAGGACCGGGACCTGCACCTGCTGTGGCCCCTTCTCCAGCACCTCGATGAGAAAGGCCAACATGTGCAGGCCCATGTGCGCGTAGGTATCATGCAAATATTTCACCACACATTTGGTCCACTGGAACGATTCCTTGCAGAAGGTTTTGCGACTGTACAGGGTCATCACAGTGCCCAGATTCTCCAGTTTGGCGCCCAGCTCTGTGGACACGTGCGCAATATTCTCGGCGCTGCGTATGCAAATCTCATTGGCGTCCTCATAATGCAGCAGCATATACGGCAGCAAGGCGATCACGTTCATGGGGAAAGCACAGCTCTGCGTGGGATCACAAACGGGCAGGCTGAGCAACGGTGCGAACTGCGAGAGCAGCGTGATAGTCGGCTCATACGTGGCACTGTGCGTGCAGCCCTGTTTTCGGAGGAGGCGAGAATGGGTAAATTAGATACTTTTCCTTTTCAATTAATCTCGTCTCGTATGTGTCTTACCTTCAAGAGCAGCGCGTGCACGCCTGGATAAGCGGTCCATTTGAGCTGCTGTTGCAGCTTCTCCACTTTGTCCCGGGCATCGGGTCGATCCAGGGGCAGGCGATGCAGCACGCGGGTGAGTAGTCGCAGAGCCAGCATGAACTCGTGCTCGTAGTCCGATTCGAGCAACGAAACAGACAGCCAAAAGAGCTGCGCCAATATGGTCATCTTGTCGTCCTGCGTGGCCGTGTCGCCCAGCATCTTCAGGCTTTGGGCGCTGCGTGAACGTGATAAAGCGGAGCCGGGACCAACACCCACTCCGCCAACGCCAAACTTGCCAACGACGCTGCGTTCCAGCTCGATACCCGAGGCACGATTCCTCAGCTCAACCTGTTTGTCGCATGGCGAGTTGTTGGCCTTGCGACCACAGTAGGATACCGAGTAGCTGGTGCTGCGTCCATGGCTGGGTATGGAATAGTTCGACGACTGTGGCGTCATGCCCGATGGTGACTTTTTGCCAGGTAATATGGAATTTGGCCCGCCGTCCTTGTTGTTTAAGTTCGGCGTGCTCTTAAATATATCTTTCATGACGTCCAGTGGCCGGAAGTCCGAGTCTAAGCTATCCACGGCGGCCTCCAGCGTCAGCAGCAATTCGGTCACATAGCCCTGCATGTCCTCACCCTGCTCTGCCACCGTCTCCACCAGCCGGGACAGTATGTCCGAGAGCATACGCGAGTTGATGGGCACATTGAGAGCCCGAAAGATTTGCAGGCAACGGCCGGCATAGTGGCGCGAGGAGCAGGAGAGGCCCAGCTGAAGGGCTGTTTGTGCCCAGCGTTCGGCGATGCGTGCCTGCGGATAGCTATCGGCAAACACCTTGACCATGTGCTTGAGGAAGCAGCTCAGCTGCTCCGCAGACTTAATTGACCAGACCTTGGCCGTGATGTCCTCGTAGTTCCACAAGGGCTGGCAAGTGTCGTGGGCAAGGAACTTGAGCAAACTTTTGATGACATGCGATATGGGCATGCTAGGTCCCGGCTGCGGCGGCGCATGCTCATCCGCATGGATTAACGGCACCTCCGAGTTTTCCGTATTGTTCGGATTGATCTGCAATGCAGCTGTTGCGGTGGACAATGATGATGGGGCCGCATTTGCCACACCCTGCACCGATGGCAATTGTTGCTGATTCTGCGGCGTCTGGGTGAGCGTCTGCTGATTGGCCGATTGCGAGGCAATGATTGTCGAGCTAGACAGATTATGCTGCAGAGCATATGCTGCCGCCTGTGGACTAACATTCAACAGATAGCTGTCGAATTGCTGATGCAGCTCCGTAAAGTTATTATCGATCACGGGCAGAGCCGGCACAGTCAGTCCCAAGTCCAGCTTGCTCGTCTCGCTATTCAGAAGAATTCGCGCAACGGTCAGGTGGTCATTGTGCTCGGCCAGCACGATCAACAGGTTGACGCACAGCTGCTTGCAATGCTCCCGCACAATGATGCGGGTGTGATCCAGTCCTAGGAACAAAATGTGCAGCATCAAGGGCAAATGAAGCGTCCAATCGATGCCAGGAATACCGTCCACCACGATGTCCGTGAGCAGCATAACCGCCACATTGCAGCTGCAACAAAGGAGATCATAATCAATATAGAACCGTTATATAATCCTAAAGAGCGAACACAACTATTTGCCTAATGCATAGGAACATCAATTCTAGCCCCTTTAGATAACTTGCCGCATGCGTTACAAATGACTGCAATCACCAGGCATCCGTATATACCCAGATTACATCAGAACCGGGCCCAGCCCGCTATTTAAGCCCTGAGCATTTGGAATCCTCTTCATTCAAAATGCAATTGCTGCTACCAATTTGTCTATTCAACATCACTCTGGTAAGCTGTTGGACCCTCAGGCCTTCGGTGGAGGAGCCTGAGGCCAATGACCTCGAGCCGGAGAATATTATCACCAATGGCTATACGGCGCCAGAGGGCAAAGCGCCCTACATTGTATTCCTGGCCTTTCGGAAGGGCAATACCGGCTCCTGGTGCGGTGGATCTATCATTGGAAACACCTGGGTCCTAACGGCTTCACACTGCTCCAAGTCCTTCAATTCTGTTACCGTTTACTATGGCTCGAATCGTCGCGCCCAGGGTAGCATTGTCCATACGGTCGGCGGCAGCAATATCATTAATCATCCCACCTACGACATCGCTCTGATTCGCACACCACACGTTGAGTTCACAGATCGCATCAACCGTGTGAGCTTGCCGAGCCTGAATAATGGTGGTGAGCTCTACGTGGACCAACGGACCACTGCCTGCGGCTGGGGACAGACAACCTCGACCAGAACGCCTCAAAATCTGCAGTGCGTCGATGCCACGGTTATAAGCAACAGTCAGTGTGCCAGATACTTTGGCTCTGCCACCGTGCATAGCCACATTCTCTGCACAAGCACCACGGGCGGGAAGTCGGTTTGCTCTGGCGACTCTGGCGGTCCTCTGGTAACCCAAAGCGATTCGATCCTGATTGGTATCAGTCAATTCGTGTCGAGCCGGGGCTGCACAGCTGGACATCCCGCTGGCTTCACTCGCGTCACAAGCCATCTTAAGTGGATCCAGGAGAAAACTGGCATCTCTTACTAAAAGATTTGCATACGACGGAGTCTATACTTCAGGGTAACTCCCGTCGTTCCCTTCAAATAAACCTTTCGCATTTGCATATCTAATGCCTGAGTACATTTACTTGATGTGATAAGAAAGCCATTAAATTTTTGGTGCGCCCAGTATAAAAGGTCGCCTCAGCAGCAACTCACATTCAATTTGCAGCTTAAGCATGAAAGTGTTTTTACTTCTTCTATGTTCTGGCCTTGCCCTGGCTAACGGCGATGAGAACGCGACCGCAGCTCCTTTTGAAGAGCTCGAGCCGGATAGCATCATAACCGCCGGCTTTTCAGCTCAGGCTGGCCAGATACCCTATATAGTTAGCCTCATTTTGGGCACCGATGACAGCAACCACGCTGCAGTAGGCGGCGGCGTTATTATTGCCAACACTTGGGTCCTGACGGCCGCCCACTGTCTAACCACGGATTATGTGGACGTTCACTATGGCTCGAATTGGCGCGGCAAAGGCCAGTTCTATCACCGAGTGCGAAACGAAAAGTTCATTCGCCACCAACTCTGGCCCAAGACCAATGGCAATGACATCGGTCTAATACGCACTCCCCGCGTGAGCTTCTCCGCGAGGATAAATAAGGTCAAACTGCCCACGTTCAAGCAACAAGAGGAAACCTTTGAGAACTTGTGGGCTCTGGCCTGCGGCTGGGGCGGCCAGGCGAATGGCCAGCTGGCTGATTGGCTGCAATGTGCCAACCTGCAGATCATGAACAACACTGAGTGCTCGGAAAGCTACGGCAGTCTGCCCAATGGCATATTGTGCGTGAGAACTCCCGGTGGCAAGTCGACTTGCGGCGGTGACTCCGGCGGCCCCTTGGTTACCCAACAGAACAACCTTTTAGTTGGTATCACCTCGTTCGTTTCGGGAGCGGGCTGCATGGCAGGCCAGCCAGCTGGATTCACCCGTGTGACCTCTCACCTCTCCTGGATACAAAAACACTCTGGCGTAGCTTATAACTAAGCTGCTCTGGACTTAGACTAAATAAAAGCGCATTCTCTATAAGCAAACATCTAATGCCAAGGGCATCAAGCGAAAGCCGAAATTCTTGCACGATTTTCTCTATAGGAAGAGGGAGTCTCTCTTGGGACTCTTTCATACTTTCGCTTTATGAATGAAGCAGCCAAATGCGAGGAAGATAGTAGCTAATTCCTGAAGCCATTAGCTAGATATGGTTATCGTATCCGATTTCTGACACCTAATGAATTGGGGGTAATTAGTTTGTGGCATCGCCTATATAAGATCCTGGCTTCAAGCGATATTTCACTTTCATATTAACCATGCAAGTTTTCCTAGTACTTCTCTCGTTGGCATTCGCCGCGGCAAGCGACAATGAGACCACGAGCGCGCCCTTGCTGGACCAGCACGAGCCTGACAACATCATAACCAACGGCTATGCGGCCTACGAGGGCAAAGCCCCCTATATTGTGAGCCTACTGCTGAAAACGGATAACAGCAACCAAGTGGGAATTGGCAGTGGCACAATTATAGCCAACAACTGGGTACTGACAGCAGCCCATTGCCTGGGCACGCACTATGTGGACATTCATTACGGCGCCAACTGGCGTGGCAATGGCCAATTCTATCACAGAGTTCGCAACAACAACTTCATACGTCATCATCTGTGGCCCAATACGAATGGCAATGACATCGGTCTCATACGAACTCCCTACGTGTCCTTCTCGCAAACGATAAACAAGGTCAATTTGCCTACATTCAATCAACAAAATGAACGCTTCGAGAACTGGTGGGTCGTTGCCTGCGGCTGGGGAGGACAGGCTAATGGCCAGCTGGCTGATTGGCTGCAGTGCGTCGACCTACAGGTCATGAGCAACAACGAGTGCTCTCGATACTACGGAAATATACCCGCGGGCATATTGTGTGTGAATACATCCGGTGGAAAGTCCACATGCGGCGGTGACTCCGGTGGTCCACTGGTGACACACGACAATCCCATTTTGGTGGGCGTGACATCGTTTGGTTCAGCACAAGGCTGTACATCCGGTGCGCCAGCTGGCTTCACACGTGTAGCATCCCACTTGGATTGGATACGCCAGCATGCCGGAGTTGCCTATTACTGATTCACTACCCACACGATCCAAACTATGAAGAGAAAATAAAGCAGCATTTCAAAAAGCATTCCCCCTCTTAATGTCTCGAACCATTAATCATAATCTAGTATATGCTATCTCCAGAATATTCAACGTTCACAAATAATTAGCCCTTTCCATGTATATATATAGCTCGGGCACAACGACTCGACATTCACTTACAACTCAGCCATGAAATTGTGGGTTCTACTATTCTCTCTGACCTTTACGCTAGCAAGTGGCAATAGGACGACGGAAGCCGGCGTCGAGGAGGAGCCCGAAAACATCATAGCCAATGGCTATCCGGCCTACGAGGGCAAGGCCTCGTACATGGTTAGGCTGGCATTGGAAGGCGATGGAAGCAATGTAATCACAATGTGCGGCGGTGCCATCATTGGCAATAATTGGGTGCTGACAGCTGCGCAATGCCTGACCCGGAGCTATGTGATAATCCACTACGGCTCCAACTCGAGAAATAGCCAATTCAGTCACAGAGTGGGCAGAGGGGACTTCCATACACCAAGTGAATGGCCGAGCGCACACCCTATGTCGAGTTTACCCTATGGGTTAACAGTGTAAATTTACCCTACTTCAGCTATGGAGACTACTCCAACAAATGGGCCGTTGCCTGTGGCTGGGGTGAGCAGGCCAATGGTCAGCTAGCAAGCTCATTGCAATGCGTCGATCTGGAGATAATGGCCCGCGAGTCCTGCTCCTACTACTACAGATCCTTACTTGAGAAGCAGCTATGTGCCCGCACACCTGGCGGCAAATCGACTTGCGGTGGCGACACCGGCGGCCCATTGGTAACATACAGCGACAACGTGATTGTTGGCGTGACTAGCTTCTTCTCGCCGATGGGCTGCCAGGCTGACCATCCAGCGGGATTCACAAGTGTGGGCGAACACGTGAATTGGATAAGCCAAATATCTGGAATCTATCCACAGTAGCCCCCACATTTACCCCAATCTAACCCCAAATAAAGAACTAAGTGCAAGCATATTTCCCTGAGAACTTACCGATGGAAGCCGCTGATGGGTAGGCTGACATCGGGCAGAAACTCGGTGAGTGGTGCAAAGTAACCACCATATTCGGGCATGGGCAGCGGATGAGGATGTGGATTCGGTGGTGCCTCCGCTGTATTGCGCAGCTCGACATTCTCCTCCTGGCGCAGTTCGGGATCGTTGATTAGTATATCCTCCGGCCGGGGCAGTATGGAGGGACCCGAAGCAGCACGGATTTTGTCCGCCCCTCGTGGCGGACGACTTCCGCCCGTTATGGGCGTAACAGCAGCAGCGGCTGCAGCTGCAGCAGCCTGTGTGTAAGCCCGGATTCCGCTGTCCGACTTACACGTGCTGCAAAACCCAATTTAATAAGAGTTTTGCATGCCATAGAAGTTACTGGAACTTACCCAATTTTGATGGGATCCTCACCGCTGTGTCGCTTCGTGTGTATGGTGCCCTTCTCCACGGTCAGATCCTGTGTACGCGAATCATTAATGCCACCCACAGCTTGGCCTGGCAATCAAATTAAGTCATAAAACAAATGCTTTAATCAGCCAGTAGCTCTCACTCACCATCCGCACTGTGACTGGAAGCCTTGCGCATGCTGGTCAGTCGGTAGAAGGGCGGCGTTTCGGTGCGCTCGATTAGGCAGTTAAGCGTCTCCACCGTCTGCAGCTCAGCCATCAGCTCGTCGAGCAAGCGGTCCGGACAGCTGCGCGCCAAGTAAAGAGCAACGCGTTTGGCCTGTCGAAAGCACAAGTTAATTATTTCATATGAATCCACTTCGGAATACTTACGTAAGGCAATAGCTCGGTGGGCGCCATGCCGCTCATGATGACCAGATAGCGTAGTATGACCTTTAGATTGTTGGGCCAGAATTGGCACAATGTGCCCCAGAGCTCCTCAATGTCGCGCGGATGGGAATCCGAAAACTTTCGTTACGACAATTCACAGTTAGAATGAATGAATGAACTATTTACAGACTCTTTAATGCCATGCTTGCTCACCTTAGCTGTTATATAAAAGAGATTATTCAAAATCATTTCCGTGGCCTCCGTAGAGCCGGTGCCCTCGCGTCTACCCCGCGTGCCCGAGTCCGGGAAGTACTGCAAGGAACAAGACGAATGTTAGATAACTATGCCAGCTGACAGCCCGAAAGACATATTTACCATTATGTAGGAGAGCGGCGTGGCAGGTGGCACGCTGGTCGCCACCAGCTCCATGTTCTGCAGCCAGGGAAGCAGACACTGCAACAACAGGGCGCGCACATCCTCTCGAGCACTCTGAAAGCGATGCGTTATCTCTGCAAAGCAAGAGTAGAACGTGAATTCCATAAAGCGAAACCACAATTAATATCAGCTTAACTTACCCGAAAATATGGACATGGTTAGCTCGGGTCGGAGATGGGCCAACTGCTTGGACAGGAAACGCTGCGAACGGCAGTAGGCAGTGCTCAGGAGCTCGTCCAAGGTGCCCACTTTGTCGTCCTCTGAAAGTAGACAGCAAAAGTGAAAGTTCAAAATCACGTAAGTTGTATATTAAATACATATATATAACTGGAACATATATAACTGGAACCGGAAACAATATTTGCGGCCATTGTGCGGATGTGGCCCGCCTGACGGCTCGGCAAGAACTAAATGCATTCGAAGTTTAATTTGTGGAACCGAAGCAGTTGATTCGCATTTCCAGTTGACGAAAAGCTTCTAGCCGGCACCGTTATGATGGGCGTGACATCGTATGTACGATGTGCGTCAGCTGGCTCCACACGTGTATGGATGCGCCAGCATACTGGAGTTGCCTCTTACTGATTTAGTACCCCCATGATCTATAGAGAGAGAGTATATGGCAGCATTTCGAAAAGCATTCCCCCTGTCATTGCCTCGAACCATAAATCATTATCTACTATTGGAGGCAGATTCACTATCTCCGGAAAATTTAACGTTCACAAATAAGTAGTTCGAGCCCTTTGCATATATATAGCTGGAGCCCAACGACTTGGCAGTCACTTACAGCTCGGCCATGAAATTGTGGGTTCTACTATACTCTGTGGCAAGCCGGCGTCGAGAAGGATGTGGCCCGGCTGACGGCTCGGCAAGAACTAAGTGCATTCGCTGTTTAATTTGCGGAACCGAAGCAAGTGATTCGCATTTCCAGTTTACGAAAAGCTTCTAGCCGGCACTGGAAAGCCTTTACGTTTGTTTATGTTTACTACAAGCGGTGGCAGGAGCAAAAAACAACACGGAAATCGAAAACAACTTTCGCACTCGTTGACACAACAATAGCTGCAGCGCCTGCAGCTGAGCATTTCGTATTTTGACCAGCAATTAGATAGCTGGGGGCGGCAAACGCGCCCACTTGTTGGCCCGGCTCTAACCCTGACCTTGTCACTTGTTGATTCGATGAATGAAATTGCGCCACTCGGTTGTGCGCCGACGCCGCGTGGTGGCCAAAAGCTTTCCGGCATATTTTTTGGCGCCTTCCAATGGCGACGAACCAAAGCAAATTGCTTATAAAGCCGCCACGGCCATTGTCTCGGCTTAGTCGTCCGCGTATTGTCCTGCAAGCCAAAGTCCTGCCAGCGTTTTGTCCGAGCTTCAAAGTTCAAAAGCACCAAAAATAACGCCGTCGGTAAATTCAAACATGGAGCCAATTGAGCAATTACTGGCCCAATAAATAGCACCAAATTTATTTTTTATTTTTTGGTGTTAGAAAGGAGGAAGAACTTGGGAGGATGAAAACGAAAAAAGTTTGACAAACTTTTATTAAAAATCAAAAACTTTCTGTTGCTGTGTACTTGTCCGATTTCAGAACGTGTGAAAAAGTTGTGTGCGACGAATAAAACCCAATTAAGAGACAAAATTACAACAACTACAACAACAAAAAGGAAATCGGAAAATAAATGGTGAAACCAAAGAAACCGAAATACCATTGAGGAACAATTTTACGACTTGCGATTGCCGAAGCTAGGGCCAGGACCGTACCATTTTGCCCCAGTGAAAACTAAATTGTAAAATCTTAAATTCCATTCTTAACGCATGTGAAAATCGTAAAAGAAAACCTCTTTAATGATAGTATGTTTTTTTTTTTTTCATTCTCCCCTGCTCATAAAGTTTTGAGCTCATGGAACTGTAAGACCTGCTGATTATTCAATAGAATGTCAGAGAAGTGCAAACATTATTTTTCAAAAGTTCGGGCCGAGCTTGGCTCTTCTTTTGTATCGGGAAATCTATGGTGAAAACTTCCTCGTTGCCTTATGAGACATTATTTAATTTAAAGATAAACACAAACTAAATATCGTGTCCCCTCGGAAGATATTTGCTTTGGGTTGAATGAAACTTTTGGATCAAAACTTAAGAAAGTTGAAACCCTTTTTTTTTCTTAATTCAATTTTTGGTCGAAAAACAAACAAAATCCTCTTCAATACATTTCTTTTTTTTTCTACTTGAATTAGAGATAAATTTATTAATTTAAACTTTGAAGCCATGCCCATTTCGTGAGGGTATTCAAAACTCGGCGTGTCGGCCTGCGCCGCGTCAGCCTTCGGCATTTTTTCCTTTGAATTCTATTGTATTTACTCGTAGTTCGTAGTGTGCCAAAGTTTGCGGGTAGTAAATGCTTTGGTGGTCCCTGTTTATTATCTGAAGCCCCTTTAATGAATTTGTTCATCTCAGATAGAAGGCAAAGTTGCACCTTATTTAATTTCCAACAGTCTTGTCTTTCCTTTTGAACTGCAGTTGAAAGGGCGACGCGAAATTACATGCAAAATCGTACTAAGGGAATAACTGTGAACCGGGCTGATTTGTATATTCACGACGGCTGTTGAATGATAAGCAGCAGCAGCGGCAGCAACAACAAATACAACAGACACGGAAGGAGAGGCCGCAGGTCAAAGCCAGTGACAGAATTCAAAGAGCGCGAACACTAGAGAAACTCAATTATGGCTAATCCCTATGAGACAGCTAGCGCGAATACATTGTCAAACACAAGCCTGGACATGTCGCAAGTAAATGATACATCGTCGAGCTATGCCACAGACGCGACCAGAAATGCGAGCAACGACATGAACTTCGTGTCCGCGGAGGATGAGCAAATGATGCGTATTGCATATTTAATCGGGGACTTTGTCAACAGATTCTATGTCCCAATCATCTGTTGTACGGGCAGCATTGGCAATATATTGTCCGTGTTTGTGTTCTTCATGACGAAACTGCGTAAACTATCATCGAGCTTCTATTTAGCCGCACTGGCCATAAGCGATACCTGTTTCCTGTGTGGCCTATTCATGCAATGGCTCAACTTTCTCAATGTGAACATCTACAATCAGAATTACTTCTGTCAGTTCTTCACATTCTTGAGCTATTTGGCCAGCTTCTGTTCGGTTTGGTTTGTGGTCGCCTTTACTGTGGAGCGTTTTATAGCGGTTATGTATCCGTTGAAGCGGCAAATTATGTGCACCGTACGACGTGCGAAAATCGTTCTATTCGGCCTAACATTGGCTGGATGTGTTCATTGCGTGCCCTACATACTGCTTGCCAAGCCTGTCTACAGCCCGAAGATCAATAATACTATATGTGATCTGAATACTTCGTACAAGGTGAGTAATAGTTGTTTTATAAATCAATTGACCACACGGCGTCGTATACTTGATATTTGAGCTAAACACAAGTCAATCCATCCACACGACCCTTTGTCAGTCTGTCTGCCTGACTGCTTGGCTGGCTGCCTGGCCGCCTGGCCGCCTGCCTGCATCCACACATTCACATCAAACATGAAAAGCCTTTCTGCTGCATATTTGTAATTCCAAAACTGGGCTGCGCTAGCTTTAAATGGGTCGCCAATGGCAACTGCTGGCAGCGACTAGTGACAAGAATGTAGCAAAAGAGCGGCAACAAAAGGTTGCCACAAAAGCACAGACTATCCCACATCCTATCCTACATATTCTGAATTCACCATATATACGCACATATTCCGAATGCCTTGCTTTGTTGTTCGCCCTGTCTATCGAGCTATAGAATTTCTATGATTTCGCACATAGCTCATAAACTCGTGGCGCAAATATACATACATACATATATAAATATATATATATGTATATATAAAAAGAAAAAGAATAAAAATAAAACACACGCCGGCACACCCATGCCCACTCGAAGTTCTCGCCAGGTAGCTCGAAATGGGTCCAAAGGAAGTCAACTAAATTAGCCTGATAAGCAATAATAGATTTAAATTTTGATTGAACATTGTTGGTGAGGCTTCGAGGCAGGCTTAAAACGTGCCCAATATTATTTAGGCCCAAAGGCGAATAATTGAATCATAGAATATATGTGCTAACAGTTATCAGAAATGGTTAACTCAACCGACACAAGAGACAATTTTCGTTGCCCTGGTTAAGGGAAAAGCAATCTGATTGCGCAGCAAATTGTCGGCAGCTAGCTTCGAGATTTGTTTACTGCAAACTGCGGACAACAGGATATCAGAAACAATTTGAGTATAAGCTGCAGGAAATAAAAGAACAACCAGACAACTCTTATATCGTTCTCTCTCTTTC
>JABVZY010000001.1:6547081-6557209 GCA_020883555.1 Drosophila nannoptera | reverse complement strand
AAGAGTTTTATGGGTTTTGTGAGCTTATGCGTTGTCAGCCACTTGCTCCAAATTGGGCCTGCGCACCGGATTACGCAAGACCAGCTCCGAATCCTCCGATATGATGGGTAGTGCATGGACCCAATGGTAATTGATCAAGTGGCTGATGCTGTCGAATATGCGATCTTTGGTGCGCACCACGCCCTCAGGGTCGATAAGCAGCAAGTGCTTGGGCGTCTTCCCTTCGAGCCCTGTGAGCACATATTGGCCGCGCTTGCCCTGAGACTCGCGTACGAGGAAGTCACCGTCCTGCTGGAGCAGACGTTCAGCAATGGGCCGAGAGATGGCAGCATGGAACCAGATTTCGGCAGTGAGCGGGCACTGCGGCCCATCGAAAACATCGCGTATAGAGCTGGAAGCGGCGCCCGCGACGGACGCTGCCTGCAGCGGATCGAAGTTGCCAAGTGCTAATTTGTTTGTGGTTTGATCGGGTGGCGGGGAATTAAGATCAATGAGATTGCTGCTCAAGCGATCGCGTGGTTTCTTCAAATTCAATTGAGCGACGCGCGGTGCATGTGGGTGTAGGGGCAATTGGGCCTGTGGCTGCTGCTGCTGATGCTGCGGTTCCTCGCATGGTAAATCAGGTGGTAACTTATTGGGTAAGTCATTGTAATACTCTTTCACATTTTCCTTGCAGCTGAGATTAATATTATCTGTAGCGCTGCTTGCTGTGCACTGCTGCCTGCTCAGAGCATTAAAGCGTAACACAAATGCCTTGCCAATTGTCACAATCAAATCCTCGCTCTGACCACCAGCGCACTCCAACACGTAGCAGGCACGCCATTCATCACCCTCGCGCTTTGCTATGTAGGCCAGGAAGTCAAGGGTGTCATTGTCCCCACCAGATGCAAACGAAATTCTGGGCATATTGTGATTGGCTATTATTTCACCAGTTTCCACATTGCTCAGCGTCAGCGCACGGCTGGACACATTAATGATGATGTTGGTGCCAGCATGCTCCATACTGGGCCGATCCGCAATAAAATTGTGCAATTTCTTGTCCAAACGTCGTTTGCTGACAGACTTTAAACCAGCTGCTTCGCATACGCGATTAATGCACTCACTGAAATCGGATGTTGTAGCAGATTGAAAAAATTGATTTGCGTGGTTTCTTTCACTTACCGTGCGAGAAGCGTTCTCGTTTCAAAGTCCAGCGATTTCATGGAGGTCTTGACCTCAACGCAGCCAGTGTAACGAACATTGAATGTTACGCCCTTTTCCTGTATGGCATCGTCCGGATATATGCAACCATCGCTAGTGGCATTTGAGCCCGTGCCACCGTTCCCGGCATCGCCGCCATTCCGTGGCATTTCGTTTGTGTATGCGTATTTTGTGCGTCCTGTGCGTCCTTTGTTTGCAGAGTTGTATCGAATCGTTCGCAATAAGTTCGATCGAATGACTCACTTAACAAAATGAGCGAACTCTTGTTCTAGGAGGGCGTTCATTCGATTCGTTGTAGTTCCGATAACATTAAATATTCAGCACGAATCTATGGTATGTTTTATTCTTTGACTTCGCATTGCATAGTCTTCTTCTTCATAGCACAATCCGGGTGTATCGTTGCAGAGCACGTCACATAATAAGTAGAAGCTGAACAGTCATACTTTTCATGAATAATACTAATTGCAGTGTTCTGGCAGTGTGCCCAGCCGGCAATCGAAGAGCCGCCACAGTCTGTTTACTATTTATCGACAAGCCACTTCAATAAACAGCTGCTATAAAAGACGATTCGGCTTAGCTTGTTGCTAGTTAGAAAGCTTGTGGCAAGTTAAAGCTTCAACACTAAGCTTATATCTTATTTAACTGTCGAGGGTACAACAACGTTTGGTTGGACGCTACTTCGTGCGTGTCGGTTTTCTGTGTTTTCAAGCGGGTCATATACATACACGGTTGTTTTCCGAATCGAAGCGCCAGCATCAAACCTGGCAAAACTATAGAAAATCGGCTTACAATAAAATAAAACTAATTGTATTACAGTTTTTTTGTGTGCATTTTTGGACTTTTGGAGCGACTTTTCTTTAAACTAAGAGACAGAACATTTAAAATTGATAAAAAAGAAAACTAAAGAAAAATATTCATAAAGTATAGTTCAACATAAAAAATTTTGGAAACTATTTAGATTTTGGTCATAGAGGTATAAATTAACAATCGATAAAGCACCAAAGGCAGCATACAAACTTGATTGGACACACCCCCGCACCGGAGTCGCAACTGCAGCCAACCCTCACAAGCAAACGAGAGCGCAAATCTGTGCATCGGTTACGCCAACGCAACAGCAGCAGCCGTGCTATTGGTATCTGATTGGAGCGCTCACGCAGCGGCTGACCATAAAAGCCATATATAAATAAAATCAGCAATTTTGCAGTTTATTATTGTTTTGGTAAGTTTATTGCGCTCTTGCTATTTTACCAAACTTTCTGTTGCAAGTCTCTTTCGCTTCTTTACGTGTGTATGCGTACGTGCGGTTGTTGGCGTTTTGGATGCGGCTCAGTGAGCATAAAACCATTTTTACGTCATTTGCAGGTTGAAATCATTTTTATAACAGCCCTATGCACATATATAAACTTACGCATACACTCATGCGTACATCATACATAGTTCTTTTGTAAAAGTGTATGTCTGAGTCATTTGCATGGGGCATTTGTTGCCGTAAGGTCTGCGTCATAACGGTCGCCCGTGGAGTCTTAAATCTTACGCACAATTCAACATAGGCAAGCCGCCGTATTTAAGCCCAGCCGAAACTTTTGCGCAGTGGTTGTTGTTGGTGATCTCATCATTTAATGGCTTCCGCTAATTGCCGCTTTAAACGCTTCAAACTTGGCCACCCAACGGTCCAGACGTTTTATTTGGCCTTAATTCACGCCTCTGCCGTTTGAAACAGCAGCCGAGTCACGCCTTATATGGCTGGGAATAGAGCAGACTGAAATTAAAACAGATTACGTTGACCCTCAAACAATAACAATTTATGCCGGTTCTCATTAATCGCTGTTGCTATCGATAACACCTACACGACCGCGACCTTGCTTGCCTTTTTTCGATTAGCGAAATGGTGCTATGAAAACACGATATGCTAAATACCTATTTAGTGCTTGGAAAACTATAGTTTGGATTTATTCATGAAATGGTGCCCTACGTACTCAACTTTTGTTTCAAATTTTGTTTATGCCCCGAAAAGTAGACAGCGCGTCCCGTGCTCCCATTTCACGCACCGACTTGGCAATAGCAGTAGAGCAAGTAGAAAGCGTCATCACAGTATTACACAGCTCATTAACAGTTCTGTTAAATTGCTTGAAAAGGGGCAATAAACTACATACACACATACAATATACGTTTGTATGTGTACATGGAAATGCTTAGCGGTGCAAATGTTGTATTTTGAATATTGTATTTTATATCTTGGGGTGAGCAGAACTTTTCTTTGTTTCACTACTTTTCCAGGTTTAATGTGGTCTTGTAACACCGAATATATTGGGCTGCTTTCCAAAGTGTAATTTTTACCATAAAAGAACCATTTGCGCAAGGGTATAAAGGAAACATGTTTGTTTTAATTTTATTGCCGGTTTTTATTGTTCTACGAGTGGCTATAAATTAATTCACTCACATTAACATATATATATTAGATTATGTATTTATATATTTTATATGTAGACTATACTTAATTAATTTGTCTATAAACTATAACACGCCGCTTTGCAATACTAAATTCGCTGTGGAGCATCGGCTGCCCCCACATCTGACGACCTGTCATGCCTCCATTGCGGCTCACATCAACTGTTCAAAGTCTGTTACGTAATACTGGGCGCGTCTGTATACCTCCGCGCGCACTACATTTCCTCCATAGCCAATAAAATTGTTAGCTGGTGGCACAGCCTCCAAATCGGTGGCACCATCTCCAATCATTGTGATAGCTGCGTCTGGATACCGATTTCTAATCATTCCAATAGCCTCCGCCTTGCCGCCGGAACGTGATGTTGGCTGTGTAACGTCGAAGCTGTCGTAGGCGCCCTTGTAGTCGAAGAGCATCCTGTTCGCATACATGTTGGTCAACGGAATGCTCAGATCGGCTGCAACCGGTGCGATCAGACAATCGAAGCCGCCGGATATGAGATAAACCTGCTTGCCATCGGCTTTTAGTTGTGCCACAAAACGCTTGACGTTATGACTGAGTGTGCTGGGACGCAGCTTGATGAAGTCGGCTACCTGCTGCTGTGACGGCCGAATTAGGTTCAACCGTATCTTGAGTGCATCCTGGAAGGTCATGTTGCCACCCATGGCTTCCTTGGTTACGCGCGCCACCTCGCTGCCCTTTCCACAGAACTCTGCCAGCTCATCGATGCCCTCCTCACAGATGACCGTTGAGTCCACATCGAAGCAAACGATGTCCGATTGCTTTACTATCTTGGCCGCCTGCAGCGGCTGCTTCGGGGACGTCGGCATTGATGTAGTAGCTACCGATTTACCGTTAGCAAGTGCCGCATTCAATTGTTGAGCGAGCAATGTAGCAGTCGCTGTTGCCGTGGGGCCTGCACAGCCATTAGTGGTGGCACTTGGACGTGCCATGCTCAGAATGGAGCTACTCATCTTTCGAATGGATATCACGTTGAGATTGTTAATTACGTAAAGATTGATGCGACGCCGCTCTTACGTTGCGACGTTGTTTCGTTCGCACGTTTTATGTCTCTAAAAATTTTCCGTTGCAAAGCTTTGTGAGAGAATGTGTGAATTTGTGTATATAAATGCTCTTTTCCTCATATAAAAGTATTTTTTCTCTCTTCTTTTTTTTTGCACACGCGCGTTTTTGTTCTGCTCAGCTGTCTTATGTTCTGTCAGCTTGTCATAGCCTACTTATGGAGTTTTTAGTAAATCGAAAAAAGTGTCGATCGACAAGATCTATACGCGCTGACAGGCCTTTTACAACTGATTTTCCATAACTCAATGCTCGCCTTTATAAGAAAACTTGGGCAAACAAACACAAGTGCAGCGCTTTAGTTTACTCGGGTGCTGCTCTCTCGTTCTCTCTCGCAGCTGACAGACGTATTGTCGCGCCGCTGACCAGCGTGCTCAGGCTTGAATGTAAGTGTATGTGTCTGTGTGCGTGTGTGTGTTTGAGCGCGCGCATTTGTGTGGTGATCGTACGATAACTACCAATTACATTTCAGTATATTTGCTTGTGTTAACATGAAGAGAATCGCTGTTACACTCATAATATGTCGATAAACAGCTGCTATAGATATCGGTTTTGCACCGACGGACAACTCACCTACTTCGCATGCTCTGAATTTGCCTTGCTAAGTCAACCTTTGAGCAGTCACGCGTGAGCGGGACATCTATATAGATTTGTTTGTCATTATCAAATCTTTAATAGCTGAAGTGTAAAAAAAAATAAAGAAAAAAAAAATTACCACTTGCTGTTTGAGTGTTTAGAGAAACCGGCTGCAACCGGTTTCGCGACCCATTCATGTCTGGTGGTCAGCGCTTATCATAAATGGTCCAATAAAAAATATAACTTAACTGATTACAGTGTAGGAGATCGCGGGACCCAAAAATGGTGCTGTGTGTCTGGCTGCTTAAAGAATTGTTTTTTTTTTTAAACCTTGGGCGCTGGGGCAATATTTTGAGAACCGGAATCATTTTGGCTTATCAGCTGATAGTGAAGTTTCATGGAAAAACAATATACAGCGTATTCAGTGGTCAAGTTGATGGCTGAATGAATGCATATTAACCACTTTCTATTTTAATATTTCATTGATGTGAAATTTAATATATATATATATATATATATATATTGTATGTGTACTTATATTCGTATAAATATATTAAATGCTTCTGTACTTATATGTTCGTAAACAGGGGCGCGTTTTATTGCTGATGCAATATAGTCTTACGTTTCTTCTTACGTCGGAAACGAATCAAACCGCTGAGGGGCAGCGGCGACTGCGTCGCGGCTTCAGTTTTCTTTGTACCCTCTCTATGCCACTCATTCTGCTCGTTCACTTTAACAGTAGATAAAAAACTAACCTGGGACGCGTGCACAGCCAGCAACAACTACAACACGAGAAGAGCATGTAGTTGCAGTGGCTGTGGTCGTATATCACTGTAATAGCTGTTGTTGTCGTTTTTTTTTTGTTGTTTTACGGAATAACAAGTTGTTTTGATCGTTTCCCCAGGTCGGTTGTGAGGCGTGCTGTCAACAACAACAGCCACAAGACCGCAAATGTATGTACATATTTCATTGCCAACGAAAATGCACTTTGTATATGCAATTGTAGTCATCGATAACGATAAATCGGTCGCGTGCAGAAGTGAAGATCAAAAAAGTTAACGACTTTAATTGAGCTCGCTTACTGCAAAATAAGTTTAATTACCTGTGATGGTCGGTTGGGTAGTCTCCTAGTTGTTGCCTTGGATAACAAACACCTGTCAGAAATTCAACAGCACCGGTTGTTGGGCGTCAAGTTTTTCCCTTACCTTGGCAACTTGCTTTACATTTATCGATTGACCTTGTTGCTGCATAAATTTGACTCAAGTCTGCTTTTGGTCAGCTAAATTTCTGTCGTGTCCCAAAAGGACTAGGCTCTAAAGGCGCCATGCACCTATAGGCCCTACAAACATGTGTACAGCGCCAGCCTACATTTTATTTGTATGGGTCTTTGGTCAGTCACATGTGTATGACTAAGGTTCGATAATAGCACTCGCCTCTATATATCAAAACACATATGTATGTCTAAATATTTATACATATACGATGTCCATTTATATAGTTCTAATAGTAATTACAAAATTAATTGGGGCAGTCGACGTCCATTTGTTCAATTGTAACTTGAGAAGTCGTATGTGCACATTCGTACATACATACATACAAATGTTTGTGTATTAGAATCGCACCATTTATTTAATACACGCCTACAACAAAATACTTAGATAGAGTGGGGGCTCTCCCTGGCCTAGAGCCGCATAGGCGCAAGCCTCAGACAAGGGTTTTGTATTTTTCCTCCAGTCAGCGCTTAATCAGACGGTAGACAAAAATTAAAATAGAAAAAAAAAGTTTACCGCCAGATTGAAGGCCGTGTAATAGCTATATATAATTTCATCGCGAGCCGTTAAAAAATAATTACACAAGTATAAACATATTTGTGAGACGTCTGGGTGTAATTGATTTGTTTTCGATTGAATAAAACTGCAAGTTGTCAAGCGTTTTGTTTCCAACTGCATTTCTAGCTGATTAACGGTTCAACTGTGAGAGGTTCGATCGCGTCTCTGTACACATGCTACTCTCTATCTCTCGTTCTGACTCGAACGTGTTCACGTACTCTGGTCACATGCGATTTCAGCTCCTTTGACTGTTCTCATACATATGCATTTACACATTTACATATATACAGGCATGTGCATGCTCAAGACGGATGAGCTAAAAGGGGAATAACGAGAAGTGCAGCTCCTCTCTTGATGACGGTCGTTGCATTGTTCTTGTTTGTGTTTTGCTGCTGCTGCTGTTGTTGTTTTTTTCGTTCTAGATCGTGCGCTTTGGCTTATGAACAGTTATAAAGCTCTTTATGATGAGGAGAGAGTCAGCGTATAGCAACGTCAACAGCGTGCTGTTGGGCAAATAAATAACAAGAACGACAACTGCAAGGCAATCCCCTCTCTGTTGGGGGGCGCTATACATTGTAAACACGTCATTTGTGTGGTGTTGCTTTTGCTGCCGCCGTCGCTGTTGCCTTTGCTGTTGCTATCGCGTTTTGACATTCGAACTGCGCTACAGGCCAGGCGCGACGCCGACTGCATCGTTGACGCTGACTGCATTTGCAGTTAGTTGTTCAACTTTACTGCTGACAAAACTGCTCAAAATAGCAAAGGAAAAAGTTGTGTATGTGCTCGAAATGATTGCCCCGTGCCGCCTTCAGCTCCGCCCCTGGTTGAATTGTAATTACAAAAGCGCTTATCGTTCTCTTTCTGCCGGCATCAGTTCGTTGCACTCGCAATTTAACAATACCCCTTCGGCAGGAGTTTTGTAACCACAATTTGCCCCACTTTCTTATGCACCATCATGTGTGCAGTCGCATTAGTTTAATGACACGATAACGTATACGCATATTACACGCTCATTGTTATCGGTTATGGCAATAACCCAAGCCAAGCTAACCATTTCATTTAACTGTCAGTCATTTAACTGCACAACGTTGCAAAAGAAAAACTTTCAGCGATTTATTCAAAGCTTCTCATATTTGCCACCGATCCACCCCGACGCCCACGGCAACAAACACACCCAACTGCTGAATTACTCGAATAGCATGTGTTGCGCTGATTCCCACACGAGGTCGCACCCAAATGTGGATGCGACAACAACAGCAATAGCAACGGCTGATAATCAAATTGATGTGCGCGCCTTTTTCTTTTTTTTTTTTTTCTTTGCGTTCTACTATTTTTTTGCAATGCTCTATTTAATTGGCAGTCTCAATTGCAATTTCAGTTGTTCCTTACACGTTCAATCAGAGGCCGAAATCATGGTGGAGTTCCGTTTCGATATTAAACCGCTATTTCCGCAGCCAATTATTAAAGTGGCATCCAATCTATTGCCGCACACCTTTCGAGGTGATCGGCGTCAGTGCTTGTGAGTATTGAAACTGTACGCGGGCGAAATACCCAATTCGATATGTAAGTCAATTAACCGTTACATTTTCCACACTCACACACACGCGCCCGCCTCGCAGAGATGCCACCTCAAAGATGTCCGAGATCATAGATCGAATGGGCCAATTGTCGGCCGTATCGCAGGGCCTGAGCAAACCGGTGACCACCGCTCAACGCTTGCGTATGTCGGAGAATCAGACCATATATCTAATGGCGGATACTGAAGCTGGCCACAAGTAGGTCAATCGGGCAACTGCCTCAGAACGCTGTTGCTCGTGCTGACTCTGGATATACATGACAGCTCATGACATTTGTTTTCCTTGCAGTGGCGCTGTCATTGGCATGCTCAAGGTTGGCACCAAAGACCTCTATTTGTTCGACGAAAAAGGTCAGACCCGCAAAATGGAGCAGTCACCCTCGATTTTGGACTTCTATGTGCACGAGTCGCGTCAGCGTGCAGGATTGGGCAAGCGTCTGTTCGAGACCATGTTGAGGGAGGAGCAATGGACGCCACTCAAATGCTCTGTGGATCGGCCATCCGAGAAGCTATTGGCATTTTTGAGCAAGCATTACGGTCTGGTGCGTACCATACCGCAGGCAAATAATTTTGTCCTGTACGAGGGTTTCTTCAACGACGAGGCCAAGGAGAATGGCTCCCAGAATGGACATGTCGAATCGCCGCAGCGCACCAAGAACGGTCTGCACATTACAAACAGGTGAGTGTGTCCCTCTCTCAGCGCGTGTGTTTTCGCCTTTCCACGCCTCGCGAGCGCCCCAGAGTGGCGAAGGCGTTTCATGGGCGGGGCAGTAGGTTAATTAAGGCATTGCGCCTCGCAGGAAACATTTCACTTGGCTTTGTTGGCCACTTCTTGGCCGGCGCATTTGCATATCGCACGCAAACATCCGAGCCAAGAGCTACAACAGCACAACGAGCCCATTTCGACAATGCCGCGTGGGCGTGGGCGAATGCGATAAAATTGATCGCCTGCGGAAAGGCATTTATCGATCAATTTAAGTTAAGAAAAATGCTTGTAATCTATTAACCGCTTGGCTTGTTGCTTGCGCTTTCACTAAAAACGCACACATACATATATGTGTAAATCTGGATTATCTGAAACTATTATACAAATACATGTATCCGATGCGTTTTGCTTGAGCGAAGAACGGGCCGAATTAATTGGAAATTAAAAAATTGCTCCTAACACGTTATTCGGCCGAGGAAACGCATCGGATGAAATGTCTGCTCCTGTGTGATTAATTTTACTAAATCTTAACTATTTTCCATCCACATGTTGCGCCAACTACTAACGATAAACCACAACAACAACTACAACAACAACAACAACAAAAACCAAACATCGTCTATCAATCAATCATTGAATCAATCAAGTCCTAACACCCATCTCTTTGGTGCCACTTATTTGGGCGATGAGTCTAACCAAAAGCGGTTCGGTCGAC
>JABVZY010000001.1:6430311-6440754 GCA_020883555.1 Drosophila nannoptera | reverse complement strand
CGTCGTCAGGCGATGAGGAGTATCAAAGTCTAGCCGACGTCAAAGAAACCGATGCTGACAGTGATGCGTCCGATGATGACGACGATGAAGCACAGGTGTTGGCCAGCAATATGAGCTGGAAAACTAATCTGGCACAAAAAGCACGCGATGCCTTTCTCCAGCGTCACTCCGAGTCGCGGAATCTAATGCGGTTGGTATATGGGGTCTACAACCAAACTGAAAGCAACAAGCAGCAGGGACAGCAGGAAGACGACGAAGGATCTGAGGAGGAACTTGGCGGTCTATTTCGCGTGGCGAGCAAAAAGCAAGCTGAATTACAGAAGGACAAGGATATACGCGACAAGGACGAGCGCTGCTTCTTTGAGTATCAAAGTGGTAAGATTGGGCAGCATCTTATGAAAGACGAGAAAATAATTTAATATTTGTTTAGATATGACCAGGGATTGGCTGTCTGAGTCGAATAAGGAGCTGATAAGGAACTGCTTCGTGACGGGTAAATGGAAAGCATCAGAGGATGCCGAAAACCTGCTCAAATTGGATGATATGAGCGATGCGGATAGCGAGGTGTACGGCGATTTTGAGGATCTGGAGACAGGCGAGCAGCACAGCGGAAAGCCCACATCGGAAGCAGACGGTTTGGATGAGGCAAACGGAGATGAAGCTGCTGCTCCAGCTGACACGGCCGTCAAACGTAAAATCACACGTGTAGAGGAGGAAAATCTGACCAAGGCGGAGCTGATGGCGAAAAAACTGAAACTGAAGGCCAAATTCGATGCAGAGTACGACAACAAAGGCGAGAAGGAGGATGATGATGGCCGTATAACTGGCGATCATTCTTTCTATGAGGACCTCAAGGCGGAGGCTCAGAAGCAAAGCGAGTTGAACAAGAACGAATTCGCCCATTTGGACAACGAGTTGCGTATTCAAATCGAAGGCTATCGCCCCGGATTGTATGTGCGACTGGGATTCAAAACAATCCCGGCGGAGTTTGTGGAGCACTTTGATGCCAGCTATCCAGTGCTAGTGGGAGCTCTGAATATGGCGGAAGAGAATGTGGGCTACGTAAATTGCAAAGTGAAGAAGCATCGTTGGTATAAAAAGATCCTGAAAACCGGTGATCCACTGATAGTTTCAATGGGCTGGCGCCGATTCCAAACGGTGGCAATATATGCCAAGGTTGAGGACAACTTGAGGCATCGCTACCTAAAGTATACTCCGAATCACGTAACTTGCAGCATGACGTTTTGGGGTCCCATAACGCCACAGAATACTGGCTTCTTGGCGTTGCAGACGGTGCGACAGGATCAGGAGGAAATTAAGCGTTTGGGCTTCCGAATTGCAGCCACGGGCTGTGTTACCGAGCTGGACAAATCATCGCAGATCATGAAGAAACTGAAGCTGGTGGGACATCCGTTCAAAATTTACAAAAACACGGCTTTCATAAAGGATATGTTTAACTCCTCTCTGGAGGTGGCTAAATTCGAGGGTGCCAAAATTAAGACCGTGTCCGGCATTCGCGGCCAGATCAAGAAGGCACATCACACACCAGAGGGCTCATTTCGTGCCACGTTTGAAGATAAGATTCTGCTCAGTGATATTGTCTTCTGTCGCACTTGGTTCCGTGTGGAGGTGCCACGTTTCTATGCGCCAATTACGTCGCTGCTCTTGCCACCAGAGTCGAAGAGCCAATGGCAAGGCATGAAGACTCTGGGACAGTTGAAGCGCGAGCGTGCGCTCAAGAACGAGGCACAGCCTGATAGTATGTACACGGAAATTGTGCGCAAACCCAAGATCTTCCGACCGCTGGTCATACCCAAGGCACTGCAACGCGCGCTGCCCTATAAATATAAACCCAAACTGACACCGGAGAATCCAAAAGAAGTTCTCGAACGTGTTGCGGTCATCAATTCACCACATGAACAAAAGGTAGCCAAAATGATGAAAATGATCGAGACAAATTTCAAGGACAAGCGCTACCGCGAACGCAAAGAAACCCGGCAGCGAATGAAGAAGTTCAAGGCAGAGAAACGCGCCGAGGAGGCGTCCAAAATGAAGCGTCAAAAGGAGCTGCGCAAAAAGGTTTCCCGAGCCATTAGCAAGATGCGTGGCAAAAACAACACATGATTGAATAATGTACAAGATCCTATGATAAATATATAAATACATTTGTACAATTTTGAATTGTTGCAGTAAAAGGCACTGCCACACTATCGGTTCCACACTTCTGGCTTTTACTTACTAGACGACGCTGAATCAGATGCAGCGATTGCTGAATGTTATGCTGACTGGCAATGGGTACGTCATCCATCGGAGGCCAGCATTTCGTCAGCAATGGCTGCATCTGCCTCAGATGCCGTCAGTTGAAGTCTTTACTTTAAATCAATTAAAAAATATAACTTAACGCTTATTGTCTGCAAAAAGAAAAAAACGCGAAACTAGTCTTCATCTTTGTTGTCGTCGGTGACCTTAAGGGCAGCGAGCAGAGCATGCTTGCGACTAGCCACCAGTTGTCCGGCAGCTGTATTGCCTCCGGTGCTACTGTTGCGCTTCTTCTTAGCGGGATCCTCACGAGCATTGCTGCCCGAGCTTGGGCGACAATGTATGTCAAGGAAGCTCTCACGTTCCTTGTAATCATCGGAGATGATCTTTCGGATACCCATTACGTTTTCCTTCATGTTGGGGACGCGCAATTTTCCCTTTTGCTGTGTGGAATTGAATGGAATAGAGTTGAAGGTGGACGGATAAAATCGTTTGAATCATTGTCTTACCCCAGCTGCTTTGTTTTGAGGCTTCGGTGATTGGTCATCGTCATCGTCATCGCCTTCGTCATCCATTTCTAGCATGTCAGCCAGCTCACACTTTGTATCTAAATAGGCGGCATACTCCAATTGGGTACCATTGGCAGTGTCATCCTCGTCGGATCCCATATCATCTTCTTCATCCATTTTGCCATACTTCTTGTCGATAGAATCCTGTTCGTCTTCATCATGTTCCGAATCGTCATCATAATTAAATTCTAAAGTTTTTGCTAGAGCCTCTAGCTTGTCGGCAGCTGCATCAGCTGCTGCAGCATGCTTCGAGCTAACATCATTATCCCGGCGCTTGCCAACCAAGCTGCATCTTACATTGCTACTGGCAATTGTAGACACACTACCACTGACGCCTCCGCTGCGCATGCGTGGATTTGTCTTGGCGATTGGTGATTTTGACGCTTGACCGAGCGATGGTCGCGACCCGTTGGATGTAGCGCTAACCAACGGCTTGGGCAGACTGTTGGCTGGTGGCAGCGTCAATTTGGAACGTGATGGTTTAGAGTCCTTATCTTGACTCTCTGATTGTTGGATAGAGTTCTTCTCCTCATCCTCATCTTTCTCAAAGTCAAAGTTTGAGTCTGTGTCCAGGACGTCGGTTAGTGCATTAAATTCGCTTTGATTGTTCTTTTCAATGGCTCTGTCCAGCATCTCCAGTGACTTCTCAATCTTGTCAATCTTTTCTGTGTCTTCGACAGCATTTAACTTGGTGCGGCGACTTGATGCCAAGGGATTAGCCTTATCAACCTGGAATTGAGAAGTGTGCATAGATATTTTTATGTATATCAAGATCAATTATGGGGTGGAATGGACTAACAGTAAACTCCTCCAACTTGCGGTAGCCGCTAATTTCCAACTTGGCTTTCTCCAATTTCAGCATCACCTCCTTGCATTTCTTTTGCTCATTGAGTATTTGTTGACGGAAGTTTTTGGCTTCCAACTGCACTTTTCGTGCCATCAGCTTCATATCATTATCTTTTTCCTGAAGACGCTGCTCCAAGACCTTCACCTTATCCTGCAATTTCTGGCGTTCATCCAGGTTCCTGCAAAAAGAAATAATGAATATCACTTAAAATAAATTTCTTGGATCATTGGCTCTATGGCTCCACGGCTACGGCTTACTTGTCTCTGATGAGCTGGCTGAAGTGCCTGTTCTGATCACTCAATGTCAACAGTTGTGCCTCTTTTTGCTTTAGCTTTGCCTCCAGCTCCTTGTTAGCTGCCTGAGCGTTGCGATGCTTGGTCTGCCAGACACGCAGTTCCTCGGCGTGCGAATGTAGTAGCTGGGGCAGCTCGGCTCCCGTGTTTTCATATTTATTGAGTGCAGTCGATTGGCGCTTGTGCATGGTGCGCAGCATGCGATTCTCGTGGGCGAGGTTGGCAATCTCGGCCTGAGCATCAGCCAGCTGGTTTTGGAAAGTCTTCACACGCAAATTACGTGCAGACATCACCCGTTGGTGTATATCACTGCCACTGTTGGTCAACATCGATGGCTGACGGTTGGCATTGGATACCTTCATACCACGCGGCGGCTGCTTGCGTTGATAGATTTGGCTGGCCGATTCGCGAGAGCTGGCCGAATAGACACTTTCACAGCTTTTTGCCGGCAACCTGCGAGTTAGAGATGAAGGATGATAATGATGTTTTTGGTGGTTTATGGACGTAACGAGCTATTCGCGTTTAGTTGCTTACGACATATTGTTTTCCCACCGAGATTGTGCACTTATGGTGGAAGCGGATTTTCGCGGTGATACCATCAAGCCTATAACTAGGCTTTTATGTTTTTTTTTTGTATTGCGCAGAGAAATTTAATTTTTTGTAGCGTTGTTTTATTGTACGTGTAAATATTGTTAATGCTGTATTTGAATATCGGTGTTTGAGGTGCCGGCTGTTCAACTGTCGAAAAACTGCCTGGTTGCTGCTGTGGTAACAAAATTTGTCGTTTGTTTATTGTTTGTTTGTATAAAATTATTGAAGTGTTTAGCCTTGGTTCTAGTTCTATCTGTATCTAGTTGCCATGGCAAAACAAATAAAAGGCAGTTATAGAGTGCAGATGTAACGGTATTGAATCATCGCTAGAGTGGCAATGCCTATCGATTGTTGCGGAACTGAAAACCAATGTTCCGTGCTCATTTAGTTCGTTCAACACAATCAACTGGTTCGGCGGTGAACATCAACAGCACTTAATTGGACATCGAACGCTGAACACTGAGCGCTTTCTATTTCAATGCATTTTCATTAATTGCTCCAGTTTCTTAAGTGAAATTCAATCAATGAAATTGTGCGCATCCGGTAATATTACGACATATGAAGTGTGTCCGCATTAAAGTGTGTATTCCAAATTACGTTAATTCGTTGAAATAATTGAAATATTAAACAGCTGCTGCACAAACTCATTTCTCGTTTGTAGGCGAAACAAAAGAACGTAGGCGCAGCCACAAGGACGTTTGGGGCTGCCAGCGACAGACTGGCCGCAGATTAAGGGCACGTCTGATATCAGCATCTGCAAATAACTTGATTTAATTCGCGATGATTCACGTTGGTGACAATACATGGAATCTGCGCATTTTCATAACGGATCTGGCGCTGGAGCGCACAATGCGCGTGCGCGGTGACCAGCATTTGGGTAGCATAATGCTGCAGCTGGTCGATCCGGAGAATCCGAAAGACTGGTCCGATCATGCGCTCTACTGGCCGGCGAAGAATATTTGGCTAACGCGTACCCGTGCCACTCTCGACCAATGCGGAGTCCAGGCAGATAGTTTACTCCACTTTACGCCCATGCACAAGATTTTGCGAGTGCAATTGCCAGATCTGCGGTACATTGACTGTCGCGTGGACTACTCGGCGAAGACGTTCGGAGCTGTTGTGAACCTATGCAAACAGCTGGACATTCGCTATCCAGAGGAGCTGTCGTTATGTAAGCCACTCGAGCCAGAGCATCTGAAGAAGAACTTTGCCCAGTTGCCACACTTAAAGCGTGTCCCCATTGCCGAACCGGATGGTACCACATATTTACAGCCGGCACCAGATACTAACTCCTTTGTGCCCATCAACTCGAGCTTCAATGGCGGCAGCAATGGCAGCCTGGACAAGCCATCAGCTCCTGGTATGTTCTTCTGTGCACCGCTCTCACCGCACAATACGGCAAGCAGGCGTTCCCCTACGCCACACACACCAGGCAATTGGAAGCCCAGCCAGACTGGCTATGGTACCTATGACTCAGCTTCTAGTCTGGGCGATTTTCAGGAAAATTTGGCCAGCTCGCCGCATACACTTAGTGCTGATGTGCGTGCTCGACTGTTGCGTCCGAAATCTTTGGTGGAAAAAGCACGCCTCAATGTCGGCTGGTTGGATAGTTCGCTATCCTTGATGGAACAGGGCATACGTGAATATGATACATTGTGTCTGCGCTTCAAATACTTCACGTTCTTCGATTTGAATCCCAAATATGATCAGGTGCGCATCAATCAACTGTACGAGCAGGCCAAGTGGTCAATACTCAACGAGGAGCTAGATTGCACTGAGCAGGAGACACTTCTGTTCGCTGCCTTGCAGTTTCAGGTGAATCATCAGGTGGACATGCAGCCTCTGGGCGCCGTCGATTCGGGCATTGAGACGTCCAGTCAAGAGAACGATGATGATGATATCGATTCTGCCCTAAATGAGCTTCAGATCACATTAGAAGGCAATAATGCCCATGATCCGGTCAATATAACACATATACCGGAGCTATCTGACTATCTGCGCTTCCTCAAGCCGCAGCGTTTCACATTGCGCGGCTACAAGCGCTATTTCTTCATCTATCGTGACTTGCACTTGCATTTGTACAAGACGGCCGAGGACTCACGACATACTGCGCCCGCAATAAGCATCAATTTACGCGGTTGCGAGGTTACACCAGATGTGAATCTAATACAGGGCAAATATGCTATACGCCTGGAGGTGTCCCCCGATGACCATCATGGGCCTAATAGCGAGGTCTGGGTGCGTTGCGACAATGAGCAGCAGTATGCCAAGTGGCTCGCCGCATGTCGCCTTGCGGCCAAAGGGCGTTCCTTGGCGGACAGCACGTATGAGAGTGAAGTGGATGGAATTTTATCGTTACTGCAAATGCAGCGACCCGTGCATGGCATTCACGTGAACATTGATCCACGTAGTGTGGACCCTGTGGATTATCTGTCGCCCAAGATGTTACGTAAGCTTTCTAGCAAAGCCGTGCAACGTATTTTGGAGGCGCATGCCAATGTTCGCGAACTGTCGCTTCTGGAGGCGAAATTGAAATACATTCAGGCATGGCAATCTTTGCCTGACTTCGGAGTTTCCCTGTTTGTCATCAAATTCGACGGTCATCGCAAGGAGGAGCTGCTGGGTGTTGCCCATAATCGGATTATGCGCATGGATCTGAACACTGGCGATCACATCAAGACCTGGCGTTACAACAGCATGAAGGCTTGGAATGTTAATTGGGGCATTAAGTGCATGATGATTCAGTTTAATGATGAGAACGTCGTCTTCTCTTGCCACTCCGCCGACTGTAAGGTGGTGCACGAATTTATTGGCGGCTACATATTTATGTCGATGCGCTCCAAGGATAATAATCAGACGCTGAATGAGGAACTCTTTCACAAACTGACAGGCGGCTGGTCGTAAATTCTTCATCTTTCATACATTTTCATATATATTTAGAAAAATCTTTTTGTTGTTGACAGTGGCCTTATTCACAGTGCCCTTATTATCGTCAGATGAATGTCCCTAATCAACTTTTGGACTCATAATTTTTTTCTTTTAGCATTTTTTACAGATGCCATTTTAGGAGTTTTTTCTAAACTAATCCCATGGATTTTAACTGATATTAACTTATACTCAAAAACACTAGCCAGGGGCACTTTTGCCTACCTAACTTTAATAACTCGGCCTTTATATAACTAACTATTAAGCGAAAATAAAAGGAAAAATAAATGATTTTAACAATGAATAAGCGATTTGAATTTCGCGCCTGCAACTTATCGACACGGCGATAACAAGTGTAAAGTTGCGCGTCATATCGATAACAGTAGCAGCTGATTAGCAGTAAACAATCCATTTGTCAAATGTTTTTGATTTTAATTCAAAATGGATAAAACGAAGCAGGGTAAACGAAAGCCTTGGGTCAAGAATCTCTACTCGAACCGCGAGTATCCCGACAACTATACGGATGTGAGCTTCCTCAAAGATTTACAAACAAATCTCCACGTGCGGCTATATACATTCGGTGAGGCTGTTGCCGGCATTACCGTATTGAATAATCAAATCTCCTGCATAACCGGTTTTCTGATACTTTACCATATGATGCTTAGCGATAACGTTGCACCCACCAGCATATTGGTGCCCTCATGCATAATCACTGGAATCGGATATCTGTATTATCGTGGAAGCAATCTCAGTATGAAACTGTTGGGCGAGGACTCAAAGACTCTGGTGACAGTTTTGCTCTTCGGATATATCTTCTCCCCGATGTTGCACACATTGACACAAGCCATAAGCACGGACACCATATACACGACGACATTCTTTGTGATGCTCTTTAATCTGATGTTCTCCGACTACGGTCTGGATGTGGCGATGGTCTCCAAAGCTATCTCATTGAACGCGGCCATTTTCGGTGCCATCTGCTTGGCGTCGCGATTGTCTACATCGTATCACGCCTTTGTGCTGCTCGTCGAGGCCGCTATTTTCTTTGTGCTATATCCGATTATCACAGCGGCCACATGGCATGCCCTCTGCATGGTGCCCATATTTATAATATGCTGTGCGGCGTTGTATAATATCTCACGGCCGGTTCTCTACATATATGCCTGCATCACGCTTTTCATCAACTTTGTCTGCCCGTTCATATTCGTGAGGCTTCAGCACTACAAGTTTAACATTCATGGTCCTTGGGACGAGGCCATTGTCGAAGAGAACACGGACAAGAATCTGGACGAGAATTTATAGCGTCAGCTTCGCTTCTCAGAGATGCAACGCATCGATGACGGGGAGCACGAGCCAGATCACTAAACCAAAAACTATTGCACTACATCTAAGTTAAGAACACAATCAATGGGCATTCCATGTAAAGAGCTTTTCTAATTTATTCCTTTAATTTAAAACTCACGCTTAACCTCACTTGTACATACGTCGTATACATATAAATATATATGTATGTGATACATAACTCTGTAAATAAAATGCGACTCTTTTTATTTAGTTCATATGAGATTTCAAATAAAAGTGCACGAAAAAAGGAAAACTATTATTTACAATCCAAACTTGCCTTCACCAAACTGAGGGCTCACCTTCGTAAGGTTAACAATACAAGTTGTTTTGATTGGTATCATTTAATTATAGTGATTATGCTTGACATTGGCATATTTACAAACGTACACGCACAGAAATAATGAAAGAATCATAATACATTGTATCGCATCAATGAGAAATCTTGTTTAAAATCGCTTAATTTAATGTGCTAATATTACCATTAGAGCAGTAAAAACCTTTTTACATTTAGCTTCCTAATGGATCTACTAAGAATAAAAAACTGCATAGTTTTCAATTTCCTCTCATTTTATTAGGCTTTTGTTTATAGAGCTTTACGAATTGATAATACGCAAGGTATTAACAATTCTTGTATGGTCGCCGTCTTTGATTATTAACTATATATATATATATATATATATATATATTATTATTATATATTATATATATATATATATAATGTATATAATATATAATATGTATATATAATTGTTTATATACTAAATACAATATGTTTTGTTTCTTTTTCTTTGTGTTTGTCTCATTCCTTTTTATGTATAAACTTGTTCAAAATGTAAAAAACCGTAATATAAGCTTAATTGTTGTTAATGCTTTTGCTTTGGAGTTAAGACTACAATTTACTATTAATTTTTCGAATTTCTTCACCATCATCATCTACCTTTCTTTCTTTTCGCTCATTAACATATTTCATATAACTAATACGAAACACATTTCATAAACTAACTGCAATTTTCCCTCAATAAATCGTAAACTGCTTTTTGATTTCAATGAAACTACAGTTAATTAAAATGAATAATTATGGTGTGCCGCTGGGTGTTTTGGTGATGTTGTGGTGGGTGGGTGGGTTGTTGGTTCACAAGACAACAACACAAAACACATTCATTATTCTTTTTCTCTCTCTATCCTTGCTTGCTTTTTTTTTCGCTTGAAAGTAACAACAACGCTGAGAACCTGCACTATGCGCTATAAAAAACGTATGTAAATTCTACTAAACAATTTTAGTGCCCAAATACCCTAATGAGCCAACTTCATCTACCTATTTCGTCTTCCATGCTGCCTCTATCTCTCTCTCTCTCTCTCTCTTTCTTATTTATAGCGCCACCTCGTCGCCATTGCGTGTACAGGCGCCGCCGCTGAGCTTCACCTGCTCCTGGCAGTGCTGCTCGGCGAGCAGCTGGAGTTCGCGACGCCTTTGTGCGGTTAGCGAGAGATCTGGGCTGGCATCGCTGGCTGCGTTGCCGTTGGAAGAGTTGTGGTTGTTTGGCTCGTATAATATATCACGTGTCTTTGTTGTTGTTGTTGTTTTTTTCGCAGTGGTTGGGCTTGTGGCAAAATA
>JABVZY010000001.1:6193360-6204725 GCA_020883555.1 Drosophila nannoptera | reverse complement strand
TCATTATATACCGTATAAATAATTCAGTTTGCGAGCATAAAGAAATTCCTTCAATGAAATTTACGAATTTAAATCTTTCATTTTTGTTAGCCCCCAAACAAAACAAGGAAAAGGACAAAATATTTAAAACATTAAATCTAAAGTCTTGGTTTTATGTATTTAATTTTTACCTTCTATCTGTTTCATGGAGACGCTCAGATTTTGATTTATGTGAAAAATGTTTATTGTACAAAGTATTAAAGAATATTAAATAACAAGAACAACATTACAGTAAATCAAGTGAAAACAACAACTACAAACGAGAAAAAAGAATTTTTCAAGCAAGAGGGAAACTTGAGCAAAGAAAAACAAAATCCCAACAATTTTATTACATTTATAAAATGAAAACATTTACATTTTAATTGTTGCATAATTTTAATTTTTTTTTTTTTTAATAATATCTATAAATTTAAAATATTTAGCGTCGTAATCAACGTAAAGTAAAATTTAAAAGTATACAGAAACAAAAAAAAAAAAAAACAAAAAAACAAAAAAAAAACAAAAATACAAAAATACAGCAACAAGAGAAAAGCATAAATTTAAAACAATTAATTGTAAAAAAGAAACGGAATGTAATTGTACTTTAAGGAAGGTTAGCGAGAGCGAGAGAAAGAGAGTGCCCGATAGGGAGAAAGCGAGCGGGAGAGAGAGCGCAAACAAACTATTAAAAATTTAAATCAAATTTAACGCTAGATCTTAAACGTAATATAATTAAATAAAGTGAAACCCTGTATATATCGTATATGCAACAACAACAACAACAACACACACAAACAAATGAAGAAGTTGAAGAAAAGATGAATTAATGCGTATAAATAAAAAATACATATATAAAAAGAGTATTGTTTAAAAAACAATTTGAGTTCTTTCTGTTTTCATCTTTGTTTCGTTCCTAGATTGTCTTTTGTTGAATTCTTACTTTTTCATTATGAAATTGACTTTTCGAATATTCTTTTCAGTTTTCAGCTCTTGCTTTCGTACGAATGTGGTTAACATGGACCAATTTTTATACATATATACACCCACACATACACCCGCACACCCACGCACCCACACACAACTATATATAAACATATATATACATATATAAAAATCCACACACCGAACCTTTTTTTTTGAGCAGCATAATTACAAAACCCAAAAAAAAGTATAACAAATATGAACTATATGATAATTACAACAATTAAAAAGTTAAAAGAAAAATAATTACAAAATTGAAGAAGTAAAGAAAAACGGTTTAAACATAGCAAAATTTTTAAGCGAATTAAATGCTTCTCGAGCTATTCAAACAAATTTCGCAAAAGCTTAAAACAATTATTGCAAAATCTCGTCAATGTGGTAGTTAAATGAATCTCAACTTTTCTCAATGTTATATCAAAACATATGCTAAATTATTATATAAAGCTTATCGTACTCTTATCGAAAACAAAACAAAAAGCCCAAAAAATTAAAAAAAAAAAAACAACGTATAAAAGCAAACGAAAAAAAAAAAACAAAAAAAATCGTAGTGGTTTCATTGTAAAACAATATTTCATAAATTTACGAATAGCTTCGACATTTTTCTCGCTTCTCCAACAACAAGAACAGCAACAAAAGCAGTAAACAAAAAGCAAACGAATTCTTTGAAAACACTAAGAGCAAAAAAGCAAGAAAAAAGGAAATACTATGAATGAACTTGTTCGCTCGGGCTTATCGCAGAGTTACCAGATCGCCGCAATGCGAGCTGTTGCACTGCGTAAAAGCGAGCGGGCAAAAATTCCGGTACCGGTTCGGGGTCAGTTAAGGCCATGGAATATGCGCAAATGTGATTTTATTCAAAATAAAATACACATAAAAACAAAAACAAAAATAAATGATACATAATTACAATTAATGACATTTTTATTGAATCGGCATTGGCTGAGCGTGTGAATGGGAGTGTGTACATACGAGTATTTACCTAACATAATATAAAGGATATTATATAAATACATATATATATATGTATATGTATACATGCATATGTATGTTTCCCAATATATATATGTATTTAATGATAGTTTAAGTTGTAATTTTAAATGATGAACAAAAGCAAATACACATTAAATAATATGAAATTAAACGCTCCTTGCTTTCGATTCAGCTTTTCAGTTCCAACGACTCTTCTTGGCACGCTGCTTGGCATCCAGATGGCTATTGGCCGCTGTCGTTGTTGTTGTTGTTTTCGCCGGCAGCGGCGGTGGCGGTGGTGGTGCAGCAAAGACGCCCGTCTCCGGCACCGTTTGCTCCCAAGTGCGATCACTGGAAGCCCGAAACTGGGAATTGTATTGCGATCGGAAAGCCTGCCGCATGGCCGAATATCGATCTGTTGCAGGTCCGGCGCCGGAGAAGGTTTTCTGATCGCCGGCTGGTCCCCTGTTAACACTGCTGCTGCCGCCGCTATTGCCACCACTAGGTGCTCCATTGCCGGATCGCTCACGATAGCCGAGACCCATAAAATTGTTGACCGGCTTTCGGCCTTTGCCTTGCTTGAAGCGTGAGCTCCGGAACCAGGAGCTCTTCATTGCCAACTCCATCAGATCATCGGGCACCGCTTGATCGGCACCCTCCAGATTCCGTACCAAATGCCCAGCGAACTCCTTGTCCTTCTCCGTGACCAAGGTGTACGCGTTGCCCTTCTCGCCGGCGCGTCCCGTCCTGCCAATGCGGTGCGTGTGTGTGTCAATGTCCCGGGCAATGTCATAATTGACCACGTTTCGTATGTGAGGTATGTCGAGGCCGCGGGCAGCGACATCGGTGGCCACCAGAATGTCGCATTCCTTGCGCTTGAACTGTGTGATGACCTTGTTACGGTCCGCTTGGTCCATGTCGCCGTGCAGCAGAAGACAGTTGTGCTCCTTCGCGAGCAAATTGTTTGCCACCGTTTCGGCGTCCGCCTTCTTCGTCACAAAGACGAGGACGGCGCCTTCCGAAAGGAACTTCACCAGATGGCAGATCAACCAGTTCCATTTCTGCAGAGGATTGGGGAATACATAAACGTGCTGGGTAATATCCTGATTGGCCTCGTTAAGATCACCCTGGACGATGCGCACCGGATCGGTGAGTATATCGCGGGCGAGACGTTCTATACGCTTCTTGAACGTGGCCGAGAAGAGCAGCGTCTGGCGGTCGGGACGCACATGGTTGCATATGGAGCGCACCTGCGGCTCGAAGCCCATGTGAAACATGCGATCCGCCTCGTCCAGCACCAGGAACGTGACGCGCCTCAAGTTGGTGGCCTTCATTTTGACCATATCGATCATCCGGCCGGGCGTGGCCACCACAATCTCGCAGCCCTGCTCGAGCGCCTTGCTCTGCTCCCACTTGGAACCGCCGCCATAGCAGCAGACCACATTTATGTTGTACACCTTACCAAACTTCTTGGCCTCGTTGTAGATCTGCAGCGAGAGCTCGCGCGTGGGCGCCAGTATTAATCCGATGGGTCCGTCGCCGGCACGCAGCTCCCGTTGATCCATGAGATGGGTTAGCAGCGGCCAGATGAACGCGGCCGTCTTGCCGGAGCCCGTTTTCGCGATGCCGATGATGTCACGGCCGGAGAGGGCGGCGGGCACGGCTTGCGCCTGTATGGCCGTCGGCTGTGTGTACTCCGCTTTGCGCACGGCCTTGAGCAGTTGATCGTCGAAGCCGAAGTGGCCAAAGGAGGTCACCGGCTTGGGAGGCTGAGCGCCGCTGACCTTAACACCCAACGTGCGGCGCAGCTCACGCACCTGCTCCTCGTCCAGCTTGGCAATGTCCTCGTGCGGCGTGTAGAAGTTGCGCTCGAAGGGCTCGTAGTCGATCTCGGAGTGGTAAATGGGCGGTAGCGGATCGATATCCTTCTTTTTGGGCGGCGCTATGGGATTGCCATCCTCGTCGTAGTCGATTTCCTGGTCAGAGCCCTCGTCACGCAGGCCAGCGTTGGGATTTTCCTCCATGTAACGGTAGTAGCTCTCCTCATCGTCTTCGTCATCGATGTCGTGGCGCACGCCCTTCTTGTCCAGCGGCGCGCTGCTCGCCTTCTGTTGCGGATCTGTTGCACGGACTTTTTCTTTTTCCACCTGCTGATTGATGCCGGCCATGAACTGCTCCAGGGGATCCTCGTCCGAGTCATCAGCGTTATCCTTGCTTGCCGGTGCCGCCGCACCGGGCGATCCTGGAGCTGGTATATACGCCTGTTCCAGCGGCGCTTGCTGCGGCTCGTCATCGTCGTCGAAGTAATCATCGTCTATGTGTTGCTTGCGTTTCCCCACGAAGTTTGTTGAGTTTGTATACTGGCTAATTGATTCGAGCGTTGAGTAGCCGTGCTTCGACACGCTTCCGCTTGCTGCGCCGCCAGATGCCCCGCTTCTAGTTTGGTTAAAGCTGAACCGGAACCCTCCGCCTCCACGATTATTGCTTAGGGCCGGCGGCGGCGGCACTGCACTCATATTATTGCCGCTGCTCTGTGGTTTCTTATACGGAAAGCCTCCGCCTCCGATGCCACGGTAGTTGCTCATATTTGCAGTGGCTCTACGTACCACTTGGTGTTTTCAAAGTGAAGCACAAATCAATACAACAAACGAGAGAATAGAATTGGTAAGCTGCGCATTGTTGCCAACCTAATCACAGTTGGCGTTGCCCAGCACTAAGTAGGGCAGTGCTTAGAAGTGTTGCAACTATACGAATAATCTGCGATTGTACATTAAATTTTCAATTTAGCAACTTAAAATACTTGGCTACGTTTTAATATTTTAAACGCATTTTTTGATTGCCTTGAAAACAACAATTCGTACAAGTTTAATTTTCTACAAATGACTCAATCTGGCTGGCATATGTTCATTGTTATCGATTGTACTATCTGCAGCTATCGATATCGGGTTTGTTGATATTTTGCTCAGTGGCAGCAACAGATGATAAGGAAAAATGGTTGAACAAGCGGCAAAGGATTATGCTAAGATTATTCAAAGTGTCGATTTGGAAAAAGAGGTATAGCAATATATGAATATATATATAAATATATATCTACTGGTTGCTTACGAGGCTGTCCTTACTTAATAGATAAATCCGCTCTGCAATAATATAGACGATATGCTTGCTCGACTGGACGAATTCGAAACGGTGCTGGCTTCGGTAAAATGCAAATTCAACTGGCAATCGCTTTTATAAATCAGAATATATATTTTAGGTGCGTGCTGAGACGAACGGCATCATGGCCAACCACGTATGTAACATACTCAGCTTTGGCGAAAACTTTAATGAGCTGCGGCAGCGAATAAATAATTTGGATCAGTTTGTGGCCATAGTCAACGCGAACCTGAACGAGGTGGAACGATCTGTCGATGTAGCCGAGCAGGAGCTCAATGTAACTGATTACAGCATAAAGGGTCTACTACTGAAGCCTCTAAAGGCACGGCTCTCTACGGCGGATACTTCAGGCACGCCGCCCAAGACTAATCTTGTTGATGGCGAGTTTCAGGCCGTGCCCATCTTCAAGTCTGACGACTATTTCGGCACCAAGGCACCGGATGACGCGAATAAAGGTGAAAACGCGTAAGCTTTCATGTTTAGTTAATAATTAGCAAATTGGCTTTGAGAGTCTGTAAATATTATTGTATATTTGTATTTATATCTTTTACGACTCGCACCGTGTTTATCTTTTCGTAACTTGACGAACGGACCGACTTATGTAACATCACGCCTAAGATCGAGCATTAGGCCTTATCCTCCTTACTCTCCTTGCTATCCTTGTCCTCCTTACTTTCCTCGGAGCTGGCGGGCGCGGCCGTGGACTTGGGCTTATTGAAGAGTTCTGCCACGGGCACCGGGTGATGACGCAGCGGACTGTGGGGCGTGGAGCTTACAACTACCGGGACATGATCGTTCAGATCCTCCACTTGGGGCTTCTCCTTATCCTCTTTTGGTGCAAGCGTAGTAGTCTTAATAGCAGTCGGGACAGGGATATCACGCTTGCGGCGTTCGCTCCTCAGTGTCTGGTGCGGCTGTACATGATCTGACAAATGCCTAATTTGATGCAAGTTTTCGGTATTGGGCCTTCGCTCCTCCTTAATCAGCACGAGTTTCTCAGGAGGCTTTGGATCGCTGATAACATCAGGATTAATCGGACTGGGGCGACTGATTTCAAGTGTCTTAATATTTTCCGTTGGTGGTGCCGCAAAAGTAAGGGCGCTCAAGGCCAACAAAATCAACTGTAAACAAAATGAATAATTGAAAAAAATATACAGGCGAAAATCGAACGTGCGTCTCACGATTTTTCCCATTGTTGTTAATCGAACTAGAGTTCAGAGTCAACTGCAGGAGATGCTGCACAGCCACCGCATTATATTGGAAAGTCCAAGCCGGGGCAGCGGATCTATCTCCAGACGGGAGAAGTAGAGCCATGTTTGATATTGTTGTTAACCAGTTCGTAAATTGATGATAATTGGCACACTAGCTGAACGCCGAGTTTCTATATCAATAATGTTGTATTTGTTTTCCCTGTTGATGCTTAAAATGATACAACTAGACAATTATAAGCTGTAAAAATCACAGCAGCATCTCTTGGCGATAGGCACATATACATAAGCTTATATCTACATATGTACACTCGAATGCGAATCAAAAGTGGCTCAAGGCGGAGATGTGTGATGTTGGCATTGCTCTAAGGTGGAGTCTTGGGAAGCCGGTATTAGTCACCTATATTTAGCACCTTCTTGCGAAAAGTCTTTCTGGGCTTGTCTATATGTATAGAAATGGGTGCAAATACTAGCAAGGCTAATCAAAATGCACATAAATATAATTGTGAAACATTTTTAATTACAACTGCTTACGTAAGATGGCAGTTAGTAAAAAACATGGTATCAAATGGCAACTGTACTCCTCAATTAGACACATATTAATTATAATTACAGTACTCACGCCTAACGGTCCAAATGCTATTAGCAATTCAAATTGAAAAACGTTCTTAATCTGACAGTGTATACACTGACTGCGGGACAAAAGAAAAATTCAACGTAAAAATTAGTGTATTTTGACATAACACATATGGATACACTGTTCACTGAAAATAGGCATCGTGAAAATCTGAAGTAAATCAAAAGTCAGTGAAGAGAGCTACAATGCCCACAGAAATAGAGAATGTAAATCCGAGCGTCTATCGCAAGATCAAGGAACGTGTGATAACAGCTAACGAGGATGATGAAAATATACCCGATCCATTTGATGAGCGCGAAATCTTTGGTAAGGGAATACTCTTCCATATACTTACAAGCTATCAATTGTCATTAACTATTTACCCGGAACAGATCTCATACGAAATATCAACCATCCGAAGCACCCGCTGACTCTGGAGGAGTTGCATGTAGTACAAGAAGAACTCATTACGGTTAGCGACAAACAGAATATGGTTCACATTAATTTTACGCCGACGATCCCCCACCGCTCCATGGCTACGCTAATTGGCCTGTCAATACGGGTCAAGCTGCTGCGATCTCTACCTCCTCGCTTCAAGGTAACAATCGAAATGACGCCAGGAACGGATGCCTCCGAGGATGCCGTGAACAAACATCTGGCGGATAAAGAACGTGTCGCCGCTGCCCTGGAGAACAAACATATCGCCGCGGTTATAAATCAATGCATCTCGCCGAAGGAATAACTATATACTATATACACAACATCTGTGTAGCAATTTGTTAATAGAAACAAAAATATAATGTTTTAGCATATTCAAAATGCACATATATATAATTGTGAAACATTTTTCATTACAACTGCTTACGTAAGATGGCAGTTAGTAAAAAACATGGTATCAAATGGTAATTGTACTCCTCAATATGACACAAATGAATTATAATGACAGTACTCAAGCCTAACGGTCCAAATGCTATTAGCAATTCAAATTGAAAAACGTTCTTAATCTGACAGTGTGTACATAAACTGCGAGACAAAAGAAAAATTCAACGTAAAAACTAGTATATTTCGACATAGCACATATGCATACACTGTTCACTGAAAATAAGCATCGTGAGAATCCGAAGTAAATCAAAAGTCAGTGAAGGCAGCTACAATGCCCACAGAAATAGAGAATGTAAATCCGAGCGTCTATCGCAAGATCAAGGAACGTGTGATAACAGCTAACGAGGAGGATGAAAATATACCCGACCCATTTGATGAACGCGAAATCTTTGGTAAGGGAATACGCTTCCATATACTTACAAGCTATCAATTGTCATTAACTATTTACCCGGAACAGATCTCATACGAAATATCAACGATCCGGAGCACCCGCTGACTCTGGAGGAGTTGCATGTAGTACAAGAAGAACTCATTACAGTTAACGACAAACAGAATATGGTTCACATTAATTTTACGCCGACGATCCCCCACTGCTCCATGGCTACGCTAATTGGCCTGTCAATACGGGTCAAGCTGCTGCGATCTCTACCTCCTCGCTTCAAGGTAACAGTCGAAATAACGCCAGGAACGCATGCCTCTGAGTATGCCGTGAACAAACAGCTGGCGGATAAAGAACGTGTCGCCGCCGCCCTGGAGAACAAACATCTCGCCGCGGTCATAAATCAATGCATCTCGCCGAAGGAATAACTATGTACTATATATATATACAACATCTGTATAGCAATTTGTTAATAGAAAAAAATATATTGTTTTAGCATATTCATATGCTTTAACTGTGGTGATTCTAACGGAACTAAGGACTACAGGCTCTAATAATTACAACGATGAATGCTCTCTGGACCCTGGCAAACGAATAACTATTCTTTCGAAATAGGTGGCTTCATGTTTTCCCTGTTTTCTGCCTGGTCTTGAACTGGGTCAACTGCCCTCTTTTTGGTGGGATCGTACTTGTAGGTCTTCACCAAGGGACCCTTACCGGCTTTAGCAAATCGAATTTCATCCAATTGCTGCCGCTCCTCGATCTCTTTGGTGATCTTCATGTTGTCCCAAGCTGCAAGGTAAATCGGCACGAATTAGCTATAGTTTATATTTCGCCATCCTATGAGAACTTACACTCCTTCATTCCGCCCACAAAACCTTTCTTCTTGGCTGGCAGGGCACTGGGCGGATGGACGATCATTTTCTCAATCTTGAAGTAATCTCGCACAGCAGGAATACGCAATAATGCTACTTGGCCAAGAGATATAAAGTTGCTGCATGCCCAGTAGGTCAGAATGGCAGCGGGGAAGTTCATGGTAAATGGAAAGATGACAAGTGGTAGAGCGCGGAGCACGTATTTCATTGTATTCAGATTTGCCGCTGACAAACGAGCGCTATCCGTGCCCAGCTCAATGGTTAGGTACAATGTGGCGCTTGTTATCACGGGCAATAAGTAGAGAGGATCAGCTAGAGTCAGATCGGTAAACCAGAAAAGTCCACCGTCACGCATCGACTCCACTGGGGCATTGGCCATCTGACGTAGCCCCATGAAAAAGGATATGAATAGCGGCGCTTGGGCCAAAGGCACAACCATATTCTTCAGGGGATTAACGCCTTTCTCACGCATGAACAACATCATTTCCTGGGCATAGCGCGCAGATTCGATGGCATTGCCCGACTGACGAGCCTCTGTCATTTTGAGCTGCAGAACTTGCATCTGTGGCATATTGTTGCTCATTTTAGCGGAATTACGCTGCGCTAGTATCACCAAAGGGAATATAATTGTGCGTACTGTCAGTGTGCCTATGGCAATGGCACCCCACCAGGGGATATCCCATGTGCAGTGCAAGAATTCCATACAATTTTGTACCATTCCTACGGGCGACCAACCGCCTAAGCCAATCGAGGCGAAGGTCGGTTCGCCATTGGCAGCCAGGGTAACGGCTTCCAAAACGTTGTCAGAGTTTGCAATTAGATTGAGCGGCGGCGACGGCACATCTGGAATAGCAGGTAGGTCAACCAGCTCCTTGGCCTGCACCGTTTCAGACAGGTCGTCTGTCTTCGAGCTGGCAAAGCGTATTCCAACGGGAGCCGTAGCATAAAGTGGTAGCAGAGGCGAGGGTATCACTCTTTTTTGTAGGTGGGAGTTCCAACTACTGTTCAAATGCATATCACGACAGCTACCGCCAGTGGAGTATATCTGAAATAATTGTCCTATTCAATATAATTGTTCCCATTTCATTCATAACAAACCGCGCTTTGCAGGTTATGTCATAGAACGCTAGCCCTTGACCGATCGCCGGCCGTGTCAGCTGTGTGGGCTTACCTGTGTGGCACTTTTATTGGCTGTGCTGTTGAGCGACATCGCCGCATAGGTTGCTCTCCAAATTTGCATGCGTTTGGCTAACATCTTGTATTTCTATTTCAACTTCTTAAGTTCCAAATTTGACACATTCGCGTTTGCCGAGCAGAAAGAGATACCAGCTATGAGCATTCGCAGATGGTTAAATAAAAACATATGCTGTTACCAGGGCTGTATTAAAAAGTAATAATTTTTGTTTAATGTATATGTTTGGTCTCTACATTAAATTTTTTAACAATGGAATTATTCGGTTTTGAAATTTGGAAGTATACTTATTTCACCAATTCTGTTTCTAAGGCATATAAATATTGTGCCTTTTTACAAAATATGTCAATCCCAAATACTTGATGCTAAAAAATACCAAAATACTACAAGCGGAAACGGTTACTTCTGTTCATATATGTGAAATTCAAATATATTTTGTTCAAATACAGCAAATGTAAATAATATGTTGTGAATAATTTTACCATATAGCTATAAAGAATTATAATTTCAAAATATATATAATTCCATATACATAAAGTGTGAATTTTGTATATTTATTATTGTAAGTTAAAAAGAAGCGAGTGTAAACATGGGGTTTCTCTATATATTTATAAACATTAATCATACGCAACGGCTTGTCGAGCGCACACCATGAGAGCACTAGTGGAGTGGCGGTAAAACTTTCGTACTCTCGCGATCGCCAGCAGCTATCGATTAGCGGGCTCTGTTAACTTCAGTCGCATTCAGTTGTTCGAGGCGAGCAGTCGTGGTGCGCACGCGTAGCACTTTGCACAGACTCAAATCGGGGAAGCGAAGACAGCACGAAGAAGAAGAAGACACTTTGAGCGGCCGACGGAAAAATTTTGAAATTCTGTTATTTTTCAGTTAGTCGCGAGCGCTGCAGCGATTCGGTTACGGTAACTGCGCTGTGGTGGAGTCAAAATTAACAAACTTACAATTTAGCATTGCAATTAGTTGCAATTCTTGTAGTTTTGTTTTTGTTTTTGCTTTTTTTTTTGTTCTTGTTTTATTGTTTTCATAAATTTGGCTACCGCCGCAATCGCTGGCACAGCCAATAAAGTTCTTTGCGCG
>JABVZY010000001.1:6153495-6165774 GCA_020883555.1 Drosophila nannoptera | reverse complement strand
CGGCCACGCCCACAACGGCAGCCAATACGCCCATCAGCAATGGCCCGGCAATGCAGCAGCCAGCGGCCCCGGCGAACGAGGATGCGAAACCGAGGTGAGCAGAGAGAGTCCAAGTGAATACCCGAATCGAAATGCTAAGAGGAGAATCCGAATCCCGTAGAATATCCCGTGAATGGCGCAAGCAAATCGAAACCTGGCTGCAGTCCAACGAAAACGACGAGAAGCTCAACGAGGAGTACAAGCGGAAGCGTCGCCTGGTGAATGCGAATCGGCGATCGCTCGAGAACGAATCAGGTAAGGGCCAGCCGGAGCAGCTGCCGGAGATGGAGTCGATGGCGTCCGATCCTAATCGAGCTTCGATCTCGCACAGAAAACGAACGAAAACTGGATCCATTGCCAGAGGAGAAGATAATGCCGACAACAACACCGACGACCCCGGCCCCAACGCCGACGACGATGGCCACTAACCCGACTAACAGGCACAGCCAGAGCCACCCGAGCAGCTGGCAGCTGGAGCAGGAGAGGGAGCGGGAGCGGGAGAAGGAGAAAGCGAAGCCGTCCGGCCGCTATCAGCGCGTGTACGCCGACTGGAAGCCCAGCCAGACGCTGGAGCACACCGACGTGGTGGGCAACATAGAGGCTATCGCGGATGCGACGACCACGACACAGACCGCCGGGCAGTCGGCGCAGCCGCATCTGACCACGGCCGAGGAGCTGCGTCAATATCGGCGCCAGCGCTCGCAGGAGCAGGCACAGAGCACCAGTCCGCTGCAGTCGATAGCCGAGGAGGATCGCCGCAAGTCGATAATACAGGCGCTGGGCGAGAGCGATGGCAGTGCGGATCGGCTGAAGATCTATGTGCGGCGGCCGTCCAACATGGAGCTGCAGCCGGAGGGGGCGTCCGGCAAGCGAGCGGAGCCGAAGCCGGCGGAGAAGTCGCCCTCGCAGGACGACACCTTTGCCAACCTGCTGGACCACCACAAGAGTCACAACGAGTCGCAGTATGCGTCCGCCTCCTCCAAGGAGATCGATGCGGACAACATCGAGACGCCGCCGGTGACGCGACGCGTCCTAGCCGCAGCCAACAGCACGCTGTCCGCGGACAAGCCAAAGTACGCGCCGGAGGAGAAGGCCGGCGACGCCGTCATCACGGCGGCCAGCGAGCAGGATGCGCCGGGCCACTTCGATCGATACTCGATAGCGAGGCGCACGCGGCGCTACAAGCGTCCGACGGACTACAGCAGCGGCAACGAGGAGCTGGCCAAGGCCACGCCGGAGCCCGTCAAGCAGTCGGCCAGCGCCAGCGAGGTGCGTCTGCTGGCGAAGGAGGAGCAGGCGGCACAGCCGGAGAAGGCGCGCACCATAACCAAGCTGGAGAAGGTGGGCCGGCACATCAGCTCGATCAACCAGGAGGATGTGCGCGAGGCCATACGCAATCTCAAGTCCCCGACAGGCACGCCCGAGCGTCCGTGGAGTCCGCCGCGTGAGCTCACGCCGTACAAGCTGAAGCTGAACGCCAGCGGACACCATGAGCTCAACGACGAGGGCTTCGAGGAGACGCAGAGTCTGGTCTCCGACACGCCCTCGCAGGGCAAGGGCGAGAGCACGAACTCGTCCTGCAACGAGGCCAACGACACGCCCGCCCAGCGTTCGCGTCCGCTGTCCAAGCAGAAGACCACCACCACCAGCATCAGTGCGATGGGCAGCCGCCTGGCGGACCGACTGCAGCAGGCGCGCCTCCGCGGCTCCAGCTCATCCAATCCGACCTCGGCCGCCCGAAAGTCACAAAGCCCAATGCAGGCAGCCAGTGCGCCAATCGCCGCTCCGCCCAAGCGCAGCTCCTCCGCCAGCCGGCCGCTGCGCATGCCCAATGGCAGCCAGATGCCGACTGCCACGGCCACGCCTGCGTCGACTCACATTCGCTCGGCCTCGTCGACGGCCGTCAGACGCTCGCCGCTCGACCCGCCACAATTTGCGCCCAACTATGCCGTGAGCGCGACCAAGCAGCGCGACGTGGAGCGCAGCAGCTCCCGCAACAGCCTACGTTCCTCGCGGTCCTCCATCAACAGCGGCGTCTCCACACAGACCGTGGTGAGGCGGCTGCCCTCCGTGCAGCGCACCGCCACAGTTTCGGTGGATTCGTCGCCCAGCAAGCGGCCGCTGGCCGCCCAGAACGCTCGGCCCACGACTGGGCGCGGCGTGCCAGCCAGCCGCAGCAGCAGCAGCGGCTCCAGCGTGGGTCCCAGTGTAATACTCGTGAGGAGCAAGCTGTCGGCGGGTCCGCGCAGCGCCCAGCCCCAGCCGCTGGGCAGCAGCACCAGCTTCAAGGAGAACCAAACGGCTGCCGCTGCCTCAGCGGCCGCCTCCCGTCTAACGGCGGCCCGCAGCGCCATGCTGGTCAAGAACGTGATGAACCAGCAGGCCAAGGCCAGCAACAGTGGGCCACAGCCGCAGACCCAGACCCAGTCGCAGCAGCGCAATCGCTCTGTCAGCAGCTTCATGCGGCCGACGGCCAGCAGCGCAACCAAGCGCCAGAAATAGGAAGAGTAAGTGAATGAGGAGGAGGAGGAGGAGTATCATTAGGAAACATCGTCCAAGTTAACGTCCCAAGTATACAGAGAACTCACAGAACAAACACAAGTTACAAATCGCATCTAATCTAAGCCGTCCAAGTGAATGACATCAAATCGCAAGCAATTGAGGAAGAGAAGAGATAATATAAAACATTTCGAATTTCTAGGCAGGATTTTGCACAAATTGTTAACGTAGCACAAGCCCGTTTCCCAGGCTCCCAGAGTTATTTATGAGCAGTTGTTAAACACCAAGTAGCATCTAGTTTAGAGTGGGTCCAACCACGGGTCCGTTGATACGATTCCCAGCACATTCCAAAGGTAAAACGCGACGTGACGCAACGCGCCACGAATATTCCACATAGAAAACCTCAGAAACAGGTGCGCCCAGGTGAGCTCGTCACAAATGTGTGTTTCAATGCGAAAGTATTCTCTTTGCACACTTTTCATCGTTTTCAAGGACCTCTTATACACTAATTGTTAAGCGACACACAACAACAACCTGTTGAAAGTCTTCTTCAAAATATACATATATATATATATTTGAGCACAAAAAAAAAAAAAAAAAAAAAAAAAATATTAAAGATATGAAAAAAAATTAAGACATATTCTAGTTGAGAGAAAAACTCAGCTCTAACTTAGCATAAAACGTTTAAAATTGTCTATTCCGTATTAACATTAACATCTAGTTTTAGTCTCGATTCGATTTTACATGTGTAGGATTTTTTTTTTTTTTTTCGTTTTTATAGAAGCGCGTTCGCTGCGATTACAAACAATAAAAGACAACCAAAATCATAAATGATACTGATAAAAAAATGGCAATTACTGTTCGTAATGAGAGAAGAAAAGCTTTAAAATGCATAATAAATAAAACTAAAATATTATAAAAAAATAATTTAAAAAAAAATAATTACTATCTTATATTGCAAAGGAGCTTATTAAAAGCTGTAATTCTGCTTATCAAACCATTCCTTGTGATTTTCCAAGTAGCTGAAACGAGAAACGGAATGGAATCAGCAAGCCGAGGGAAAATTCAATCAAATTATCTTACTTAATCAGGGAATTAAGATGGGGCAATAAAATCTCCATCTTGTCGGTTGGCATGGGCGATGCATTCAGCCAAGAGGGCAACAAAACTGACAAAAAGTTAAGCAATTGTTTTATTTACGATCCCAATTAATTAAAAATCGATCTGGTTGGATATAACGTACCCAACATTCGAGCTAAATGTGGAGCACCGAAGATGATTGACTTCTCAATTTCGCCGTACTCTAAAAGTCTGTCTGTCTTGGCCAACAGACTCCAATTGAAGGTTTCGCAGAGGAAGCCGCGCATCTCCATGGGCAGCTTGTAGGCAGCCGTATACGGAGAGGTGCGCTGATCGTAGGCATGGGCTATATTATTCTTTCCACTGCATTTCACTATATACAGCAGGCACTTCTGCAGTTGCTTCTCGTACTCGATACCACCAAGAATGTTGCCGTCACCTTCATTTGCTCCGTTCAAGCCGCCGTCCAATGACATGAGCTCGGTTTCAGCACTGGGATTTGTGAATTCCTTGTTTTCTTGATCAGCGAACATGTTGCAATATGATGTCATCTCGTCGTTGAAACAACTAAGGACATACTTCCGTTCCTCTTTGTAGAGGAGATGATCCTCCAGATGAAACTCAAAGTAGATGCGCAGCCCATCCACGACTTCTTTAAGCATGCAAACACTGTAAATCGATCGTTAAAATAATATTGATTTAGTTATAATTTAATGACGCATGCCTGTCAAACAACTCACGTTCGGAATCAGCAAAGATTATGGTTGGGTTGTTTAGCCATGCAAAGTCTTAATACTTACTTGGACATCACACGATCGTACTCACGCTCCATGCGCGCATTACGGCTTTGCGTATTGCGCGCCCGTGAACTATCCTGCTTAATACCAATGGCCAGTTCGACAGCTCGCTGCTTTACGAAGTTCTCTAATATCGTAATGATGGGCATATGGGCCGGTAGCTTATGATTCTTGCCTAGCTTACAGATCATGTTATAATCATATTCCATATATTCGCGCAGACGCTCGCTGATGCGCAGCATCACACGATCCTCTTGACGAACACGCTTATCTGTATTAGTTTTGTGCGTATCTTTAGATGAACCTTGCAGACTAAACTGAGACTGTGCAGTTCTTCGCTCACCTTCAGACCCAGTTGATTTACGTGTATTCTTCATGCTTGCATCGGCAGCGGTACTCGCCTTGCCGGTCTGCGTTTTGCGCGCGCCTCTGGCATCCCGCGAGCGCGCATTTTTATGCTGTGCAGGCAGCTCTTGCTGTTGGCTCGCTGGCTGATTTGTCAGCCATACGTCTAGATGATCGGCTGAATGATCCTCGACGTTGTTACCTCTGGTCAACCGCTTTTTCTTACTTGGCGGCAACGTAGGAGTCTTGGTGTCTTTGTATGAATAGCCACCGATCCTGCAAATTTTGAACAATATTCAAATACACACACGCATACAAAAGTATATTATGTTTTCTCACTTTTGTAGCTGCGCGGCCTCTGCTAGCTCGCGCTGCAGCTTGCGGTTCTCTTCGTTGTTTTTCAAAAGATCACTGGCGCGCACATTTTGATCCCACGTCGGTTTCCAACCTTGAAAGTGGATTTTGTAATCGAAGTAGCGTACATCCGAAGAGTCCTTTTTTTCATACACAGCTAAAACCTGGACGAAAAAGAGTTTTTTACGTTGTGAAAAATCGAATCAACCACCTTGGTGTTTGGCATTTGTGTTTTTGACATTTCTGAATGCTGTTGTATGCGTGAGCACCCGTGTACGTGCGTGGGTTACCTTGCAGTCGTACAAAACCCTAGCCTTCGATTTGTCGGGCTCGTAACATAGGGCTAATTCACCCCTGTTGAAAAGCTGAACCTCGTCCTCACGCTTCGTCATCACTTTTGCATAAATGTCATAAACAATTGACTATTGGGCAATTAATTTTTATTTATAATTTTATTTATCTGAATGCAAGACGCGTCGCTCGAGTTGTTGCCCCTTTATGCAGGGCTGCAAAAACCTCAGAGATCTAAACAACTCCACAAGTTCTTGTTGCTCATATCACATGACAGGGTTTTTAAAGTCGAATAAACGAATATATGCTCAGTTGCGGAACATATAATTTGATGTATGTTAAATGCATATTTTTTATCAACATAATACGGTAATTTCATACATGCCGGTATTATAAATACGAAATGAAGAAGATGAAATGCTCATTTCGCTGTGAATGGCATATATCGATAACAAAATGCAGTCGATAAATATAATTGGTGAATTTCAAAAACATACCGTTGCTATGCAGGAAAAACCAAAACATACAGAATATAATCTTTACGTTTCCCACTGCCGTGTATGTATTGCGCATACATTTATACATTATAAGAAATAGGAAGGAATTCAACGAATGGCTGCTTCGTCCAACTGGCTACACGTGGATATCGAGGATGATATTCCTCAACTCTTTTCCACATTGTCCAGTTGTATGACACTTAGTGACGTCCAGTGCGATGGTTACGTACGTTTACTAATTGCTGACATTTCACTGGAGGATGAAAAGGAGCCTAGTGCCAAACTTAAAGTATTCCGTGGACTCCAGTTAAAGCATGAGCAACAGCTGCCAGGCATTCCAACGGCTATAGAAAGTCTATACACTGACGAAACGGAACCTAAAACGCCGGGTGGGCATTGTGTGATTTCATATATAACCAAGCCAATAGCTTTACACAATCCGATTGCATTCCCATGCCACAGTAATTGCAGTGGCTATAGCTGACTCAGTGCTTTTCTATCGGCACTTGAAGCCCTTTTTTAAGTATACCATTCCCGCCTCGGATGCCGAAGAACTAGAATCAGAACTATGGCGCAAATTGCCTGTGATGAAACCGGATATGCATGATGGCTTGCTGCAGCTGCTGAAGGACGTGGATCACGCCAAACTCTCACGTAAAACCCAACGGCTGTTGCAGCTTTCCGCTGAAGAGCGCCCCGTAAGCAGAACACACTGATTTGATTCCTATTTTCTCTATTTTTCAAAATTTGTCAGTCCTATATCAGCACCCATAAGGATTCGCCTGTGGGCCGTACAGGCAATATTGTGGCCATGTGTTGCTTGAAACGAGTTTCCAGCAGCATGAATCCCCCCTCCCATTTGGTTTTAGCCACAGACGTGGGTGACATATTCATTCTGGAGCCGCAAGGATTTAATTTAATATACCAAGCAAAGATATGTAGCTTTGAGACTGGCATACCCAGCCTGATCTCCGTGCACGGCACATACGAAACGGACTTCTGTATTGTTGTGGGCACTCGTAACGGCGGCGTTTATCTCTTGCGCAAATCGAGCACCGAAGGCCAGGAGATTTTCAAGTTGTCCACGCCATTGACTGGTCTGCTGTTACTGCCCATCGATCAGACGATCATCATAACCACCATGGAGAATCGCTATCTTTGCTGTTCGAAACGTGGCAAACAACTCTACCAACTCCCCTTGGATGCGGCCCCCGTCTGTATTATACCCCTGATGCTTACACATCTGGGCATCACCCTGGTAGCCGTGGCACTCCAGGGGGGCAGAGTCTGCTTTTACTTGAACCGGTATCTAGTCGATGAGTTCATGGTGCCGCAAACAGTGGCTGGCATGCTATATGGACGCATGGGCATGGAGGATCATGTGCTAACTCTGATCACTGAGACGGGCGAATTGATTCTAAAGATATTGCGACGCTTTTCACGTTTTGAGCCCGAAGCGCTTGGGAGTCAGACAGCTAGCAAGAACTTGACACTGTCCCAAAAGAACGCAGATGCATCCATACTGGACAAACCCAAAAAGAGTTCCATATTCGTGGAGCAGGCGGCGCGAGAAAAACAACAGGCCAAGAGTAATTAGTGCACGAGAGCAGAGCTGTTTGAATTAAATTAACCTAATGTCGTTTCCTTGTAGCCAGCTATGGCAGCTTTCAGATGGAGCTATGGAGATTGCGCCACACAGCGGCACGTGCCACGATAGATGCCATCAACTCATCTGAAAGCACCATTTCAGGTGACCTGACTCATGCGCCCGTCAAGCTGTCAGCCGAGGTGTGCGGCAGCGGACCGTCCTTTCGGCTTTATCTTACCGTACAGAATCTGTCCACGTTCAAGATGGCCTCGAATCTGTCCGTGCTACTGCACGCGGATCGCAGGCATTACACGATAATTCAGTCTGTGGCCAGATTGCCCAGTGTGCTGCCCGGCATTCCGTTGCGCGTGGACTTTGAGATAGTCGCCGTACTCGATGCAGTGGACAAACTGCCGCCGGCTACACTAACTCCGGACAATTCGCAGATACGCGTTATGCTGCTGAAGACGGGCCAGTCGAAGCCACTAATTGCTGCTGTCGTGGCCATGCCCCAATCGGAGGCGGCATTCTAAAAGCTGTTCAATATAATTGTCTGTTCGTTTGGGTGAGACGAAATTTTGATTGCCATCTGACGCAATGCTTCATCTGCTTATTTATTTTCAGGCATATTTGGGAGCATATTTCTCGTATACCTTGATGTACGCCTCTTTGGCTGCTTCCTGGGACATGCCCTTGTGTGCACTCCAAGCTTCATACATGGCCTTTTTCTTCACTTCAAAAAATCCCGGCTTATCGATGTTGACATCCCCAACTGTGGCCTGCTTGAAGAGTCCGTAGAACTCCAAATACACCGAGTCGCTGGGCGTCTTGGAGAATTTCTTGGCGAGTTCGGCGGCTTCCTCAAAACTGACCATATTGTGGGGGCTCTTACCTTAGACTGAGTGGTAATTCAGTACATGCGGCGAACTACTTTATATCGTAATCCCCATATGGATAAGTGAGGAAATCCAATTAATCTAAATTCTGGAACTTCTCTCTCTGCACGCTAAGCGTATTCAAAGTGGAGGTTCGATTTTATTAATTAAAATGGTGGAGCGGTAGAATATTAGAGATAGGGACGGTTACCGTTTGTCCGATCCAAGATAATTCTCAGCGTGAATCATTCAAACTCAAATCAAAAATTTGACTTTTCGGTGAAATGCGAGCCACCAGCACACACCCACATATAAACGAGGAAAAAGTCATTCATTTTATCGTCTACAGTTGCTGACAGGATCGACTTGTTTGTTTTTGCTTTTTTTTTTGCATATCATATCATATATTCATGCTAATCTTATCGCTTAAGTGCATAAGGTAGCTCATCATATCTGTACATTGGTATATACTTAGCTATGTGATTGTGATTATATTATTTTTGGCAAACTGCAAGTGCAAACTCATACGAGTTTTCGTTTTTTTTTTCGAACTAATCAACTATACCAATCAGATAGAATGATGTATGTGCCTGAGTGTGTCGTGATCTACACGGGGTGGGCCGGGGCCCAGCAGGTGGAAGAGGAATGGGAACTACAAGCTGTGAGTCTCCTGATAGATAAGATTAACCAAAAACAACGGGATTCGCTTATATATAACTATGCGGTGGAATGAACAACCACAATTTGTTTTCGTCAGTCCAACAGAACAAGCCAACCAGCCAATTATCAACATGGTGACCGTGAGTATAGCATAATAATTGACTTTAGCCAGAGTCCAAGGATATTACAATGGCCTAATCGATTTTCGTGGACTGCAGTTTGAGGAAATCGTCGAGAAGGCCAAGAACTTCAGCAAGAACATCAGCAAGGAGGACTTCTTGGAGTTCTACGGCTACTATAAGCAGGCCACCGCCGGCGACTGCAACATCGAGGAGCCCGAGGATGAGGAGGAGAAGGCCCGCTACAATGCCTGGAAGAGTAAGGCCGGCCTGACCCTCGAGGACGCCAAGCAGCACTACATCGAGGTGTACAAGAAGTATGCCGCCAAATACCAGGAATAAGTGCATTTAAAGAACTTTGCAGTAGCCCACGTAATAATACATTTAGTATTTATGCCACGAAATGCCTTGTTAAACAAATGTATTTATTGTATTTTTTTATGTCAAAACCCGCAAGCATTTAAGAAATTACAAAAAAAAAAAAAAACCATTCTCTTATCTCTGCAACTGAAGGACCTACTTCCGTCAAAGTCTTCGATTGAGGAGGCAGTAAATCATTGATAAGAAGCGCCTCAAAGTATGCCACACTTTTATTTGCATCTCTCACCTGCGAAATGATCGACAGACTGTCGAAGCTTCTGGGGAAGCTTTCCTCAGACAGGCCATAGCTAACACGATCTGTGTGTAAGGGTGTTTGAAGACAAACAAAACACTTAGTCCGGCCGAGAAGCACTCGAAGTGAAGATACAATCTTCAGAGTTGGATTCAAGAAGAAGCACAGCGAATTCGCGAATATGACTAATGTGCTGCTGAGTGTACAGTAGAACTCCACGGAGATAACATCGTGAATAATTCAGTGGATTGTGATTCGTATTTCTCGCCTGCCTACGTGGCCATTCGCAAGCGAAAACAATTAAATTGTGTATACGCCGAGTAATCGTCAGGTGCCGGGTGCCGGGTGCCGGGGCCTGATAAGTGCAGCCGGCCAGGTGCAGGGCTCGCTCCGCTCATAATCATATATTTAGCTGCAGCTGCGTCGTTGATAATGACTCTCGCACTTCGCACCCAATTAAATGGATTAACCATTAGATTTGATCCATAGCCCAAATCGAATCGAAATCCGTTTCCAGCCACCCGGCCGAGCATTCAAACTGCTCCGAAAGCTGCCGGCCAAACTTTAAAAAGCTTGCGAGCTGCCGGAGAGCTGAGAGCTTCGGCGTGTTTTCTTGTGCTCGCGATCGCGAGCAGCCCGAAAAGACTTAAATTGAAAGTCCAAACGAGACTCGGATTCAGACAGTGCCCAGTTCTCCGACCAGACGCCAGCCAAGCCAATGTGAGTGCCTTCGCGGCGGGACAAGTGTTTGCCGCGCTATCGATTCAAATGGAAAACTATGTTCGAACGGCAACGGCAGCAGCAGCTGCGAGACCTTGTAGAGATAACGGCGAAATGCTTTTGGCCAACTAGGCATGAGTATGATGAACACGTACCGGGCCCACGCCCAGCGCCATTTCGAGCGGGATTCGCAGAGTGGCCTAAAGCCGCTGCTGCTGCGATCTACTGGGCCACGCAGGCCGATCGATACATTTGTGTACATGCGTGCCATAATTTTGCATTAGAAAATTTCGAACTCGATTGGTGAAAGTTGCGGCCGCTTCGGCCGCGCATGTTCTCACATCCGAATCTCAAGTCTCGGATCTCAAATCATGCGATGCGTGCCAAAGTTCAGCCGGCCCCACAATTTGGCGGCAGAGCAGCTCAGCCCATTGCGTCCATTTGTCATGGCCCCCAATTAATGGAGATCGGCCAACTGGTTTTTCTTTACCGTTTCATTTTCCTTTTCATTTTCTTTGACTTTTTTATTTTTTTTTTTATATCATCATCGGAGTATCGCGATTCGTAATTTATGTTGCGCCACCTAAATAACCGGCTTAATTTCTTGCTTTCAGATAAGAATCTAAATCGATATGTCCCTCACCGAGGTAAGTGGCAGGAAAATTTCGATCGGTTTACGATACGGCTCAAAGTGGATTATATTGCCCTTGTTGACGGCGTTTCGGCGATAACCCGGGCTGGCAGCCCGGCTGATAACAGCTGCTCGAGAGGTTCGAATCAGATTAAACTAAATGTATTTGAAATGAATTTGCAGCAATTCGATGTCGCCGCCGAGAAGGTGAAGACTCTGACCAAGCGTCCCACCGACGAGGAGTTCCTCCAGCTGTACGCCCTCTTCAAGCAGGCCACCGTCGGCGACAACGCGACCAGCAAGCCGGGCCTGCTCGACCTCAAGGGCAAGGCCAAGTGGGAGGCCTGGAACAAGCAGAAGGGCAAGTCCACCGAGGCTGCCCAGAAGGAGTACATCGCCTTCGTCGAGACCCTGGTGGCCAAGTACGCCTAATCACATTTTTTGGTTTTTTTTTCTATTTTTTTGTTTTTTTTTTCGCAACAACCTGAGAGAGACTAAAGCTATTTATAGAGTAGACAATACGGAACGAGATCTTCTTAATGCCTAATAAAGATTGATAATTACAATTTCGTATGCCGAACGCCCCACAGGGCCGTCCCCTCTTACCCCTGTTACCTACCTGCCGCCACCTGTCGTCACCCCGGCCATTTGCAAGGCAAATAGACGTATTCGAATTCGAATTCGAATTCGAATGCGACTGCGAGTCGGTCTTTGAACGCACGATCAGCCCATTAGCGCTCCACTGTCAACAGCCGGACGGCCGCGGCTGTGTTAGCTTTGGCAACGACCTTGAGGCCTGGAGGCGTGGCCCGCTCGCCGATTGCCGCCGGATCAATGTGCAAAAGTGCAAGCCCCCCTCCAGCGGCTGCTTGGCACGTGTGGAGTTGCAGTCGACGCACACACACGCACACACACGGCGGGGTAGATTGGCGGTCTAGCTGGTTTGGGCACTTCCGGGACTCCGGAAATTGCGGAAATACAGGCGGGACGCTGGACGGTCTGTTCCTGCCATCCGCCGTAGGCAGGCTTCACTGTGCGCGTAATTACATTGTTTGCAGCTCGAGTTTTCGCACTTCGATTTACAGCTACTCGCGGCCGGGCTATTCTTAGCCTTTGCAACTCTGCGAAATGCCGTTAAATTCAAAAAGCAAGCGAAGAAGAGCGAGAGAAG
>JABVZY010000001.1:6005262-6021392 GCA_020883555.1 Drosophila nannoptera | reverse complement strand
GAAGGCAAGCTATGCCTCCTCATTGGGAGGAGATCTAAGGCTTTCAATGGAAGGGAAGAGTACAGGGAACAGATCTACGGATCTGATGCATACATATATATATATATATACATCTGCATATATAATAAGATCATCAGGTGATTTCTGCTACGGCTCACGTTCCCACCATAAAAGTCTGGCTCTAATGAGACGGAGGTGTCATTAGCTGGCGTAGGCCATTATAAAATTCAATTATGTCAGAGATTCCGATATTATCTTGATGCATTATCCTTGGCTAATGAGATGCAGTTGACCGGCGATCGTATCGCTGGGCGAGCGGGGCGAGGGGCTGGCAAAGTGAAATCAATTAAAATTTATCACTTTATTTTCATTAAGAGACAAAAGTCAGGCCAAGGAGTCCCCAAGGTGCGATTCGTTATCAATTCGAGGACAATGGCGGTCAGGATGTGGCTTAACTGTAATTTGTCCCGGCGTCAAAGTTTCCTCTGCTTGTTATCTGCCACTCCACGGCTGCGGGTGCCGGCGTGGGTGTGGGGGTGGGGGTGGGAGAGGACAATAAAACGCCGCCGCCATCGCCGTCGCCGCCGCGTTTGTCGCTTTAAATAATAAAAACATTTGATTTGCCAGTGGCGGCACGTGCCAGGAGCAAGGAGCAGGACGAGTCCTCTCTGAAGGCCTCCGCCGTGGCTGGCAGTGCGCAACCAAATCGCAGATAAAGCCAACGCGTAAATTAATGGCCGGCACGTGTCCTTGACGCGCAGCCACAAAGAGCCAGCCAGAGCCAGCCAGAGCCAGGCAGTCGGATACGACTGTATCAAGGATTGGCTTAAGCATCCCAGCCGAACATTGATACACGCATCGGGCCATCGACTGTCCACGCTGGGTGGTCGACAAATCCGGACGCGTGTGTGTGCGTCCTTGCCAATGGGCTGCCAATTGGGAGCAGCTTATGGACAACAAATTATCGTCTCCACATGAGACTTGTTTGCACTGCGGCTGATAATTGAGCCGTAAATATGGACACACGTCCGGTACATTGTCGCCGCTCGGAGTCGACTTTATGGCCAAGCACGCTCTTCGGCTTTACGAGTCGAAAATGTGTGAATAGTTTCGGGCTTTACTGCAGCTATCCGGATTTTTTACTGGCAGCATTTCGCCGGCAACAATGTCAATGATAACCCCATTCAGCTTTTATAGGGTATGCAAAGTGCATGAATGCGCCATTCCCGGGGTGCATAAAAAGCTAATAAGCTCCACAGAAAACCAAAAAAAAAAAAAAAATGAGAACAGAAATAATAATTCACAGTAGCTGAAACAAAGGCATTCGGCGTAACAAAGGCGGCTTTTGATTTTCCAACTGATGGCCCGGGTTCAAAGGGCTCGCCGAGACCTTTGACCATATGCGAGAAAAATGTATCGAAAAATCGGATGAGAGAGTATTACGAATATCGGCGTTGAATATGTCTCAAATGTATTTCGCTCATAGAATAATTAACATACATATAGTTGTGCTTACTTTAGGATATCATAGCTTAAGAACTTATCGCCGTAGAGCGCTCCGATGTTGCCTCATTAGGCTTAGCCACCCCTGTGAATACCTCGGCCAGCTGGCCCCGCCCTCCCGTTGAACCCATGCAAATTAAAAAAGCGAAAAAAAAAAAAAAAAGAAGTCACACCACAAAGTACGGACGCCTGACATATGGCCACTCGAAATCAGTGAAGGATATGCTAACAAGTTGTGGTTGAGGCGCACGATTGTCTCAAATAGCCGCAGGACATGCACTCGAGTGCATGCACAGGATGTGGGTGTGGATGGAGGATGTGGCAGATTCGGACCCAGTCCAGTTGCTTTGATCCTTGATTGAGATTTGAATTGGATCTGGAGTTGGAGCACTTGCAGCGCAGCTGCGACACTGATTGATGAGCCGTGGTCCGGCTGGGAGAGGGGCTGGGCAACAACAGATTTGAGCGTTCCGCATCAGCGATTGCTTTAATCGAAACCCTGTGGGTTGAGCCAACATCTATGCGTACATACATATATATATATATATATAAATGGTGTCAACTGTGGGCCACATAAAAAATAATGACCAGCAGAGATAAAAGATTTTTTATGTTATTGCTCCACTTCGGCAATTGTACGGCAGTCGCGTCGCAAACAATATTTAAATTTTAAAAGTTCTCAAAAATATCCGCAGTTAAATGAAGCAGAAGCAAGATTGTCGCCGCATCCAGAAAGGAAAGGACATTTTACAGTTTCAATTTGAGTGTGGATTTCAGTTTTGAGTTTTTGCCTTTATGCGAGCTTTTGGCTCTCGCCAGGCACTCGGGAAATGGCCAACAATTGTTGGACCTATGCAGCACACTGACACGCCCAGTTGCGAATACACGCCCACTCAATCGAATTGCCACACTGGACACATTTTACCGAAATTGATACATAGAGAAAAAGGGACACAGCAGCTCAACTCAATCGAACTATCAAAGTATTTTCGCCCATAAATCATAAATCAATACAGAACGCTAGCGGGCCGAGAGGATGGAGCTGGGGATTGGGGTGGAGGCCAGGCCGGGCGAATAGCAATCGGAAGCGTTTCCCTTGTGTCCTTGCTCTCACTGTGCTGGCCACGACGGCTAATGATGTCTTAAAAAACGATTTTCGGGCACAGACTCTCGGCCCGGGACCGGGCGAGAAAGGCGAGAAATGAACGTGGAAATGTCACAAAACGAGGGCAATTGATGTCCCCAGGTCAAACGCATTAACAAAATTGTCATTTCAGCTGGAGAAGCTGAAATATATACCACCTAATGTGGCAGTGTGTGTCCGTGTGAGTGTGTGTGTGTGGCTGGGAAATTGAATTTCCACGGCGCTAAGTGACGACGCGGGCAGAGCAACAATATTCTTCCAAATCGGCTTTAAGTCATGAAAAATAATAGACAACCCCCGACGAGTAGTAAAAAGCAGATTGCGAGACGCGTCAGCAGCCAAATAGATTGTGGAACACATGCTGTGCCGCATATGATGGCCGACGAGGAGAGCGCTCAGCGCTCAGCACTCAGCGCTTATCAACTGCCAAACACGCATGGATTGAGGAGGGGGAGTCATGCAACATGTGCGACACCAAAGTCCAAATATATAACAGGCGCATATACATAAATATATATATATATAGAGTGAGAGAGGGGGGAGAGTGGGAGTGAGGGGGGAGAAAAATATGATTTTGCAAACGAACCTAATGGGTCGGAGATCCGCTCACTCCATATCCATGTCCCCGGGTATCTCCGAGTCCTCAATGGTACGTGTGGCGGGTATGTAAACCTTGAACGCAAACTTGGACTTGACAAAGGAGCCGGTGTTGAGCACCGTGCAATCATGCTGAGTGCTGGCAAAGCTCTGGCATGAATCACCCATGACAATGAGATCGGGCAGCGGGTAGAGCCACAGAGCCGGATCGTAATCCCAGTGCACGGGCATAGCGATCGGATGGATCGGCACCAGATGACCCTGACAGATGAGCGTACGCGCAAAATGCTGCTCGATGTGTGTCGTGTCTGGCGGAAAGTGCAGCGTATTGCGGCAAAACTTGGCCATCAGGTCGAGGCGACAAACGACAATTTGTTGGGTGCAATATTGCAGGCGACATGGGTTCGTAGCCAGCTGAGTACGTGGCCAGGCCTTGAGCAGGCCAGCTGCCAGGCATTCGGGCAATGGTGCGCGGGGTAGAATATTTGGTGCTGTTGGATCCTCGGCTGACGGTACCAATATCAAATCGGTTTGCTTTTTAAGCTGCTCACAGCCGGCGGCCAGAGCGCCGAGCGCATCTAAATGCTGCCGCAACTCATGGTGATTTCGTGTACTGGCCGTAAAGGGGCCCATCAGCACAATTGCTTGCGGCGGGCAGGAATCATAGCCTACAAAGAGCTGACGCAGCTTGTCCATAACAACGGGCAGATCCAAACGCACGTCGGATAGAAAGACCAGCGTGGTTTCCGTATTTGTCCGTTCCAATTCCTGCAAGCGTGGCGAGTATTTTAGTAGCTTTGTGCTCTCGCCACCCCAACTGTTTCCTGTGCCAAAGAATGCGCGACTGCTGCTGGCCGCTTCAGCGGGTGGAAAGCCCAGGCCATCGACTGCAACGGAAGAAATCAATTTGAATATCTTGCATCTCTTTCTAATCAGTGCAACAGACCTTTTAGCACACGATTCGCGTAGCTGCCTTCGGCAAGCACAAAGCAGCCTTCACAGAAGAAGCCAGCATGATAACGCGCTCCACTCAAGTCGAGCTCTACACAACCCGTCGGATCCTCTACGAAGAATTTTCCTTCTTTGAGCTGTGTCAGCAGACCCAGAATGACAGCCTCTTTTACATGTGAGCTCGCTAGTAAATTTTCCGCATATTGCAATTTGAATTTTTTGGTTTGTGCCTCGGTAGCAACGCCGTCTTGGATGACCGCAGGCGCGAATAGATCGTGCCTTAATGTTTTCTGCAGCAACATCGCGTAGCGCTGCTGCATATACTCGGACTTCATGCGGGGCTCTGTGAGCAGACGCCGCGGCTGTGTGTCCAGTTCGAATTTCTTAATGCGTGCGTTGTAGCGATAGCGCGGCACGGTGAATGCATTAATTAGTGAAAATATGGTCTCGCCCTCATCCAGACCGACGCGGTTTAGCTCATTTATGGCCTTTTCGAGCGCTTCGCGTTCAACATGCGGCGTTGCTAATTTCTGTCCTTGCAGATTTTCTGTTATGATAGTCAACCATTTCTCACGCTCAGCGGGCTCGAAAGGCAGAAGCTGCTCAGCGAGGTAATTACTGTTTTCGGTACGTATTAGAAAGCCACTAAACTTAAATGCTGTAGCTATACGTTTTCGCAAAGGCGCCAATTCGTCCATGGCTTTTAAACGAAAATAATTAAAGACAAGCACAACCTGTTGATAATTCTACGTTTTTCGCGCCATTTGAACTAACGAGCGAATGAACCAACACTGGTTCCACAGCTGTTCGTATCTTTCATCACTACCACAATCGTGGTGGCTAACCGATTAATTTGCGCCAAAGAAACCCGAACAAAATTAAATGCTGTACCAATGTAAATTATATTATTCATGTTTTAATTATCACAATCGGTATTCTCAATCTCTTCTTTAATAGCCATCTCCTGTTCCTGAATGTGCAGCTTTAGTTGAGTAATTGCATAGTGGAGTGCAATAAGTTTCCGAGAGCTGGTCCTCAAATATTCAACGCGCTGGCGAGTGGCTAAGTAACTATCAAGTACATTTTTGTTACCAGTCTTATTTTCAGTTGTTGCACTTTGTTGCATGAGCTGCTGAAACTGTTCCAAGATCTTAATAAGTGCCATCTCACAATTATCACTAAAGTGCCGAAGCTTAGCAGAATCAACGCCCTCTTTCGTTGCCAGTGCATCATATTGCAACAGAATGTTGTTGGACTTTTCCATAATTTCGCGAATCTTATTTGTCTGTTTCTGCATAGTTTGTCGTCCTGTGACTGCATTTTAAACAAGATATAAGTAACGTGAACTGTGGGTCTTTTTATATAATTACCGATACTCTGCAATAAATCTTCAATTATTTCAGCCATTTTAAAAGTTCTGTGCTTTGCTACGAAAATGTTTATTTTAATCGGTTTTGAAAAAGAGCGATTCAGTTCACAATTAGAGTCAATGAATGGGCTGCCACTTTCAGTGAAGTGCATGTGAAGCAAATTACACTTAACAGTTGATAGCAATCGATTTCTGTGAAATTTTAAATAAAGGTTAACTTTCATTAGATTGAGTCTTCAAAAAATTGCAATGTGGAATATTTTTAATTCTTAGAGTAATTTCAATTTTATACCACACTTTTGATTTAATTTTTTTATACCACATTCGCTGGTGTCAAAAAAATTAGGGTGACCACAGCTGCGTTTCGTTGAGCCGATGCTTTTTTGTTGACGCTCTTAACACTCCTGGTCAACGCACGTGTATAAATATTGTAGAAACTGGGCCCCTGTTTATTTTGCTAACAATGGATGTTGTAAAGGCTGTTTTGGAAAAACATCAAAAAGAATTGGATAAATATAAGCCAATTACAGTAGAGAAACATCTGGAATGCCGTTTAGATGTGGGCACACTTCTCATCACAGATCCCAATGACTTGGATGACCGGCAGCTCTTGTAAGTAAACCCTTAAATCGAATAAATGAATTTAAATGAATCAGATATAAATACAGCGACAACAAGGAAGAATATTTAACCGCGCTGACACGTGATAATACACAACTGCTTGTAAATGCTATTTGGGAGCTCCCGACCGAACGTGTAGACGAAAGTATTGTGGCCAAATTGCCAGAACCAACAACAGTTCTTCCACGACTTCGCAAGCCACCTGGTCCGCGACCATTGACTAAATGGGAGAAGTTTGCCAAAGAGAAGGGTATTACGAAGAAGAAGAAGGAGAAGAAAACTTACGATGAAGTTCTGGACGTAAGTACTTAAGAAATCAATGGGAAATATATGCTAATCGCACAATTTGACAGAAATGGGTACCCACATATGGCTTCAAGCGTGCTGAGGCGGAAAAAGACAAAGACTGGGTGCTTGAAGTGCCCCAGAATGCGGATCCCAACACAGACATGTTCCAAAAGAAGATCGACTTGCGCAACGAGAAGGTGGCCAAGAACGAGATTCAACGTATGAAGAATATAGTGCGCGCCAAGAAGATTGATATACCCCGTAGCGGTTATCTGGGACCCGAGGCGGCATCTTCCAATCAGCTGCTTACTGCCGTAACTGTTGCAAAATCCTCAACTGCATCTGTGGGAAAGTTCCAGAGCAAGTTACCCAAAGAGAAAGAAGCACGTGGTTTGGGTGTGAAGGAGCTGATACCAGGCGGCAAACGCAAGGCATCGCATATCACAGCACAGCCCGAGAAAGAAGCTAATCTGGAGCTCATCAAAAGTGTTCTAAACAAGAAACCCAAACTGGATGTGGAGAAGGCAATATCGCTGCAAAAGCAAGATGAGCGAATGGAGTAAGTCACATAATCGAATCCTAGAATTTAGCGTATACTAAATCGATCGTACTTCTAGGCGTGAGGCTGAGGGCGCCAACAAACCAGCGAAAAAGGGCGGGAAGAAGGCCAAGGGCAAAGGCAGTCGCAAGGCAGTGGGGAAAAAGCCGAAGGGTCATCAAGGACAACGAGCGCCGGGCAAAAAGGGTCAGACTGGTCGCAAACGCCGTTAAGCCCAAAGTGGCGACATTTAGTAGGACATTTTTTTATTTACAAAACACAACACGCTAAATACAATGCTATGATTTAAGCCACATCGGAAATGTACAAAAGTTTTATCTACCAGGAAACCGCAAGTTCACGGGTGCTTCATGATGTTTAAGATACTCGTAGACAAATCTGCGGAAGACACGATTGAAGTCGCGTATAGATGGCCAGTGGAGATTGGCTGCATTATCTCGTGGTGTGTGCCACACATCCGGGAAGGGTGTCGTAATCAAATGCAGCACTGGCACATTCTCCTCTAGAAACGGTCGATGATCGTCGTCTGTGAAACCGCCAGCCGGACGATTCAGGAACATATGGGTTTTGCCTTCCAGCTGTCCAGCAGTTCGTAACTGCTGCTCAATCTGCACGAGACTGTAGTGCAAGCCGTGCGTATTCTCAAAGAAGCTGGCGAATTTGGGATTGCGTGCACCTATCAAATCAAGCAGCACAAGTACCTCCTACACGGGGAAAAATTTTGTGTAGAGTAAACTCCAAGCATCATGTATCTTAGGCTTACTCACAATGCGATCAATGAAACGCGGAGCCCGACGCGTGTTGCCCAGCGATGAGCTTGAGTTACGCCTTTGTGCAAACTGTCTGGCCAAGTGGCGTGAGCCATAAACGGAATCGCTGACGGTCCATTCCCGGAAGGCCTCCTCGCCGTCAAAGAATATCAGCTGGGGATGCGAATGCCAAAACGTTACGACTGTCGATGTTAGAGTGAAAATATATAAAATGCTGGCTCACCATCAAGCCGATATCGTTGCGATTGAGGAATTTTTGCTGCAGATAGCTGCCCAGCGTCTTGGCCGTATTCAACAAGATGGCGCAGGGCACGGCCGAATCGGTGGCACCAACGAAGCCCGGATCATTCGGGAAATGTTTGCTATCATAGTGACAGGCGAGTGCTAAGAAATTCGCCGCCTTCGGATTGATATAGCCGATAACATTCGCAAACGCCAGCTCACCAAAAATCGGTGTGCGCTGCTTAAACTCATCCACTTCGGTCTGAAAGCCAAGGGCATTGAGAGAATTGACCAGGAAGCTGCGGACTTTCTTATGCCCAGGGCTGCCAACGACGCGTGGTATCAAAATGGCTTCCAGCGTGCTGTTGAAATGCGCCTCATCGTCCGGCCAATGCTTGGTCTGAAGTTTTAAGAAAACTATTTAATTACTGACACATTGAGAAGATTTTTTTTTATTATTATTATTACGTTGGCCCGTTGTGCGTGTACAAAGTCAGCTGCAAGCAGCCCAATAATAGTAGCTAACATAAAAACTGACGAGCGACACATTATAACAAATCTGGACGCGAACAACTGTTACGAAGCACTACTCTTTATACATAGTGTGTTGAGGCGAATTACCACGGTCTTTGTTATGGCTGTTGCTGTGTGGCTGTTGTTGTAGCTGTTAACGATCCGAGTAGCAGCAGCTGGCCTTTGTTGTTGTTCTGCAGTCACGAATGGCGTGCCAAACTAAAGCATTCACATCTATGCGTACGGACAAAGCTTTTCACCACAAGCTTTGCGAGCATTAAATACGACAGCCACTGACGCTGTGCAGAGCTCAGCCTAAAGTTGAATTCGTTATCTTCAAAAGCTTCTATGTCAGATGCTTGGATTACAATCTATTCATAATTCTAACATTAAGATAATGCATCTCAGTAGTCCATGGTAGTTTGAAATTTCTCGTGATTTCTCAAGAACTCGTGAAGAAATCAATCATACTGTTGAGGCGATTTACCACGGTCTTTGCTATGGATGTTGTCGTGTTGCTGGTGTTGTTGTTCTTGAAGCTGTTAACCATCCGATCCGAACAGCTGGCCTTTGTTGTTGTTCTTCAGTTACGAATGGCGTGCCAAACTGAAGCATTCACATGTATGCGTACGGACAAAGCTTTTCACCACAAGCTTTGCGAGCATTCACCACGCCAACCACTGAATGTGACGCTGTGCAGAGCTCAGCCTAAAGTTGAATTCGTTATCTTCAAAAGCTTTCTGTAGCGTCCCCTCCCAATTAAGAGCACTTCGAGACAAATTGTTATTATATTCTATGTCAGATGCTTGGATTACAATCTATTCATAATTCTCACATTAAGATAATGCATCTCAGTAGTCCATGGTAATTGGAAATTTCTCGCGATTTCTCAAGAACTCGTGAACAAATCGAGTCAGAATGAAATTCACATTTCGTACTGTTGGCCAGTCCAGACTCCGCTCATCATCGTCCACAGTGTGCCAGTTATCCGGAAAGGTGTGCGGCGATATGTGCATAACGGCAACATCTGCAAAAAGGAGCATTAGATATTTTATATAGAAATAAGATAATAAGATTAACTGACCTTTGTCGAGAAACGAATAGTGATCGTCTTCAATATCGGTATCATGATTTTTCAGCTTATGAAATAGCTTATGCGACTTGAGCAGCCTTCCCGACTTCTCCAGCTCCGCTTCGATCTCGGCCAGGCTGTGGTGCAACCGATACGTTCTCTCAAAGTGGCTCATAAAGATCTGATTGGGTGCGCCGATCAGGTTCAACGTGATGACCACAATCTACGATATATATATATACATCTATATGAATTCTGTTTGCATTATCGAACTGACCGAACTTATGTACAATTTTCTCTAATGGTACAAGTTCAGAGTCGGCAAAATGGCGTGATCCATTCCGATAGCCGTACTCCTCGCCGATGCTCAGAGGCTCGTGTCCGTCGAAGAAAACGAGCTGAAAATATATATATGGGAAATGCCGTAAATGCGAATATCGTAGCTCTCATTACTAACGACAAGTCCCATATCCCTATTCTTCCAAAACTCTCTCCGCAGAAACGGGCCCAGCGTCCTGGCCAGATCGAGCAGAATGGTACAGGGTACGCCCGAATCTGTGGCGCCCACATAATGCGATGCATTCTTCACGAATGCCGTATCGTAATGACAGGTGAGCAGCACATAATTCTCCGCATCCGGATTCATGAAGCCCACGATATTCGTGAAACTCCTCTGATCGAAGAAAGTATCCCGCTGCGTTGCAAATCCCAGCGCCTGCAGCTCTTCAATCAGAAAGGCGGCCACCTCCGCATGGCCGCGACTGTTGACCCAGCGTGGCATCAGGATTCTGGCGAGCGTGCGATTAAAGTAGCTCTCATCGCTGACGAATCTCAGCGAATGCGACCAATATCCGATATAGAATATACAGTTCAACAGCAGCAGCAGAATGCAAACTATCAAGAGAACCCGTACGATCCGTAACATTATTGGAGCTATAGTAAACTAGCCCAGGGGCTCACGAGTGGGCCCGCATGGCCAATAGGCCATGGCGAATCCATTCGCAAAGCCGTTTGCTATGAGTAGCAGCTCACACATATATAAATATATATATTTATTCTCGTTCAGCAGCTAAAGGAGCATATTGGCCCGCTGGAAAAGGCCAAGAAAAATCTCAGTGAAAATTCAACGGAATTTCAGCCGCCTGTAGTCTGGCTCGATCTGTATTTGATCTGTAATTAAAATCTGGAAAATTCGGAAATTATTCTAAAATTAAAAAAATCGAAAATTTCTGAAGCCCGATCTTGGGCTTATTGGGAACGGTGCTTCTGGTCGACCGTTAGATTCTGTACTCTCTGCACGACTTCGACCTCTGGGCTGCTCTGATTGGCCCACAAATTGTGCCGGGACTTGACGGCAATACGATCCAATTTTCGGGAGCGGAACTCATCGCGCGAAATGGAGCGCAGACTGGAGCCAGCGTGCCACGAGTCTTTCTGCTGCGTCGCAGTCCTCTTGTGCTTGCCACAGCACGGCTGATGCCACAAGCGTTGATCCTTGCCGAAGTTGTTGCCTTCGCTCAGAGTTTGCGGCAGATCCTCGTGGAGGGTCTCGGGCAGGAAGAGGCAAAGGAAGCCGCCCACAATGCCCAGGCCGCCCAGGGTGTTCAGCATGAGGGAGAGCGATAGATGGGACAGATAGATGACCGGCGGCGACAGCAGCATGGCCACAAAGCCGAGAGTGTGGATGAGGGAAATGCCCTGAGCCCGCACCACAGTCGGCAGCACCTCGGCGGCCCATTGGAGGCCGATGTTGTAGCAGACGTTGGCAAAGAAGCGGCCGGCCAGGGCGGCCACCAGCGTGTAGGTGGGATGGGTCAGATTGGCGCCCAGCAGGCTGAAGACCCCGCTCAGCGTGGTGAAGATGAAGGCGCACCAGCGGCGTCCGCAGCGATCCAGGGTGACGACCACTAGCAGATCACCCGGCAGCTCTGTGGCACAGGCGATGGTGAAGACAATGGCCACGTTCTCCTTGTCCAGAACGGAGGCGGCACGGACATGGCCGTCGTACACCAGCGACATGATCATCCAGATCAGGCACATGAACACCATATAGCGGGCCAGGCGCTTGCGCTTGAAGATCGAGGCGACGGTGAAGCTGCGGCCCTCGAACTCCTCCTGGTAGAACTGTTCGCAGCTCTCGCGGAAGACGTCCCAATAGTGCTTGGACACCGTGCGCTTATTCCTGGCCGCCACGCGGGTCAGTATATTGATGGCGTCGTCGATCTTGCCCCGGGAGACCAGCCAGCGCGCCGACTCCGGCAGGCAGCAGTACGAGAAGAAGGCGAAGGCTATCGGTATGCAGCCGTACAGGGCGAAGGATCGCCAATTGCCCATCGTGATGGCAATCCACGGTATGGCCATGGTGAACGGGGAATAGAACACGGCCAGCGACATGTTGGCCACAAGCGTGCGATACTTCGGGCCGACATACTCGAGCACTGCAAAGGGGTTGAGAGTGAGAGGCAATCGAGGGGGCGGGGGGCGGCGGTAGATGCATCGAACTCACCCAGGATATAGATCATGGTGAAGCAGGTGTCGTAGGCGGCGCCCACGAAGAGGCGTGTCATAGCGAAGCCGAAAAAATTGGTCGTCAGGCCGGTGAAGAGGCTGCCGAAGAAGGCCAAGGTGCAGCTGCTGACCAGGGCGGCCAGACGGCCGCAATGATCCGCGAAATGGCCGTAGCCCAGGCAGCCGAGCACGGAGCCCGCAAAGAAGACCATTTGGGCATAGGTGGCATAGAGCTCATCGTCGCAGATCCAGCCGAACTCCATGGACGCCGTCTCGAATGTGTCCTTCGTGCTGAAGACATACCCCTCCCGGCAGGGTATCGTCGGCAGCGAGCTGTTGATGAGCCCGCTGCGATTGGCCGCCTTAAATATGGCCGTATAGTTGACATCGTACATCCGGCAGCGACTGAACGAGCCGTCCTTCTCCCTGGGTATCGAGAGCTCTTTGCGCTCCTGCTCGCTCTCGATCATCGAGAGCTCGCGCACCCGGCAGTAATAGTTATGCGGCTGCAGCGTCATAAAGATCTGGCTGAGGTAGACGTACGCGGAAATGAAGCAGAAGGGTATCATGAGACAGAAGAGGATCTTCTGGAAGCAGCCGAACTCCCCGATTTCCGGCAGCAGATCATCAAAGTCCACATACATATCCTTGGGCGGCGGACCCAGTTCGCTCCGCGACTTGCTGTCCTCGTCCGATGGCATCGCTGGCGTCGCTGGCCCCGCCGGCACCGTCACAAATGCTTTCAGTTTCGGTTGCGGCTTGAGTGTCTGCTGTCCCTTGTCCACCATCTGCTTGGCCCGGTCATTGCCTGGCGTACGACTAGAGGTCGATCAGAGCTCTGCCCCGCAACGGAGAGGATTATGCCATCTACTCACCCAGGGCTCGGTCCGGGGCGTTCCTTTGAATCCATTTTCGTTCTCGATCCCGAGCAGCCGGCTCCACACAAGGCGATTAACTGTTAAGGCCAAAGCGTAGCCTGCTACGATGTACATGTGTGCACATGTGATTCATCAGTTTTTCCATGCGGCTGCCTCTCCCCAACGGGACGCCATTTGTCATAGGGCGAGAATAAGCGAGTCATCGCCATCGTTTAATTAGCCCAGCTCCGGATCCGGATCCGGTGTCAGCCGGGGCTGCTGCACATTTGGCGCATTTAATTGTGATTGCGTATACGCCGCGTGGGCCAGCGACTCCCGCTGCGGCATGCAAATCGCCCAATGCCAATGCCAACGGCCGCCTGTTGCAGCTGGCGCATGCGAGGCGCATGCGCATGCGACATTCCAAATTTCATTCATAAAATCCCCCGCCCGAGCTCTCGGGCCTGGACCGAGCGTCAGTTGTGGCGCGCCTTTCGCTGGCAACGGTTCGCAGTTGCCAGTTGGCAGTTCGTAGTTCAGAGTTCACGGCGTGCGGTTCAATGTGCGGCAGTTCAACGCATACGCCGCGTATGCCAAATAAATCATTGTCATAAATCTGCGTGCGTTGTGTGGCAAATTAAGTGTCCGTGCGTCGAGATAACCAGATCAATGAGAGGCAAAAAAAATAAATAAATAAAATATATATATACATATATATATATACTTATATATATATCTGTAAATAAGCTCGGGTCCGCGCCCGGAGCAAGTGGCGGCTGCCGTTGCCCAGATGTAGGCCCTGCAGCCACCATATAAATATCAGCCTAAATAGAAAGAGACAGAGACAGAGATAGAGCGAGGGAGATGGCTATACTCGAGTCGTGCTGCTTCTGGAAGAACGTGCGCAGGGGCAGCTTCGCCTGCGCCTTTTACACTCTGGTGGGTAATCAATTGGCCGAGCTTTCCCCACGTGCGATAATGTCCTGGCTAATCCCAAGGACGAGACGTGAGAACGTATGCAAATCAGGAAAACAAATGGCAAAACTCTTTTGCGAGAAGCCGTTTGGGCAAAAAGCAAAGACAATGCATCAAGCGAAGCGAGAAGCGGAAGTAATCACCTGACAAGCCGTTAGGGGAAAAACCCGGCTCGGAAAAGCGCATACCCCTTTTTCCAGCTGATGTCCCCGAGGACCTCGCCTCAGCTCTCAGAGAAAAACTTAGTTCGATTCGCAGAACATTTGAGCCGTTTTAGGAAAATACTCAAAAAAAAAAAAATGGAATTTATAATGAAAATTTCTGGGAATTAATTTCTATTTTTATTGATTAATTCCCTTCGCCTTGATTGCGCCTTTGCAGGCTTACTTCGGCCTCTCCACCTTTATGTTCACGTTCTACCTGAAGGAGGAGCAGGACTTCCTGCTCGGCGAGAGCAGCCGGCCGATGGGCGAGAGCATCCTGGAGAAGGGCGACGTGACCGTAGGTGAGCCACCAGCAGCGGCAACTCCAGCGCAGCAGCTGGAGCGGCAGACTGATGCGATTTCTCTGATTGCAGTAACTGTGATATTCAACATTTTGTTTTTGTTCTGCTCGATGCTCATGGTGTTGGCCTCCGTGCTGCTGATTGTGGGACTGCGAAATGTGAGTGGCCCCCCCCCCCCCCGCTCCCTCTCTCACTCTCTCTCTCACACTCTCCCTCTCACTCTCTCTGTCTGTCGCAGAACAAGCGTCAATTGCTGCTGCCGTGGATTGTTTTGATGCTCTGCGATTTGCTCATTGAAATCGCCCATCTGGTCCACCTGGTGCTCTCGCGGCGCGTGACCTTCGATCCGATTGTCGGCTTCATATTCACCATAGACTTCTTCATACTCTGCCTGAATGTGAGTGTGTGTGTGTGCGGGTGTGTGTGTGTGTGCGTGATCCAGCTAATAAACTATTCTCATTTTCGTTCTCAAGCTCTACTGTCTGCTCTGCGTCATATCCCAGTACCAGACCTATCGCACACAGCGCGCCCAGCAGCTCCAGCATCCAGCCCTCTCGGTAAGCCCCCCCCCCCCCCCCCCCCCCCCCTCCCCCTGATACAACTACAAAAAAAAAGAGCCCACATCTTGTATCTCGTCCAGCCGACCGTTGTGTTCACGGCGCCCGAGAAGGCGGCCAAGTCGAAGCGCCAGCTGCTGGGAGCGGGCGGCGCGGGCAAGGGGAAACGCCACTCGCATCGCCTGATGGCCGCCAGCCCTTTGATCACATCGCAGCGTCCGACCAACTTCTCCACCATCACCGAGGAGGAGGAGCAGCAGCTGCAGAGCAAAGCAACTGGATGTGCAACAGCTGCAGCAGGTAGACGGCTAGTCGAAGCATTTCCATGGCCACAAAAACCCAAAGCGTCGTCTCGTTCTGGTTCTCCTTCTCGTTTCAGCTGCCAAGGATAATGGGCACGGTCATATTCCGGAGCAATCCACATCCCAGTCGAGCCAGTCCAGCCAGTCGAGGGAGGCGGAAGCGGGCGGCCAGCCAGCTCAGCATGTCAATATACCAATTATTACATTGGATCCCAACTCGCAGCATTGAGGGCTCCAACACCCCCCCCCCCCCCGCCCTGCGCCCCCGCAGACATCATGGAATACACGATTAAATGGACACACAGAGTTGACATATTTTTACATGCAAGTTGAAGTAAAATTCACTGGATTCTACCGCAAGCACAAGTGTCTCACTCCTCCCCCCCCCCCTCCCCTCACTCTTGCGGGCGCACGCAAAAGTAATTTGTGAGTTCCTCGATGCCTTCCCCATTCATTCCCAACACCCAACAGCCGGAACTGCTCCGAGGGCTCGACAAGGAGTCCTGGCGTTTCCATGGCCACCCTGTGCCGATTGAGCATGTGCGTGTGTGTGCGTGTGTGTGCGTGTGTGTTTAACAGGTGAATGAGAAGCTCAAACAACATCATTAACTTTACGAAACGATTCCTAATGGGAATGGGCATTGCTCTCGGCAGCAATCTAATTAGCTTGCCAAGTATATATATTTATTTATATAGCTCCCGTTCAATTGGAATCAGCCCATGCCACGCCTATCTATTGCATTCACCGATTCATTTGCCTCCAACTTCACCCGGTCAACCCTTCCCCGGGGCATCTACTGAATAGCCTTTCGGTAGT
>JABVZY010000001.1:5894954-5912451 GCA_020883555.1 Drosophila nannoptera | reverse complement strand
TGCGCATTACACTATGTTCTAATGTATTCAACATTCGGTCCGAGCGCTAAGAACGAAGCGTACAAATTACAATTTGATAGTTTTTTTAGCTTTTCACTTTTCGGGCGCCCAAGGCCGTTGCCAGTTGGTCTTCGTCGCCCTCTCCCCTTCCCCATGCTTGTCAGTATGTTGATGATGGCATTGATTTGTCAGAGAGAGAGAGGGAGAGGGAGAGGGCAGTCCAATTAATGTCTTTGGATATATTTAACAGATTGAATTCTCTGCTCTTGAACTTGCGCAACTCTCGACTGGGTGTGCGTGTGGCTCGCGGGACTGGGCCATTTACACTTTGATCCAGCCAAGAGGTCAGATGCAATCAATCACACGGAGCCAGAAAGTATGCATCGCAGAAGCTCCGTTGCTCGCAAGACATATGGATATATGGTGTATATACCTACAGATCTTCGAGAAGATGCCCCGAATCTGGTTCCACCAGATGTGCCAAATGTTTTCCATTTTATTTTATTATTTTCCTTTTTTTTTCGCACATCCCAGGAGGGGATGCACATGTGGGCCAGCCAGAAATTGCCACATACACACACACACACACACACACACACACGCGCGTGTGTATTTATAAAGCAAGCATAAAATGAAATGCTTGCATTAGAAGTAAACAACGATTGTTGTAGCTCGCATGCGGGCGGCGGCAAGTTTAATGCGATACGCAAACTTGCACTTGTTGCTACACTGCAGACAATATATGCCGCACACACACACACCCACTGGCAGCCGCACAACAATAAACACACACAGGCAGGCAGCTGATCCGATCTGCGGCGTGCCCCATATTCGCCTGTCCATGTGCATGCCGTATTGGCCAAAGAGCGTGTCAGTCGTAAACGGGCTAATATGAAATATGATTTGACCAAGTTTTCTGCTCCGACGGCAACATGTGTTCGCTTCCTAGAATCACGCTGAAGGTCACGAATGCAATGATGGCGATGATTCAGTGTATGAGTAACACGGCCAACACACTTGATGCCTATGCAAATGAGGAACGAAAATCCGATACTCGAGCCCCGAAAGATTTGCCGTGCCGCCATACTTGCCCGAAATAGACTTTCAATTAAAATTATATTTGATAAGCTATATGTATATATATGTATGTATGTATGTATATGGTGGATTCGAATGTGCGTGGAGACGCGTCCAAGCGTCATTTAATTGGTTTTCGTTGTTGTGCGCCGATTGGCGCTAATTGAAGGCAACTTGTTGAGCGGGCCACACAGTGAAGCCTCCGGCTGGCGGACTGTCTGCGTGTGCAGCTAATGTGGCTGCAGTCGCTGCGAAATTTCCGCTGGCAAACTTTGTCGTGCTCGAGAGGGGTGCGGGGGTGCGGGGGGGTCTGCATTGCAGTAATTGATTTCGAATCTGTTTACGGCGGCTCGAAATCTTTGCGAGAAATATATATATATTGCGCCAAGCCATGCCAACCGATTAGGAGTTATGAAACCAATTTGTAGCTGGAGCTAATAACGGTTCTCTAGGTCGAGCTGGTGTGGAGCGGCGGGGAGTAGCGGGCGGGTGCCCTCGCATAGCTTTTAATTGTCAGTTGACATCGGGTTCAAGTGCAATTAGCCGAAGAGATTAACGGCTCTTCAGATTAGACTGGGCCGAAAAAAGGAGAGGGAGAGGGAGAGGGAGAGAGGGAAGCGGAAAGAGACTGCCGAATGAATGATGAATGCCCGTTGAATGATGAAGAGCCGAACTAATCCAATCCGCATTTGTTTAAAAAAAAAGCTCCCCGAGATGATGACTAAGAGGAAGGAATTCATCATGGGGAACGCTCATCCTTCGAATGACTCAGGCCCATTTGCTGGCGACGAAAGAGATGAATATGATTCGGATTGAGTGGACGCACTTCAGCCGACAGCCAATCAAACTCGTTCTATTTATCAATTAATTAAGTGCTCGCTGAAAGGCTAACAAATTGGTTTGCTGCGAGCGAAAAAGTGCAAGAAAAAAAGTGGAAAAAAAAAAACGGAGAGATGAGAAAACTTTCATTCGATTAGCTAATTAATCAATTATTTAGCTAATTAGCAAAAGTAGCTGTCTGATAGCGAGTGATATTTGCAGTTTGCCGTACAAATCGAAGTTGGCGACTAGTTTGCGCCGGCACGTATACGACATGTTGTCCCGCCCCCTTCCGCCTGCCGCCCGAGTGAAATTCAATTTGTCAGGCCGAAAACTGAAAAGCGAAAATTCGCACAAAATAATTGCGTTTTGGTGTTTCCGTCTGGTGGCCAGGTCGGTCCCGGTCTGCAGCGGTGAGTGGGGAGTGGTGCGGTGGTGTGGTGGTGCGGTGGTGCGGTGGTGCATTTCGGTGCGGTCTTTTGGCGGCTCGGCGGTTTTCGGTGGCTCGAAACTTGTGCGAAGCGCATTAAAGATGCAAACGAAGTCTCGGCCGCAGCCACGAATCGTGTCAATGACACATTGTCCAAAAGTCAACAACAACAGCAGCAACAACTGTAGCAACCATTGCACCACAGCAACCACCGCACCGCACCGCAAGCGTCAACTGTAGCCGCCGGAGCCGCATGGCAGAGGGCAGGCGGCACCTAAACTGTGCGCCTAGCCGCCTTCCTCTTGCCAGCCAATCACTTTGACTACCTAGCCAAGTCCGGCTCTCGGCAAACCCCACCCCCTCGCTGCCCTTCCTCCCTGCGGCCGCCCCCGCAGTGCAGCTTATCGCATGCAATGCCATTGCCATTTGGCCAAAATGACTTGCCAATTCTTATGAATATTTAATTTTATGCTTATGCTCATGTTTGCTTTATGGTAATCAGAGATTTTGCCCAAAAAATGAAAATGAAAATGAAAATTTCGTGTAAGTGTCGAAATGAAGATTGCGCGCACAGTGGGGCAATACCCGAGAATTCTTTTCATGCAAAAAACTATGCTTCAATGTGGTGCAGCCTGTGAGTTGATGGAATTCTTTATGCACGGCTATCTCTCTTCCATATTACAATTTTCGCCAACTTCGCCCCACTGTGCGCAGTGTTTGTTCGGACATGTGGAACACATTTGAGTTCTTTCTTTTCTCTCGACTGCACTTTGGACTTTGGCGCTGTTATGCAAATTTGTAAAAGGTTGAAATTGGAGAAAAAGCATTTCATGCAGGCCGGGAACAGCTCCGTGAACCACAGAAATTCGAGAGAGCGACAGAGAGAGGGAGAGAGGGAGTCGAATAAGAAATCGTATAAAAAGTTCAATTGTATCAATTTGAGCGGCCGCAAATTTTTGTGCGAAAATAAATTAAAATCGCGCGAAGGCCGTCAAATTGAAGCGCGGGAGCCGAAGCTTCCGACCAGCTGCGGCCAGCCGGAGCTGGAGCTCATCAATCATAGCCATCAATCAGACGTGAAGAGCGAACGAAAACGAAAACGAAAACGAAGACTTTGAAGTTGGCGGCATTCGCCATAAAATGCAAAACGGAGAAGCTCTATTTTGTGGCCCAGTTTAATGGCGGGCCGCGTCCCCGCTCAGAGGCCATTTGTCTCTCTGCGATCCTTGCGAGCGACAGAGTCATTTGCAGAAATTGCGATGATCTCACGCTAATTGGGAATTCGCCTTTCTTCTTCATTTCTTTAATTGTTTCACAAAGCTTTCACAGAATTCGCATGCACATGCATGCATGCGTACATTATCTGAATGCGCCTCGAGGGAAGTGGCCTGGTGCCAGCGGAATGCGTCGAAATAGCGGAAATGAAATACGGCCAAAAGAATCCGAAGCCGTTCGAGAAGTTCTCCGATTTCACAACTGGCTAAGCCGGCCAGCCCATTTCCATCCCCCGCCCTATTCTCAATTTATCTATTTATGGATCGAGCTATTCACCTGCTTCATCCAACTCTCTACCTGTCCCGCTCATCTAATGTTCATTCCATCATTGCATCATTCTGTATTCCATTTGAGTTTCGCACAGAAAAAGAGAACAACATTCATTTCGCATGAAACTCTTGAACATTTTAACTTTGAACTTGCCAACGCTGAGCAACGACCTCTGTGACCTGGCGCCATTTTACATGTCGCACACAACTGTGAATTCCGAAAATGAAAATGTAAAAAAAAGTATATTGAAGGTCTGAGAATTCTTAGCTTTATATGATTCTCAGAATTTTACGGGCCACCCGAGTGCATTCTGGGTCACCCCTGGCTCACCGCACGACCACTTGGCGCACGCCCCCCTTTTTAATTCCGTCTGGCCGCTGTCTGTTACCTCATTAATTAGGGTGTGAGTGTGCGTCTGTGTGTGTGTGTGTGTGTGCATGCACTGCTGTGCGGTTTGGCAAGCGTGCAATTATGTGTTCACTCGCTATTTTTAAGCGTTTACGGTGAAAGGTCTTTGGCAGTGTGTCACCGCGAATAAACAAATCGAAAGTGAGCAGAGAGAGAGAGAGAGAGAGCGAGAGAGAGGCAGAGACGAGTGACGAGCACGTTCTAGTCGCGCGACTGATCAGCCCTAGACGCTGATCTGTTGTGCAATAGGGAAATGCACGATCTCCGAGGCTATCATCATAGAAGAAAATCGCCTCGATCGTAGCCTTGTGCAAGCGGTTCTCGACAATTTCACACGTATTTCAAGCGATGTCAAGCCATAAATGAGACACGTCATTTGTATCATTAAGCCATTATTTCCGCCAATTCCAGAGACCCATTTGTCACCCGCCGAGATGCGCCGAAGCTGCGCCGGCCCTCTCCTTTGGTGACAGAAGACGCGCGCTCGCCCACTCGCCCGCCCGTCCGCCTGCCCAGACGCCTCATGTCTTGTCTCGTTATGGCCGCATATATCGCATATCAAGTGGCATTCAATGATTCTCGGGCGGCTCTATCATTTGGCTACATGACATCATGGAGCGACTCGTGGTCATGCATATTTAGCGCCGGATCGCATTCAATGACGCCGTCGCAATTAATCACAATCGCTGTCCGCTGTTAGTAAAATATAAACCTCAACGTCAATTGCAATTGGCTGCGAATGCTAGACGCTTGCACGCCTATTCTTCTCTACCACCCACACACGCACATGGAAAAGACAACAACAACTGATATGATATGGTATGCACACTGGCACGAGTGGAACTTTATATGGGATGACTGAGCGATAGATGTGGAGGCGTAGAAAATGTCAATCACAATTATTTGGCGGGATGGTGTTATACAGATGATGCTAGCTTAATTTATACATATCGCTTTATATTCTTCCGAATACACGTTATATAGTTTAGCCGTTACTTGCAGTCGTCATCCTTTTTGGATCCAATATACAACACAGACCACGACTTATCCGGCATATCAATGTTCCATTTCTTCGAGCTAACGCTGTAAAATACTAGAATATATGGCATACACTTGGTTAACAATTTCGATTGCCGTATTTACCTTGTCTCCGAAGTGACCATGCGCTGACGCTGATGCTGCGGAATACAGGTCAATTTGGGAGACGGCTTCAGTTCGACAGACGTTTCAGAGGTCAAAGAATTTATAACAGCAGCGGCACCGGCCACCTCAGAGCCCTCGTCGTCGCCATTTCCGACACTAAACTCTGAAGACATGATCAAATAACGCGAGTAATAGAAACTAACCGCAAAGAATTCGCAATTTCTGTTATTCTGTCCAAATATACTTTTGCTTTAAAATTTATAATGCTTCAAAAACAACGAAGAACGAAAGCAACTAAACTAAAATATCTACGAGCTTTGACTGACTTCTTCTTTCTGACGATTAAATCATAGCCTGCCAGAGTTGAGCTCAACGAGAAGGCAATAAGTAGTCTATTAGATACTTGTCAGATCGAATTTCAAAATATCTTTCATTTCTGAGCAAATGCCAACTTTTAAAGGCCCCGCCTAAAAGTATGCAACAGAAAATTTTCAACGCAAACTGGCAAGGCCCGAGCGCGGAGCAAGCTGAAGAAACGCACACACATGCCCATCTATATATATAAATAATAATATTAATAATAATAATTAATAATAATGATAAATTGAGTATATATCCGACAAGCATAGCCCTATCCCCGATATCTCTCGCCGCCGTTCGGGCTCTTGCAGCATCTTTTTTCTTTATAATAAACAAATATTTTTTATTTTTTTTTTTAATTCCGTTCCACTATTTATTTTCAAATGGAAAGTGTATAAGGGATGTATCTAATTAATAAACACCTGCACAGCGAGAAGGTGTTCGCCATTGTCAGTCATTCGGTTGACCACGTTGCCTGGCAGTGTCATCGAGCGATTGCTATTGTAGATGGCCATCAGCCTTTGGTCAGAGCGTACATTATACACCTCGCTGGTCTGCACCGTTAGGTACTCGACGATGGGCTTGCTGCTGGTGGGCCATACGGATATGGTGCCCACAATTTTGACATCTTCCGGGCGAATGCTGGTCAGCCAAATCATGTAGATGTCCTGATCGGGACTACGTTTAACCGACGACACGCCAGGGATGGGACCAGGTTCCAGGCTGAAAAAGTTGGGTGCGTTGATGCGGGCGGTCATCACGAGGACGGGCAACAGATCGGCGTACTTATCGGAGCTCTTGTCGATGAACTTGTCCTTGAGAAAGTAGACCATGCTGCATTTAGCCTTATTGAGCATTATGATGCGCGTATCTAGAAAGAATGTCTTGGCCTTGGACGGCGGGATGCGCTCCATGGCCAGCGAGGAATGTTCATGGGCCAGATGATCGCTGAAGTCGGATACGAAGAACATTCGCCGACATTCGGCATCGGGACAGAAAATGGGAGTGCGGCACACATTCAACGGGCGCACCACATTCGGCTTCAGGACCTCGGGCTTAATCGTCAGCAAATCGATGAGCTCCTTGGAGGTGCACGGCAAGGTAGAGAATTGTGCCAGCGGCGGATTATGGTCGTTGAACAGATCGGCGGTGGTCTTCAGCGGATCCGCGGGAAAGCCGCGAAAGCGAGCCCGCTGCACAGTGGACACCAGCATATGCAGATCGCTGACGTGCTTCGGCTTCAAGGCGTAGGCGGCGGCAGTAGTCTTCACGGAGGGCTTAAGCTGTTGTTGATTGTGATGGGAGGACCTTTTCTTGGCTTCCTTTACCTCCCCGTCGCCGCACGTCTCGTTCAGGGTAGCTCCCATGCGGCCGATCGCCTCCGGGGACCTCCCCGAGTCTACGGCATCGCCAATGATTGTGATCTTGATAACTTCGTCCTTATTCAACTCCTTCTCGACTTGGGGCTCATTGAGCGCGGGCCGTGCTCCGCCTTGCTGCCGTTCAATATTACTAACTGAACTGTCCCCCCCGCCGGTCCTGTATTCGAAGCCCATACTGCGCTTTTGCTGCAGTTCCTCCAGATCCGCCTTGACCCGGGCGTATTCGTCCTCGACTCGACGTCGTATATTCTCCCATTTGCCAACCAAATGCTTCTTTTGCTGCAGTTCGTTGAACAGCTGTTCGTCCTTCTCCTTTTGCTCCATTTTCTTCATGTCGCGCGTCATCTCGTCAGGCTTCACGGTCAATCTTCGTGGGATACGAGATTTCTCTGGCTCAGCCTCACACCCACGCTCCCATCCTGCCTGGAGATTCAGTATGTCTAGCTCCTGCATCTGGCGCACAGGAACCACGCGCTCGTAGTCTATTGATGCACGATCGTAGACGTAGACGTCCTTGTAGACGTCCCGCTGCGTATCATTTACAAGCGATTTGGATCGACGCTTGGCAGCGGGACGACTTTGATGCTTACGATCCTCGCTGTGAGAACATCCTTTGTGGTCCCCGATCGCGCCGTCACGCAGCAAATCCGACTGACTGCTGGCCAATATCTCATCCCTTATGACCTTGCGTGCCTCTTGGCGCAGATCGCCCTTCACCTTCACAATAATCGGAAATGCTGCTCCATCCTTGTTGGACTTTGAACCGTTCGGCTTATCATCCTGCCATCCGGCGGCGGTCGCTTCTTGGCGCAGATCGCCCTTCGCCTTGCAGTATTTCAGATTATTTTGATCTTCTCCATCCTTGTTGGACTCTGAACCGTTCGGCTCATCATCCAGCCATCCGGCGGCGGTCGCTTCTAGCATATAATTGGCCAGCTTCTGCTTATGCCAGTCCATGAAATTCAGGTCCGCATCCTTCGAACCGTTGGACTTCAAGAAGAATCGCAAAGCCCCACATTTCGGACACCAATCGGATGAGCCCTCAACGTAGGATTCCTCACCCTGACGCCTTCGGCTGCGGAACTCAAAGTCCGGACTGCCACCCGACTTCGGCTTCCTCAGGCCGCACATGGTACAAGTATACATTTTTTCAGAATGGCTCGATGCGAATTTGAAGTTTATTAAGGTCAAAAAATAAGAAATTTTCGGTCTTAGTCACTTCAAATAAAAAAATAGGAACCACGACGATAAATTTGAGTAAAAGCGGAGAGTCCCGCCAGATCAATTTGATACTGAAACAGTCGGAGTCCTAGCTGGAATATATCCAAAAACATGTGTACTATGTTCAGAAAAACTGAGCGTTTCGGAAAACTGAGTGGTTCCGGGGCAGGTAAATGAGTAAAGGACCATCAAGCAGGTAAAATCCTACGGCAAAAAATTGGAAAAAAATACAGGAAAAAGTTGACAAGAAATTTGCATTTCAACCGCAGCTTTGGTCGGGCCGCCAAAGGACTCCCAGCAGGAATCAATCAAAAGAGTTTTTTTTTTTTTTAGTTTTTATGCAGAAATATTAAGCGTTTGAAACGAGCGAAAATTCACGAAATTCGCCCAACTTACGGCAATTTTTTCCACTATTTTTTTTCAGTTTTTTTTTTTTCATCAATTTTGTTGTATTTTTACACTTCAAAATATTTAGCCGTTTTTTGTTTGCCTTTTTCGAGCTGATATATATGTTTCCTCCAAGCACTGCCGCGCTGCGTGTGTACCTTAGATCAACATATGCAGATTGGCCTGCCTCTGCAAGCCCATTCACCTGCGATGCCCGCAGCAGCTGGCCATCCCATGGAGCCGCCGCGACGCACTCGGGGCCCACGTGTTGACCGTGAAATTCACAGCTGCGAAAACGACAGAGGGAGCGAGAGAGAGAGAGGGAGAGAGAGAATGCGGGAGCGAGAAGAGAGCTCAAGGTAACCGAGCAGCAGGCATAGCCCATGCCCATGCTCCAGTTGCCATGCCGCCGGCCCGAAGATCTCGAGAGCCATTGAGATTGTCAAACGCCCCCCGTCAAGAGGTTGCACCGGGCAGAAATCGGCTTAAGCCGCGTCCAATTGAGTTTCGGGTCGGTTCACTTGTTGCTGCGGTCAGTTTATATATTTATATATATTATTTTTTTCTTGTCTTTGTTGACTTTGGTCAGCGGTGATTCAGCAACGTTTCGACTGCGCGCGTTGATAAGATGCGCCAAAGCAAGATAAATAACGGAACATGGCGGCAGCGGGCCAAGCCAAATATTGAAGCACGCACACACACACACACGTACGGCACCGTCGAAGGCCTAGGCCACAAGATCGTATAAATACGCCGATCGACAGCTGCTCAATCAGCAATCAGAGCTTCGCAGTCAAGCCAGACACAACATGGTAAGCGAAGGGATCACCCGCGGATTTGGCCAGCGACTAATGGATCTATACCCACAGAGAACTAGCTACTATGTCCCGATTGCGCTCTGCGCCTGCCTGGCCCTGGCCGCGGCGGATGTGTCGCACTTAAGCAGCAGCAGCAGCAGCAGCAGCAGCTACTTGCCGCCCCCTAAGCCGGAGCAGGTGGAGCACATGTCGATCGAGCAGCACGAGCTGCGCGAGCTGCCCGAGCAGGTGGAGTATATGCGGGAGAACGAGCCGGGCGCCATGGAGCTGGCGCCCAGCAGCCAGCTGACCCCGCCAGCCATGCCCGGAGCGGAGCAGCCGCTCGCCACTCGCTATCTGCCGCCGGCTGAGCAGGCGGCCATGCCAGCCGCTCGCTATCTGCCGCCAGCTCAGCCAGCCACACGCTACCTGCCTCCGGCTCAGCTCGAGCCGGAGCCCGAGCCGGAGCAGCAGCCGGAGCCAGAGCCTGCGATGAGGCAGCCTGAAATGATGATGATGATGGCCATGATGCCAGCCGAGGCAGAGCCCGAGGCAGCTCCGGCCATGCGCTATCTGCCGCCCGCAGCCCAGGCCGAGCAGTACGCGTACCAGCAGTACCAGCAGCCCGAGCAGGATCACCAGCAGATGCCGTACATCCTGGACATTCAACAGCCCATGGCGCCCACCGACGCCGAGACGCTCCAGCCCCAAGAGCCGCAGCCGGCCCACGAGCTGCGCCAGGATGGCTACCACTACAAGCAGGCCGAGCAGATGCAGCGCCTCAGGCACTAGAGATCCCATCCGTGCCGCCTGTCCCGTGCTCGACTCTTGTTAAATGTTGTTTACTTAGTTCTTAAAATAAAATTCAATTTTTAACGGACATTGTGGGCTTGAGGCAATGGACCCGATCACGCTCAGCTTCTCTTCGGAATTGAGGGCAGTCGGGTATATCATGAACTCCACACGATAGATGCTGAACCCGGGGAACACGTTGGCCGCACAGCATGCGATCACATAGATGGCCATGAACTGATGTCCCCGAAAGCGTCTCTGGAGGATTTGCGATTTCGGGGAAATCCCTCCCCACAGAGACCAGAGTTCGTCCTCCATCTCAATGTCATGCTTGAAGAACTTGCTCTGAGGCCGGTTGCGATACTTCCCAGCTCCATGAGGGCAGGCATCCCTTCAAGTCCAGCCAGCTCACTGACTCGTTTCGAATCCTACCTGAATGCCATTGAAGTGGCAGACAGGTCCACTCATTAGACCCTGCGGCCACGCTCCAAGCAAAGTCTTGGCAGATAATCATAAGACTACAAGCTAAAAGAATTCTGAAACTAAATAACAGAAAACGCTACAGCTCAGAGCTCAGGGAAGCCCAAGCAACATGGGCCCAGATCGGGATGAGCTTGTGGCGAGTTGAGTTGCGATTCTACACGAAAAATTTATTGGAATGCCGTTGGAAATGCTCAAATCTTCTGGGTCATGTTCAACTCCGCCCGCTTCTCGGCCTGCTGGCTGCCCCACTCCTCCGTCTGCTCCTCCCCTCATCCGTAGCCCCAGGCATCACGTCAACCTTGTGGATGGAAAAGTTGATGTTGTGGCAGGGCACGTTCAGGGTGACCACGATGCAGTAGAGCAGCACCTGGAGGTGACGCGTGCGCAGCAGATACGAGGCGCCCTGTTGCTTGGGGAAGAGCGGCTGATCCTTCTCCTGGCAATCGTACATGAAGTAGCCGCCGTCGTGGCCCGGACAGAAGCCAATGGCCAGGGCGCGCTTGCGCACCATCACGATGCCGAACTGGTAGTGGCTGAAGAAGTAGATGAGGGCCTCGGAGAGATTCATGCGATTGCATGTGGGCACCCGGTAGAGCTTGCCGAAGCAGACGTGCTCGATGTGCACCACGAAGTTGATGGACTCGAGGGCGCAGTCCAGGTTGAGGTTCTCCAGTGAGAACTCGTAGTCCTTCTGGGTGATTCGCTGTACACTCTCCTCGAAGTAGCGGCTGCCGCTGACGACAATCGTGTCGAGCAGCCCGGCACTCCAGTCCATCAGCGGGAAGAGACTGGCAGCACAGCAGGCCATCACATAGATGGCGAGATATTGACGGCCTCGAAGATTCCTCTCGAACACAGGCGCCTCGGGATGAAGAGTGCCCCAGACCGACCAGAGACGGCCCTCAATCTCGATGTCATACTTGTTGAGCCTGCTCTCCGGCTGGTGGCGATAGTGTCCGGCCGTGTTGCGCCGGTATCTGCGACTCCACACGGGCAGGCTGTCCTCCAGCTGATTCCTCACCTCGAAGGCCATGGATGCGGGCGTATCGAACGGACTTGATCGAAGCTTCTCAATGGGAAAAAAAAAATAGATTTTTAATTATAAATTTACCTCCTCCAGCCGGACGTATCGGATCAACTGCTCAGATTGAGGAGAGGAAACGAAATGCCCCCAAGTCGATGCCGCCTGGAGCTGATCGGGCAGATCGGCGCCTGTTATCCCCATGAGAGTAAGTAGCCATAATTGGGGCCCTCGAGTGAGGGCCGCTTTTGTAATTCCTAGATTTATTGACGATTCTGCCGTTAAAATTCGAAAAATGAAGCTATTATTAATTCACGCTTAAAATACAGAACCCGAAAGTCTTCAAGGGACGAGCACAATTCGCATCACGGCTGCAACCGCTACTCCTCAGCAGCGGCGTTCTCCTCGGCCTGCTCCTCCTCCTCCTCCTCCTCATTCTCGACGGTGGCGCCCTCGCGCAGCATCTCCACCTTGTGGATGTTGAAATCGATGTTGTAGAAGGGCACGTTCAGGGTGACCACGATGCAGTAGAGCAGCACCTGGAGATGACGCGTGCGCAGCAGATACGAGGCGCCCTGCTGCTTGGGGAAGAGCGGCTGATCCTTCTCCTGGCAATCGTACATGAAGTAGCCGCCGTCGTGGCCCGGGCAGAAGCCAATGGCCAGGGCGCGCTTGCGCACCATCACGATGCCGAACTGGTAGTGGCTGAAGAAGTAGATGAGGGCCTCGGAGAGATTCATGCGATTGCATGTGGGCACCCGGTAGAGCTTGCCGAAGCAGACGTGCTCGATGTGCACCACGAAGTTGATGGTCTCGAGGGAGCAGTCCAGGTTGAGGTTCTCCAGTGAGAACTCGTAATCCTCCTGCTTGATTTGCTCAATGCTCTCCTGGAAGTATTTGCTGCCGCTGACGACAATCGTGTCCAGCAGCTGGGCACTCCAGTCCATCAGGTTGTAGACACTGGCCGCACAGCAGGCCATCACATAGATGCCAAGGTACTGGCGGCCACGCAGCGAGTCCTCGAACACAGGCGCCTCGGGATGAAGATTGCCCCAGAGCGACCAGAGGCGGCCCTCGATCTCGATGTCGTACTTCTTGAGCTTGCTCAGCGGCAGATTGCGGTACTTTCCGGACGTGTTGCGGCGGTTCATGCGGCTCCACACGGGCAGGCAGTTCTCCAGCTCCAGCCAGCCCAGGGACTCGTTGGTGGCACAGATCTCGTACTCGGGCCGTCCGTACTGGCGGTTCGAGCAGGTCATCGGTATGGACAGATCGGTGAGAAGCTGCAGGATGCGTGCATTCGGCGCCGCCTTCTTGTACGAGACCACATCGATCACATAGAAGATGTACGATTTGCGCTCCTTCCAATCCGACTGGGTGCAGCGCTCGTCTATGTAGGCGAGCATGCTGTCCATGTCGGCGAAGAGCAGCCAGGAGGCGGTGTTGCGTTCCGGATAGCGTTTGGGACCCTTCGGGCACTTTCGTTTCTTCTTCTTGGGCTCTTCGTCTTCTTCGGCGCCATCGTCGTTGTCGGCCTCCTCCTCCCCCTCCTCGTCACCATCACCCGCCTTCTCCATGCTGGCATACGGATCGAAGAGATGATAGAACTCGTCGTGGTACATCGCATAGCTGCCGTTGGGCGTGAAGAGCATCAGATACTTGCGAGTGCTGAACACCTTCAGGAACTTCCTCTTGATTATGGCGAGACCGGCCTCCGGGCTAAGGACGGCCGACTTCGGTGACGGCACCGGTATACCCACCGGCTCAAGGATGCGTATCCAGATGTCGAACTCATACTCATCGATGGTCACATGGCGCACCATCAGCTCGATGCCAGACTCCATGTCACAGACACGCGACGCTATCGTCTTGGCATGGGTGATCACACGGTCGATGCGATACGAGTTCCAGCGATTGAGCGGACGCAGCAGGACGCTGAGTATGGCCAGGGCGCTGGCGAAGTAGCACGTCTTGATCTCCTTGAAGGTGCCCTCTTCGCGGCCCTCTAGGCACATGCTGCCCTGGATCTTAAAGATGCAGTCCTTCTCGCGCATGCGATAGCCGTAAAGGATCGGTCGCGGCTTATAGGCCTTGCGCAGCTCCTTGGGCAAACGTTTTCCGGGCTTGTGCTTCAGCTCGACCTCCTCCTCGCCCTCTGCCTCCTGCTCTTCCATCTCCATGCCGGCCATCTCGCCTTCACCCATGCCCTCGTCAACGCCCAGGTCTACGTACTCGGCTGCGAGAATTCGAAATTTGGGAATATTAGAATTGAAATTGGAGAAGGGAAAAGCAAAGGCTACTTACGTCTGCCCCTCTTCCTCTTACGATTCTCGTGCATCTGCTTGGCCTTGAGATACCGTTGGATTCGGTCGTTCTCCTTCTTTAGCTCCTCGTCAATGTAGCGCATCTTCTCCAGGCGCTGCTGGCGCAGCCGCTCCTTGCGGGCCGACTCTGCATTGTATTCGGCATCCAGCTCATCCTTCGCCCAGTGCTGGAACTGACCCACCCTATTGTTGTCCACAATCTTGATGGCGGCCACAATGTAGTTCATGATCGAGCAGCCCTGCGGATTGCACCCAAACTCGATGCGCCGGATCAGCGAGTCCATCTCGACGAAGCGCATCATGCAGGCCGGGCCAGATCCGCCCTTGCGATAGCCAATCGCATTGCACGGGAACCCGATGAACATGTAGAGCAGATTGTACCGCTTGATGATGACGCAGGAGAAGTGCTGGCAGACGACCAGCACACGATTGTTGTCGATCAGCAGCTCGAGCAGGTCCTGCCGCAGCGTCGACGAGACGGACGACTTGTACACCTCGCTGACCAGGAGCGAGAAGTTGCTCTCGCCCACGGCAATATCCGGCAGTTTCTTCTTCAGCAGGCAGGACAGGATGAGCTCGTAGTTCTTGTAATCCTCGCCGAACTTGTTCACCGACTCGATGCAGAACTCGATGAGATCCGCGTTCCAGGTGGACACCCGATATTTCGCAGAGACAGCTGTTGCCACCAAAGCGGCCAGCACTCCGCCCAGCTTGGTCATTTCGGGATCAAGCTGCGGCAGCTTTGTGGTGCCCATAATGATGTAGGCGCCGTCGTACAGCGTCATATAGTTGGACTTGAGCTGCAGCTCTTCCTCGATGGTCAGCGGACGCTTGCGATCGGGCATCTCCTCCTCCTCGCCGAGCTCGTAGCCGCGCTTGATCTTCAGACGCAGCGCACGGAGATTCTCCTTGTCCGAGGCCACGAGTACCCTCTGCGCTGGCCGGTACAACTGCGGCCGCTCCAATTTGTTGTCGGGCAGATCCTTGATGATATTATTGATAATGCAGAGGATGAACTCCTCGGCGAATTCGCGCTCTGTTTTGGGCGGAAAGCGCTCCTCTTCGGGTATACTCTCGATGCTCTTCTTCTGTGCCAGCTCCACCTCCGCCGGCTCGTCCGTGAACGTGGGCAGACCCATTCGCAGGGCTGGAAACTTGTTCGACTGCTGCGTCATCACCTGTAGCGGTCGGATGCAGCCCGTCCGAATGCCATGGATAAAGAATTTGCCGCCGCGACGCATCTTCAATGCGTTCTGGTACAGGACGCGCACAAACGAATCGAACGTAGTGTGCAGCTGGAGCACGGCCAGACCCTTGATGCGATAGTCGTCGGGGTCAACCACCAGGCCGACGCGGTTACGGCGGAACGGATCGAAGGCATAGAAGAACTCGCGATCCCGCCAAACGGCCAACACAGAATTGTCAATCTGGAGCAGGCCGGCCGGCCATTCGGGCTTCTCGAACAGCTGCTGCAGGGCCCGAGTCAGCTGGGATTCCATATACGACTTGCATTCGGTGACATGGCCGGTTATGAGGAAGGGATGCTTGCGGACGGTCGCCTTGAATGCGCCCATGAGGAACATTTCCGGCAGATCGACCACATTCAATTCGGGCTTCTTGTTCTTCCAACGCTTGCCGTCCAGCCGGAACTTCTTGCGCAGTGTCTTGTAATAGGCCACGCCATAGCGGATGATGTCGTCAATGGTCATGGGTCGCCACATCTTGGCCAGCTCGAACTCCGAGTAGATCAGCGCAATCAAGGACACAACCAACGAGGCATTCTTCTCCGACCCGGAGATGGGCTGCTGAATGCCGCTGTTGCCGGCCGTCTTGACGGCATAGTTCTCGTTGACGACGGCCCAGAGTTTATGGTGGTGCATGTCCTTGGACTTGCCAATCGGTGGCTCCTTTAGCTTGCCGTACTGGGTGAGCGCGATCTCATAGATGCTGAAATCGTCATCGCCGGTGAGATCACTGAATTTGGTTATCAAATGGACCAAGTGCTCTATGAACCGGGTGGCCATCAGCGAGCACATGCCGTCCTTGAAGTCGCGCTGGCACAGCTCGTTGCGTCCATTGGGATCGAAGATGAAGAAGGAGTCACTGCAGCGCTTCCATATCAGCAGAAACATGCCGCGCGAGGTCAGGATGCAGGCGTTGAATTTGGTAAAGTACAGCGACAAGGCCTTATAGAGATTCGGCTCGTTCCTGAACAGACCCGTAAAGTGAATGATGATCTTGACGACCGCCTGGCGCTCCATCACCTGCGGCAGTATGTCAAAGTCGTTATCTTTCGATTTGTAGTTCAGTTTGATGCTTCTCTTCGTCAGCTTCACGCCGCGCTTCAGTATGTTGTCCATGGTGCCCGCCGTCCAGAAGTCCGGGTTCACTTGGAACGTCTCCACGAAGGCTATAATGATCGAGGCTATTTCGCTGGGTCGATAATAGAAGCTGCAATACGGACGGGGCAATTAGCTATGGAGCCCTACACGGAGAGGACACACCCACCTATTGCGGAAAGCGTCTCGTTTCGGTTCCGGATAAATGTTTCGATTGCCGAAGACAATTTCTGCTGTGAAGGTTTTCTCCAGCTGGGGTGGTATATTATAGAGGATGAGTCCGGCGTCGGGACCTGCGTTTTGAAGGGCCTGAAAATGATTAGTGGCATGGCATAGGCATGCGGCCAGAGAGAAGAGAGGACCCACCATATTTGGGCAATGAAGCCTCAATGAAATCCTGATCCAATTCTATTTCACGCCGCTGCAAGCCCACATTCCAGGTCCACAGATCTTGAGGACTACAGCCTTCGATAATGTCGTAAGATCGCAGATTTTCACCATCCAAGCCCTCCTGAATGACACGCGGATCGTACGTCGGAAATGGCAGCTCCTCCAGCGGCCCAACTTGGGTCTCGTTCAAGAAAATGCGACTCTTCGGGCGTTTCAACTCGAGCTGCGAAGAGGCACACATATAGCTAGATACCGTATATGGTAATGGTGTGTGTGTAGCATTATGGAGAGCTGCAGCAAGGCTTGGGCTTGGGCTTGTGTCTCGCTAATGGACGTAAATTGTATGGGGCATAACGCATACGACGCGTGGGCTGGCCGGCGTCTGCTCGGTGGCCCACGCAGCTGCATAAAGAAAACAGAAATGGTGGGAAGGGGCGACAGGCGACGAAGCCGTAGAAAGCAAACTTGGGAGACAGCTTTGTGCATAGCCCTACAATCGCGTCCATATGGAAAGTTATCGCAAATGCTTTGTGCTTTCGCATGTCCGAGTCTTTCCTGTGCGCTGTTTATAAGCTTTTT